>CM062613.1:64707215-65248871 GCA_025617555.3 Puccinia polysora
AAAATGAAAATGAAAATGAAAATGAAAATGAAAATGAAAATGAAAAAAAAGGAAAAAAAAAGAAAAAGAAAAAGAAAAATAAAAATAAAAATAAAAATAAAAATAAAAATAAAAATAAAAATAAAAATAAAACAATTAGCAGTATTTTTCTTTTAAAAAAAAGGCAAATGTAATAAACACTACAAGGAGTGGCTGTAAAAATTATTACAGATCACCTAAGTGATCAACAGATGATGGAAAGTCAATAAACATCCACATCTTTCTACTTTAAACCAATATCATCAATACAAATAGAGGATAAGTACAGAATGATCAAATTACACAATTAACATATTAACTGATAGTCTGGCTAAAATATTGCATAAACCCAGAAGATCTGAGGACAGCTGATTGAAAGCACTAATTGGAAGTGCTGAACCTTCCCTGAATGAATTTCTAGCCTCAGCCCATGAGCAAAACCCTCTCTACGTGCCCTGAGAACCTAAAAAAACACCCCAAAAGTTATTTATACAGACCTCTTTGGATCTATTATTCCCCATCATTTTACCAGGAATTATTATTATCAATCAGTCACTGTGTAATTGTTAGTCAATTGCTTATAAAGAGATAAGCAAGTGATTTATGACCTATTCTGTAGTAGTATTATTTATTTCTCAAAAACCAATCAACCAATTGAAGTTAGTCAAGAAAATCCGCCCCATCTGCTCTGGAACCCTCCATATCTTTGTAGAATTTTTGTGGTGAAGGACTGTGAGTAAGTGTTTCCCTTCGTGACTTGGCCATTGTGCTGTTTTTCCCAGCCATATCAGAGGATAAGTCCTTATAAGGCACCCACCATTTATTTCAAGGTTCTTAAACTGCCTCAGGAGGCCCCTTGAAGAGAGGTTGTCTTTCTATCAATATCCCCAGTATTATAATACTGTGGCCCTTCTTTTTACAAAAAATTGGAAACCCTTTTAACCAAACCAATTAAAGCTTGCACCAGCTCTTAAAATATTCATTATTTTAGATTTTCAAGTGTTTATCATTGGAATACTATTGCTATTATTATTCCAGTATCTTCTATCACTATCTATAGCTAAAGGACTTAAAGGTTCCTGGTATCAGAGAGCTGACAAAAACACAAAGGGTTATCATTTGGGAATCAAGACATTTTGTTTATAAACTGAATATCTTGCCAAGCAATATTTTTATTTAGCCTCTAGTGGAGCTTTTTATCTTCATAAATTTCTTTTTCTGTCTCAAACTAACTGCCTTGCAGAAACTGTTGAGAATATTGCCAAGGAATTCAGCCAAACTACTGAATGGACCTATTTAATCTTAAGAACAGTTTTACGCCCCACACCAGGACAAGCTTTCTTCCCTGTTGTGGTGCAGATCTCACATCCTCCCACTGCTGTGCCTTATTTTATTCATGTCTATAAAGAGCCACCAGGCCAGCCCCACCAAACAACTGGGTGCTTAATGGTCATTTTGACCTGGGGGGAACCACCAAAGTTGCTTGTGCATCCTCATGATGTATCCCCCAAATCCACCTATCTTTCTCCAATGAGATTTCTGGGAATGCTTGATCTCTTTCATCACCTGACCCCTGATGGAACTCTTTTCAAAAAAGGATGGGTTCAAAAATTGATGCATGAGTTTGGTGTTGAAAAGTTATAAAAACACAGTGGTCTTAGCTAGAAACTCCCTCATTTGGCACATGATTGTTCATTTTGGGTTTTTCAGCTAGCTACCTCAGTCTTATGGAGCCAAAAACTGCAAAAATTACACAATAAATTGCTTTCTAGCTATTTTTTTTGCTTTAAATATGCTACCTTACATGCCAAGTGTAGTGACACAAAATGGGAAATTGGTTAGGTTGTATTCCCATGGGATGCCAAGCAAGTATAAGTAAACTTCTCTTGGGAGGGTTCAACGTTTGGTTGAAAGGTTTGCAGCCAAGTAGAATGGGACAACCAGGTTCCAACACCCACCCCCTTGGTTAGAAACTGGCGCTCCTGAAAGAACAAAAACAAACAAACCCAATTGTTTGTGTATGGTCTGTAAATCCCATTTGGGTGCCAAAACAAGGTTTTCAAAACATTTCTAGGCGCATGTGGCGCCTAGAAAACTTATTTTGGCCCCTGGCCAAGGTTTAATTGGTGCCAGGCCAATATGGTCTGGCACCTTGCCAATTTTTCCTTGACGCCAATCATATTTGTTTGCATTGAACTTTTTTTTCATTTTTTTCAAAAAAAAATAAAATATACAAAGAATGAGATTTATTTCTAATTTAATTTTTCCTCTTTTTTTTGTATATATACATGCATATGAACATGAAAAAAAATCCAGTTTTTTGTCTTGTGAAGGATACATAGTGTGGTTTGGAATGAAAATATGAAAAAAATAAAAACAATAAAAAAAAGGAGAAAAAAGCTGAAGAAAATTAAGGATTTTCCAACAGAGGACATGAGATAGGTTGCATCTCGAGGCAATTTCCAACATATTTTTCAACAGGAGAAAAAAATCTGACTTTTTCACAATTTAATGGCCTCTTTGATTCCATCCTTGATTTTCTGAACCAATTCAGCTTCTTATTTTGGCTCCTTCCCCTGGGAGAATTATTTGATTGAATTAAAGGAATATTCAATTGGATTGAGGAAAGTTGGGTAGGGAGGGAGAAATTCTATCAAAATTTATTTGGATTTTTGGAAATCCGCTTTTAATGCTTCAAATTTCTCCCCACAATAAATTTGTGCATTTTACATTATGATAATTGAATGTTGAGGAATTCTGTATGAAAAGGATGAAAGGAAAAGAAAAAATTCGGCACCACCTGTGCCCTTAGCCTTGGTGTCATTGGCATTGAGGAGTTCATGATAGATGAATACATCCTTGGAAATTTCTCCAATTAAAGTAGCCTTTTTGAGCTTTGGAAAAAAGCTGAGGAAATCCATGTTTCCTTAGAATTGAAAATACATACATAAATCAATAAAATTTCAAGTTTAAAATTCAAATTAAAAATGAAAAATAAAAAAATGAAAAATAAACTTTTCACCTGAAGGGGCATACCCACTTTAACTACCGGAATGGAGATCAAAACTGGCTTCATCAACAAATTTGACCATTTGACCAATGTTTTTCCCATGGCAATTGAGGTAATTTGCCTGTTTTTCAAGAAGATCAGGTTGATTACAAGAGAATGGGATGTTGGTCACCTGCTTCCAGGTGATATCAAAATCCCAGAGGAGGTTAATAATTAGTGCCTTGGTGGTGACAATTGCATCATACTTCTTTTGAGCAATGCAGCCATATCCTTGAGGGTTAAGTTGCATTGAAAATTGATTAAAAATAGCAAGTTGGCAACCATCTCTTCATCAAACTTTGATGGTTGTTTTTTTTTGAACTTGATCTTTAGGGGATCTTGCTTGGGGATTTGCTGAAACTTAAAACAAGATTAGTATATCAAGCTTGTTTGGTCACCCACCCAAATTAGCCAATTTTTTGCTAAAGTGCGCTTGGAAAACCCTAAAGCGCCGTGGCAACCCCTAAAGCCTGCTTAGCACATAGCCAAGAGCAACTTGGCACACACCCAAGTTTGGGTGGTTTGGGTCAAAGTTTGACTTGTCCAACACTCAAGCCAATTGGCCATGCCTGCAAAATTTATGATGTGGGGCTTTTGTTTTTTCTTTTTCTTTTCTCAAAAATAATAGTAGTTACAACTTGTTGAATTAGAAAAAAAAATGAACGGCTTTGGGGTTGAAGGGGTTGAGGTTAAAAGTCAAACAGGATGGGAGAGAGGAGCAAGGGGGAAAGGAGCAAGGGGGACGGAGCAAGTGAGGGGGGCAGTTCCAACAGCTTTGCCTGTGTGCCAAGATTGGCAGTGCAACCTGACACACAAATCAAGCCCTCTGGGAAAACATCCAAGCCCGCTGGGCACTGTGCGAAGGGGTACTTGGGAGTGTGCCCAGACAAGCTTGCATTATCAAATGTCAAAGTTGAAACTGATTCATTTTGCAACATTCCCCTGTCCACAATATTTTATTGAATGAGATTCCGTACCTCAGGTTTGATGATGCTGTTGGAGTTTTTATCTCAGTGGGTATGTAAGTGGTTTTTTATAATTTTGTTTGTCTTCAAATTTATTTTTTGATTTCAGGACCTGCTCAGCTTGATAGTTGCAAAAATTGAATACTTCAAGTTGTCTTTCAAGCCTGCTTGCTTCCGCCTGATTTTCTCCAAGCTCAAGTATTTTGTGATTGAAATCAACATTGGTAGGTTCCTCAACAATTTTAGTTTCCTCTATAATTGATTGTTCCTTGACATCAGTCACAGATTCCTTGGCCACCTAAACTGCCCCCCCAAAAAAACAACAATAATTAACATGGATATAAATACATACCAGAATAAGAAAATAAGAAAAAAATGTAAATTTACCAGTGATCAAGGTGTGGATGTGAATGTAAAAAATTGATCAAAGAGTGAGAAGAGAGCAGCTGGTATGTGAAGCGCAAAAAGCTTTGATTGGAAAGTCCTGCTGGGCCCACGCCAAGTCAAAGTTGGACAGGTGCCCAGACATGCTTTACAGACCATACAAGTAATAGAAGAAAAGATCAAAAAGGATTGCACCCCATTGCCTCATACCATAGAGATCAGTGATAAAATTGGGAAACAAGAGAACAAAAAGAACAGAATAAATAAAAAAACTAGTAGGAGTTTTAATCTGAGCTGCCATCACCATGATTGTAACTGCCATAATTATCATAACAGTTATCTCCACCTCCTCCATCATCATACTTAACCCCACCATAATCATTATATCCTCCACCACTTTCATGTTGATATCCTCAAGCATTGTTATAAATATCCATCCTGTAATTGTAGGATTCAATTTGTTCCATGATGGGAGACAGTGATTGGTAATGTAGTGGGCCTAGGTATCAGGACTGGGACCTGAGAGGTGGGGATGGTAATAGTAGATCATTGAATTATTGGGATATGGCCTGGATGGGAGGTCTTGATGCTAGTACACTATTGGAGTAGCAATTCAAGTACTGGTCTTAGTTTTTCAGGGGTGGTGCTGATTTTAGCAGATATTTGGAGTAAGAAGAAACATCCCTGAGAGGAGGCGGTGATTTGGTTAGGTCAATGAAATTTCATGGAATATTACTGAGGGGGTTTTGCTCTTGATCATCAGATTAGGGAGACATAGATTTGTGTTGATATTTCCAAGTTGATAGTGGCAAAGCTGATAGACTGTTAGAGTTGGGGGACACATTGGGAAGGGGGGGTGCTGATTCCAGCTAATCATCAGTGTAGGGAGATACTGGTCTGAGTGATGCTGCCTTTCAAAAGCGCTGCTGACATGCAAGTAGGGCTTGGCACAGAGGGGACTCTACCCTTAGTAGTGAAGGAATAAGAGACTTAAAAGGACGTTTGATTTCAGCAAGGAAGGGTCAGAGAGGAAGAATCAGAAAGAAAGAAAACATAGTAGAGTAGACACCTTAAAAGGACCAGATGGCGTGTTGACTAGACAAGGCGGTGAAGAAGAAGAAGGGTAAAAGAGGGAATAGCTGAGGAGTGATCCGGTGTAGCGCTCCAGGAGTTGGGAGTTGGTAATTGAGTGAGCTTGAGCTTGAGCTGTAGCGGTGGCTGGTGAGTGAGCTGGTTGATGTCAAGCTTCCAGTTGGTTGAAGAGTGATTGCCCGTCCAGGTGATTGAGGATGAATGTTTGAGAGATCCAGGGGAGCAGTCTTGCGAGCCTTCAGAAATGGAGTATTGGCAGCAGTTGAATATAGGGGGCGCACGGGAGGAAGAGAAAATGAAGGCAGCAGGTTGGGAGCTTATAGGAAATGAGGTAAACTTATAAAGAACAACGTAGTAGGTAGAGAATAGGAAACAAGGTAAGGATGAGATAGAACAGAGAAAAATAGAAAAGAGATAGGGTCAAATAGAATAACATGGAACAGAATAAGGTAGACTGATTTGAGCAGATACTTGAATACCAAGAGCAGATACTTGAATACCAACAGCCTCCCTTGCTCAAATCACTTTGAGATGTTTAGAGTGTCTAGCGCACGATGAAGCGCTATCCTGCTTACCGGTTTGGTGAGGAAGTCCGCCAGGTTCATCTTGGAGGACACCTTCTGGAGCTTGATCGCCTTTTTCAGAATTTCATTGCGAACATAGTGAAATCGCAATTCCATGTGTTTGGTGTGAAACGTGGCGTGATTAGCTTGGTTGAGAGCTAGTTTAATACAGCCCTCGTTGTCCTCGTGGACGATGGATGGTTTGATTGCTTCTTCCGGCAGAAATTCGCTCATGAGCAATTTTACCCAGCTTATTTCCTTGATGACGTCGCCCAGCGCTTTGTACTCGGCTTCAGTGGTGGATAGTGAGAGAGTCGGCTGTTTCTTACATTTCCAGGTGATGAAGCTGCCGAGCCAGCGGATGACCATCCCGGAGACAGACCTCCTCGTGGTGGGACAGGTTGCCCAGTCGGCATCAACATATGCTTCAAGGCCAGGGGGAGCAGAGGAGGAAGTGAAAGTTATTCCTCGGCTAGAGCTGTGCTGGAGATACTGGAGCACTTGCAGCGCCGCCTGATAGTGGTGAAGATTAGGTTTGACGATGAATTGAGCCAGGTAGTTGACCGCAAAGGTGATGTCGGGTCTTGTGCATATGCTGATATGATTGAGCTCACCAACGATCTTTCTATAATTTGCCCCTGAATGTAGAAACTCGTGATGGTCTTCCTCGCTTGAGGCATACAGCTTTCCATGAGGCCTGAAGGGAGTTGAGAATGACTTGTGCGGCGGAAGCGCATATTGTCCGCAAATTTGGTTGATGTACGAGAAGTGGGAGAGCTTGAATCCATTCAAAAGGTGAGTGACATTCATTCCGAGAAGTATGGAGGCCGGTCCCAGGTCCTTTGTCTTGAATTTGGAGCTGAGTTGGTTAACAAAAATGTCCGGGCAATCACTGAATATTGCGATATCGTCGACATGGACGTAGAGGTAGGTGGAATCTTTCCAGAAGACACATTGGTCGGCCTCGCTCTTGTGGAAACCAAGGTCGACAAGCCAGCTGCTCAGTGTGTCGTACCAGGCCACTGGTGCCTGTTTGAGACCGTACAAGGCCTTCTTGAGCCTGAGATACTTTCCGCTTGTCACGGAGATATAGGGTGGGGGGGTGAGGTAGACTTCTTCGCGAAGAGGGGCGTTTCAAAAGGCGGCCTTTACGTCGACCTGGTGGAATTTGAGTTTTAGCTGAGCTGCCAGGGCGATGAGCATACGGAGAGAGGTCTTGTCCCCAGTGGGCAAGAAGGTGGAAGTGAAGTCAATGCCATACTGTTGGCTGAAGCCTTGTACACATAGGCGGGCTTTGAACTCAACGATCCGGTTTTGCTCGTCTCGCTTTGTCCGAAAAACCCATACGCATCGAAGTCCCAGCTTGCCCTTGGGGAGGTTGGTCTCTTCCCAGACTTGATAGTCGAGTAAGTTGAGTTCCTCGTGCCTCATCGCTTCAAGCCACTCTTCTCGGTATTTCGAGTTGAGGGCCTCTTGGACTGACTTGGGATCCGAATAGCCATTGTCGACAATGAGATAGATGGCGGGAAGGCCCACTTTTGAGTTGAGACAACGTGGATGGGAGATAATGTTGTCGTGGGTTAGCCTGTCGTGTGACAGTTGAGGAGCAGAGAGAGGGGGATTGATCGCAGATGGAATGGTGAAGCCAGGGGTGTTATGAGAAGATACAGGTGTGGGGGTTGAGTTGGCGGGGGAGACATCAAGGGAATTCGGGGAGGAGAGAAGAGGAGCAGAGGTAGGATTCAAAGAGTTGTATGTGGAAGGGGAAAGAGGAGAGAAGGGGGCCAGTATGTGGTCGGAGCTGGTAGGACAATGCAATGATTTTGAGCCGGGCAGGGAAGGAAAGGAGAGCTCGTCAAATGACGTGTTCGCGGAGATGAAGATTTTGGAGGAGTCCAGGTCCAACAGTCTGTATGACGAAAAGTCATTGACGTACCCAAGCAGAATCGCTCTTTTGCTGGTGGGGAGGAGTTTGAAGGTTCGAACAGCTTTGGGAATGATAGCAAAGGCGGCACATCCAAAAGGTCGTAAGCAGTTGAGATTGAAAGGTCGTCCGTGCCAGGTGTTGTAAGGAACAGTGTTGCCACGAGTTCTAGAGGGGAAAGTGTTAAGGATGTGGGTGGCGGTGTTGACGGCTTCGTCCCAGAACTTGAGCGGTAGATTGCTTTGGTTTAGCAGGCAGCGAGCCTTCTCCAGAATCAGGCAATTTGATCTTTCAGACAGTCCGTTTTGCTGAGGAGTGTAAGGTGGAGAGAAGTGTTGAGAGATTCCTTTTTCAAGGCAGTAGGCGTGAAGTTCGGAGGAGATGAACTCGCCGCCTTTATCAGAGATCAGAAGTTTCACGGAATGGCCAGTTTGACGTTTGGCTCGCGTCACAAAGTCCTTGATGGCGGGAAAAGCCTTGCTTTTCTGTTTGAGCAGAGCCACGGAGCGATAACCGGAGAATTGATCTGTGAGGGAGAGGAAATAGGAGAACCCCAAGTTTGAGGTGATGGAGAAAGGTCCGACCACGTCCAGGTGGACAGCTTCAAGAAGGTTGGTGACCCTTTTGAATTTGTGGTTGAAAGGAGTCGACACTTGCTTGCAAGTCTTGCATATTTGGCAGACGGAGGATCGAGCGTCAGAGTCATCGGAGCGTAGATTGAGAGTCTTGAGGGATTGATTACTAGCGTGGCCAAGTCGCAGATGCCAGAGGTTGTCCGGAGCCTTGAAGAGCATTGTGGATTGATCGCATTGCTGAAACTTAGTTCCACAAAGTTCCGTTAGTTTGTTGTTTGTGGTGCCCACAAAGCTAATCTTATCCAGCTTCACTTCAAAGCCCGAGTATCCGATTTTTGAGAAGTTCGCCTTAGAAGAGTTTAGTTGAGTGAGAGAGATGAGACACCGGTTAATTGACGGAATGAGAAGAACGTTTCAGAGGATGATAGATGAGCCAAGATGGTTGGTGAGTTTGGCTGATCCAGAATGCGTAGCTGTAAGGGAGTTGTTTGGGGAGCCGGTTCCCACCTCAAGATGAATGGGAGTGCAATCAAACATAACCTTGGGGTCATTGACGATGTGGTGACTTGCCCCAGAGTCCAAGACCGGGAGGTGAGAGTCTTTTCTGTGAGATGACAGGTAGATTTGAGCGTTGAAGTGTAGTTTGGCACCTTTGGAGCTGCTTACATCCTCGGTGGAAGGGCATTTGTTGACTGAGTGGAGATTTGATGAGGGGATCTTGTTCCATTCGGGTCTGAGGTGAGGGTGGACAAACCAGCATTTGCTCTCTGGGTGTTCAGCTAAGGGATTGTGATGTCCTTTGGAGCAGGGGTGTTTGGGTTTTTTCCTTGTTGTGGACCTAGCTGTGGACTTGTGCAGAGCGACTGAAGGAGTCGTATCTAGTGACGAGTTGACCTCCGGTAGTCGAGAAGATTCGAGGTGAAGGACCTCGCGAAGCTTGTTCAAGATGCCGGTTGGGTTTTGAAGTTGGGAGTCATTGAGAATTAGGGAGTCGACGATGTGGTAGAATGAGCTGGGGAGTTTGGCAAGGATGGTGTAGCTGAGGATGTCGGGAGGAACCTCAAGTCTAACAACTGTTAGTTCGTTCATGAGCTTCCTGCAGTCCTTGATGTAGGTCGTCAGATCGCCTTTGAAGAGATACCGGATGAAATTAAGCCAGATGCGGCCGCGATTGTTGGAGGATTGTGAGGCGTATCGTTCAAGAATGGCCTGCCATATGGCGTGAGGATTACCGTTGTTGTCGTCATTGATAATGGATTCGAAAGCCGATTCGCCAAGGTGTTGGATGATTATGTCAGCGGCCTCATATATCTTCTTCTTTTGGGGCCCGGTCATGGGTGAAGGAGGGGGTTCAACGGTCAATTCGAGAAGTCCTTTCCTGCGGAGATAACTCTTGATCCTGAGACTCCAAGATGGGAAGTTCGAGTCATTGAGGAGGGGAATGTTGAGCTTTGAAGAGTTGAGTTGTTCATCCGAGTCGGACATAGAGCCTATCTGGTCCAATAAGTGGTGGGACTGTAAATCTGAAGGAATAAGAGACTTAAAAGGACGTTTGATTTCAACAAGGAAGGGTCAGAGAGGAAGAATCAGAAAGAAAGAAAACATAGTAGAGTAGACACCTTAAAAGGACCAGATGGCGTGTTGACTAGACAAGGCGGTGAAGAAGAAGAAGGGGAAAAGAGGGAATAGCTGAGGAGTGATCCGGTGTAGCGCTCCAGGAGTTGGGAGTTGGTAATTGAGTGAGCTTGAGCTTGAGCTGTAGCGGTGGCTGGTGAGTGAGCTGGTTGATGTCAAGCTTCCAGTTGGTTGAAGAGTGATTGCCCGTCCAGGTGATTGAGGATGAAGGTTTGAGAGATCCAGGGGAGCAGTCTTGCGAGCCTTCAGAAATGGAGTATTGGCAGCAGTTGAATATAGGGGGCGCACGGGAGGAAGAGAAAATGAAGGCAGCAGGTTGGGAGCTTATAGGAAATGAGGTAAACTTATAAAGAACAAAGTAGTAGGTAGAGAATAGGAAACAAGGTAAGGATGAGATAGAACAGAGAAAAATAGAAAAGAGATAGGGTCAAATAGAATAACATGGAACAGAATAAGGTAGACTGATTTGAGCAGATACTTGAATACCAAGAGCAGATACTTGAATACCAACAAGTAGGCTTGGGGGCAAGGATACTGGGAGATGCTACAAGGAGCAGAGTAGGACTGAATTGGAGTTAAGGTGCTGATGACACTTGCTGGGATGGATTCCTATTAAGAAGTAGTAAAATTATTTCTTTGGGGACAATCAGGAAAGAGGAAGAGAATGGCTGCTTAAATAGACAGGAGGCTGGAACCACAAAAGATGTACAAGTGGTTGGGGCTCAGACTACATATATGATGACAAGGGAACAGTCAAGGTAACAGAGAGGGCTGATCAGTTATGCTACTACATTGGGGTAGGCTGCTTACTACATTGGGGCTAGGATACAGGCCTGGCTTACTAAGTTGTGAATGTACATTGAGAGAATTTACAGTGTACATGAAGGTCATGACACTATGTACTGGGTAGAGAGAGTATGTAATAAAATCTGCAAGGGGATGTACATAAGGATTCCCAGAGGATAAACCATAATGAAGTATGGAATAGACAGATTGAAGAAGGTTAGAAGATATGCAGAACCTGAGAGATTAAGTATGTGAAAGCCTAAGGAGTCTGTATGTATAATGCATGAGGTTAGACTATATGTAGATATGTAAGGCATGAAAATCCTGAGGATATGTAGTTGAAGGAGATATACTACTGAAGTCTCCAGAGCCCTGAGTTGAAGTTCCTGAGGTAAGTATATTAGACTGAGGTTAGACTGAGTTAGGTGTCAGTATGACAGTACCCCCTGGTGAAAAGGAGGGAATCTCCTGATGACCATAACAACAAGAGGTTGAAGAGGTCATCCAGGTAATTCCTTCAGCCATTTATAACTTGGGCTTTCCTTCCCCCTACCCACAACCATCACCATCATCCACCCCATTAACATCCTCATCCCCTTTCAACAGATCACCTACACCAACCTCTCCAATGGAGAAGACCAACAACTACCATCCATTCCAACAGTATTACCAAAGCTGTGATAGATGTATCAAGCTGGAGGCATCTGTACCACCAATATCAAGCATAACTCCTCCAAATGTGAAAGTTGCCGGAAATGTGGGTGAGTATGTTATATGGATAAGCAAGGCAGGAATTCCATGGGGCCAACCTTATGGGTTCTGGAGAAGAGTCACCCCTTTGAAGTGAAGGAGGCTCCAGATGATGATGCCATGACTTTGGGGTATTCATCCAGATGTCACCCTCCAGAGTTAAGGGTAATTGCTTCCTCACTTTTCAATATACCCTTCTCATCAGTACCATCTGCCTCAGTCTTAACAATGACAAAAATGAAAGCACACCATCAATAGTGCAATCTGCTTACTACCTCCGGCTTTTGAAATAAAATTTCAATCTTGGTGACTCAGTCTGTACCTGCAACACCTTGCAGTTGGTCAACTGTCCATTTGGACATTTCTCCACCTCTCCCTGGGTATCTCAGCTCTTGGACTTCCTTTCTTGGTTATTCTACTCTTCTAGCTCACACAATCACCAAGCCACATCAAATTGTATATTTCCATCTTTGGACTAACACACTTCCCTTCATTGTCACCTATGTTACTACTTTTGTTCATTTGCAGTGTCATCTGATGTTATTACTTCATTCATTGCATTTACTAGGACACATACATGCATGGGTTCCTTGTCTAGCACCCATGCTATGAATCCGGATATGTTATATTTTTCAATTTCATATTCCTGCTCTGTTCCTGTCATCCATTGCATCACGCTCTCTAGATCTGTAGAAGACTTTCCATCAGGCTTTATCTAGTCACTCAGGATTACCTTATAAGGACTCACTCCTTGCCTGAAGATTGTTTCCTCAGTTAGTTAATCTCAGAAGTTTTACTCCTTGCTAAGGAAAGACCATCACATTGGGCCTTGCCTTAGTTTCATCTCTACGGAACAACTCCATCCCTCTTGCTACTTGCTGTTGACCATATCTTGCAGTTAGCACCTTGCTACCTCGCACTTTTCCTTGCACTTAGCTTTCTCCCTTGCGCTCACAATTGGCTAAAGATCCCCTCCAGTATGTGGGGCGGTTGTGTGACACCAGATTGGATGGATCTCCAGGTGATTGTTGGCAGTTTTCTATATTGGAGGGGTCTTAGTGCTGATATGGGCTTGATAGTTTTATTGATGCAGGAAATATGTAAGAAGTGGCAAGAGAAGAGGGAGATGTTGTGTCAAACCGGGTGCTTGGCGATAGATGGTACTTCTAAGCGTCAAAAGGAGGAGTGCGGGGAGGCGTTTATAAGATGGGGAACCCCTAACCTAGACTTGAAAAACAATGTGGTCAAGGTTCCGTGAAAGAGACTTAGAACTAGAGATTTTATCAAACCTGTCAAACCTGTCAAAGGAGATTGTTGAAGCATCAAATTTTGAAGCGTCCAATTGTGGAAGTGCTTTTTTGAAGCGTTGAACCTCCGCGTCAAACAGTTGAAGCGGTTTATCAAAGCATTGAACCTCTGTGTTGAACTGTCAAATTTCAAAGCATCAAACCATCAAAGATGAGTGTCAAAGTGAAGAGGAAGATGAATACGCTGTGGGAATTTTAGAGATGGAAGTAATTGAAATGGAGGATGAAAGAGAAACAAAAAAAGATGTAGGTAAAGGGAAAGAGAAAGAAGTCATTGTTGATGAAGGGGGAAGATCAGATGATTCTTTGAAGCTAGAGGATTTGAGGAGCAAGATAAAGGATTTAGAGGTTAAGATTAAGGTGGTAGAGGACAGAATAAATAGGAAGAAGGGGATTGAAAAGAGGAATGATGCAGAGGGTTTGCTGGAGGAAATAGAAAGTGGAGAAAGTTTGTTGGAGATTATAGAGGGGAGTAGATTTAGAGAAGATTCAGTTTTAAATGAAGACCAAGCTAATCAATCTGTAGAGGTTTATAGTAGGAATTCTAGGAACTTAAATTCAAATTTACATGAAGTTTTGAAGAAAGGATGGGGTAGTGAAATAAGAAAAGAAAAGTATGGATTTTTGAAGGCCAGGAAGAAAAAGATTTGAGAGATAAAGAAAAGACTAGCTAATATACACTTATAGCCCATCCAAAACTCAAATGGTTTAAGAGTCTTAAAAAACAACCCATTGTGATTTGTGAAGAGGTTGTGAACAGTTTCAAATTAAGCACTGCTCAAAAATAAAATACATTAGAAAAATAAACAATGAAAAAAATGGCAATCATAAACAAATCAAAAATCAAAAAAAAAATATAAAGAATTCTAATTGAAACTTAACAAATTGATTCAAAGCCATATTAAAGATACCAAAAGAAAAAGAAAAAGAAAACAATAAGCAGTATTTTTTTTTTGAAAAAAATGCAAATGTAATCAGTGAAAACACTGATTCATTCTCACATGCAGGTTATGGGTCTGAGGGCATTCAGCCCTTGTTTCTTGCAATTTTTTCAATATAATTTCCTGATTTTATTTTTTCCAAAATCAAATTTATATGTGCCACCAGGATGAACTTTCTTCTTTGGGGAGGAAAAAAGCAAACAAAAATTAGCCTACAAATAATAATTGAATTTAAGCTTTTTAAATAGAATTGATATCATTTCATTTTGAAGCTTGATACCATCCAAAAAGAATTTCCTTGTCACATAGCTCCAAACCAAAGTTCTTAACAACAGTGATAGAAAAATCAAATTAGAAATAAATACATAAGTTCCCAAATATTCCTGTTATGTGAAGATACTTAATTCAATCCATGCATTACATAAATGTTTTTCAGGATTATTCTGAGACCTTCCAGGAATCAATTTGATGTTTGACTCAGAAACCACAACAAAGTCAAAACATGTTTCAATCACAAACCCAGGTGCTACACCTGCCGGCAGGTGCTGCATTTTTTTCATGGTGATTGTGGGTGCTTGAATCCAAATTGGATAATTGATCAACAAAGTTGTGGTGAGATATGTGTGCAGTTGATCCAATTTGTGGGATGAAAAAATAAAAGACAGGGGTGGTCAGCTGAAAAATGGGATGGCAAATTGAAAAGTAAATCTGATTCAAACCCCAGAAATTAAAAATGGGCAGAAATATCATTAAGCTTTTTTTTTAAAAAAAAAATTGCCATCCAAGCTTTAATGCAAACACAATAGGGTGTATCAGAGTCAAAATTTTGAGAAATTTTGATTGCTTATTTGAGGAAAAATACCCAATTTTCAAAAAATCATTCTTTTATTTGAATGGACAATGAACCAAGCGGCTCAAATTACAAAAATCAAATTTTCAAAAAAACAACATGGATAAGCCTGAAATAAACCATTTAATTTTTTTGAAAATTTTGACTCTGATACTCCATAACAAATTCCTTATTACCGCAGATAACAAAACATGGAACAATGCTACATATAATTATTGCATGAGGGGAATCCAATTATGCTGCAATATTCCACCAAACAATTCATCAAGTAACAGGATGGTGCTAAAAAGATCAAAAATTAATTTCTTTGAATAAAAATTAATATTTCTGATAAAATGCGAAATTGCTTTTTGCCAAACATACAAAAATTCCTCATATGTCTATTTAATGAGAGCCATTCAAATATCATGAAAAATTACAAAATAGAACTCGGTCAAGTGCAAGAATAATCAAACAAATATGAAAAATTTATTTCTCTGAATAAACAACTAGGTTTACATAGTTTCTGATGAGATTAAGCTCCCCAGCACCTCTCCCCTTCCGATGTCTTCTTGACTACAACAGGATAAGCGCTGCCCCCAGCGTGAATCACCGATTCCAATGGATTCATGAGTAATAGAAGCCTGTGCACCTAAGAGTGATTATCCCAAAACAATCGGCGGAAAATGATCGCAGAACCTGGTTGGGAAAGGAAAGGACAATGGGTTGCATCAGAAGGCCTGTACATATTCAAGGATGGGATTTCCGGGTTGTATGAGTACGAAGCAAGACCAACCTTAGCCATCACTATAAGCCAACCTTTGTTCTATAACTATCCATTCAGGGAAATACAAGTGATACACATTCATTTCACGTTATACTAAAAAAATCATTCTCAAAAAATCCTCAGCGCACACTCCGATAGACTCATTGCAGCGTCCGCCAGGAGCCCCTAATTCTTTTCACATCTATTTATGCTCTCTCTAATATGCATGAGCTGGTCGAGATGTGTTATGACACTGTTTTGCCAACTTGAATAGTGCCCCGGCGAACCTTCCACTTAGCCTTCATGTGGTGTGATGCCATCCAGACTGATTCATGGCAAGTTATCTCCACTCCAGAGGGGCTAATGAACGATAATTAACAGCAGAATGTAATCTGATACGCTGTCAATTCTCTAACGGCGATGTGGAAGTATAACTTTTGCAAACGTGGCACTTGTATGCAAACTTCCCTAGGAAGTCATACCCACATGGAAGCCGTTGCCTTGGTCGCTGGGACCGATGAAAACAAGCAACCCGAAGAGAGGCATGCAGGAAAAACGTGATGAATCGGTGCCTCGAAATTCAACAGATCTTAATCGGCTTTGATGCAAGGATCACCATGGATATCGATATTGTTCCGCGGCCCCAAATGGGCGGATCTATGGAACTGAGACTGAATGCCTTTTGGAGCATTGTCCATCCTTCGCACATTCCGGTCCGACTATATCATACTCGCTGCTGCCAATCTGGAACGATAAAACCAACTGATTCGATAATCCAATTTTTCAACCATCGGTCTTACCATGATGCTTCAATTACCTTGGATGAGAATAGTAGCTGCTCTAGGATTATTGTTTACATCATCAATCCTGAATGGAAACTTTCTGTCGGCTTATCCTCAGAACACCACATTCGCCTCATCAAATTCTTTGGGCGACCAAAAACTTCCATGGGTTTCAAGTCCCTCAAACCCTTACAACACTCAACCGCAATCAGCAGGTACCGCTGGGGAGGCCTGGAACTCCCCCTCCTCTCCCCAGCAAGCGCCGACAACGGCTTTTTCACCCTCACCGACTCCTACCCAGCAAGCTCCCAGGACGGCGTCTTCACCCGTTCCCCTGGCCCCCGTAGCCCCTTCTCAGTCAGCGCCAACCCCGGCCATTTCACCCGCTCCACAGCCCTCGACGAGCCCTACACAAGTCCCAACACAACCCGACTCTGGCTCGCCAGGATCTGGGAATGGGGGGGAAACTATCGGGGGTCTGAAACCTGAGATTTTGATGGCGTTCATCTTAGTTGCGAGTGAGTCAAGACAGCGTTCCCTTTCGGACCTATTCAGGATCTAGCCCCGGTTGATTCTGATGATTTCCACGCCTCCTGGAACCAACAAGCTTTTGGACTGCTCTTCATCGTCCTCGGTGTGCTTTACGTGTACAGTCGATTTCTGCGCCCGAGGTTTCGGAAAATCATTGGTGCTCAGCACCCCAGTCCCACCCCGTCAGGAACTTGACGCATGGCGATTGGAAGTTCTACCTCGCCTCGAGCCATGGCCATGAAACACGCTTGGAAGCTTGGGATCTCTGGTGAGTAACCTGGGTTCTCATGAAAAAAACAAGAAAATGTTCCTTAACAAGCTCTGAAACCACCAAAGATAATCCCATGCAAACAAGCAGGGTGAATCGAAACTAGCATGACTACTCCAACGTCTGATCGATAATTTGAAGATGGGCTCGCAGAGATGCAAGTTCTATCATTCAGCTGTCAAAACCAAAGTCCCAAGAAAAAAAAGGAGGAATACTAATACAATTCAAATCAGCTAATATGAGGCAAATCTTGAAAACAATCTGGATCAATATAAAACTGTGACCACAAGATATCATTTTCAAAAACATTACCTATCAAATGGGTGAGACTTGCCCATGAGGATGTAGCTCCAGAATTCCCAAAAGTAACTCACAATTAGAATTTTTTTGAAATTTCTTCTTTCTTCTTCTTTTCTTGTTTTGGATATCAGACTGAAAGGCTGAGTTTCCATTCTCAAAAATCACACAGGCTCTCAAAATTAGACTCAAACAATTATAACTTATGCTCAGAATCAAAAAAAATCATTCAATGCCTGAGAAAGGAAGATAACTTGAGCTCCACTTAAGCCAAGAAATCTTCTTACCAAAAAATTGAAGGAACTCTTACTTTGAGAATACAAAAAAATTTGGCAGAAATAACTATTCATCTCTCTATTTTGATATCAAATCAAAGACCTTTTTTGTTTTTTTCCCTTTCATTTTTTCTCAACAAGTGTCTTATTTCTGGATATTGAAATTTAACAAATAAAGCAAAGGAGCTCAGAATGCAGGGCCCTAAAAAGCATTTTAATAGGAAATACATTCAATAGGAGAATTAATGGTGTAAATAAAATTCAAATCTTGACCAAACATGAAATAAATAATCCTGTGTCTTTCAAGCTGAAAGGAAGAGGGTGAAATTTTGAAAACAACCTTCTGTGGAAAATTAAATTCTTTACTGTTGCTTTTTTTTAAGAATAAAAGAGAATCCAAAATGGCCCATGATTGGTTCATATTTTTTTTAATAGCCTTATCAAGGAATTTTTTTTGACAGGTTTTTTGTGTTCCAAAAGAGGCAGTAAACAAAGGCCTGTAAAATATGATATTATGAAGAAATATTTTGGTTTTTTCAATCCCCCTTTGTCTTGGTATCCTTCAGTTTTTATGCCATTTACCATCTTGTTATTTGGATTGAATTTTGGCACCTTTCTCACTATGATCAGATTATTTAAAATTCTTCTGCATTTCTTGAATTTAGTTCTATTGTTCTAATATCTTATATTGAATTTCATATTCCTACAAATAGAAATTATGGAAATCTAAATTAAATTGGTTTTCTGTGTATACACCTTAATTTTTGAGCTTCTGATAATCAAAAATCTTTAAAATCCAGCCAATTCATACAAAGAAGTACAAAGACTAAAAAAATGATGGAGAAAAACATTAAGCCTTTTTTGTGGTGAATTTTCCTCAGTATTCTTTTGCCTGATAATTGAGAGAAATCTGTTGATTTGGAGTATCTGCACCAACACATTTAATATGAGATTTTTGCTATAATGTACACTGATTCAATCCACAAACCACATATTAGTACTCTTCTACTGAAACTATCTATGGTAAAAAATTCCTCCCTAGTAATTAATTCATGTGTTCTCCTTCTAATTAACCTGGATTAAACAGTTCCAAGTACCATAGCACCAATGGCCATTCTCTCTTTAGCCCTTTCTTTCATGTTAGGATTTTTCGGTCTTGTTGTGTGACTATTTCTATCACCTTATTATCATCCTCAGCCTTTTCTTTCTACTAGGAGATTTTTCCCTTCCCTCAGCTCTGGCTATTCCTTCTTTATTTTTTTTATATTTTCATTTGGATAATGACATTGAATTAATAATTTTTCTTTCAAAATCTTCTATCATTTATCTCTTGATCATGTGAGATGAAATCACTCTTTATTGCAGTCACAATAGGTTAAGGTAACTCTTATAGAAATAAGACTATCTTTTACAATGTGAGAGCAATACAAATGATGAGTGAAATTTAATGAATGAAGTCAAATGGAGGAATCACTTGAGAGGAAGATAGAACAATAAAAGAAAGGAATTTTGGCCAATACCTTTAGATGCCGCTCTACTAGCTAAGTCTCACTGGTCCTAGACGTATACAAGAGGCAGGAGAAGATTAGTTTGGACCGTGCTCCTCCTAAATTTGCTTTTCCGGGTGAGGCTGAGGTTTTTTGAGCTTCAGACAGCAGGGTTGACAACCTTGATCTTGAGAGGATGGGGAGAGCGTGATCTTTGTGGTTTGTTCTTGGTCTTCCTTCTCCTCCAACAAATGTGCTTTTTCCTCACTTCCCTGTACACCTTGTTGCCCCTCTTGCGGTCTTGCTGCAGTTGCCGCCACACTCCCAGCAAAGGCATCAGCCAACACTCCTACTTGACACGGCTGGGATTAGGTTGAGCATCTTCCTGGCCTGGATCATCTTCAAATAACCAAGGGGTTTGGTTAGTACATTGGTGGGGCAGTGTTCAACCAAGAGATGTAAATTTGAGACCAATTTGCAAAGGTACTGATAACACACCTCAATGTGCCTTGAATTTGGGTTGAGCTGCGCTTCCTTGCTCAGAACGTTTGCACCCCAATTGTCATTCATGATTGTTGGGCAAGGGATGGCAACCCCAAGACCCAATAAGAGATTTGAAAGCCATCGAACCTTTTTGGCACACATGTTCATGGAAATGAACTCTCCCTTGGTGGTGGATTTAGAAACAACCAATTGCTTCTTGGTGGCCCAGCATATTGGATTACCAAAAAGTGTGATCATGTAGCAGTTAGTTGATTTCCTGCTGATTTCTGAGGTGGCGTAATTGGAGTCAGCCCAACCACATAGCCCTGAGTTAGAACTGTTTGACCACTTGAAATGCAGCCCGGGAGACAATGTGCCCTTGAGGTAGCGGAGAAGAAGCTTGGCAATGCTCCAATGGGCTTCTGTTGGGGAGTTTTCGTACCATGAGAGAATGTTGACCATGAACAAAATGTCCAGCCTAGTGTTGACGTCAGGTGAATCAGCATCCCCACCACCTTCTGCATAGTCTTGGTGTCAAATGCAGGGGATTCCAGAGAGACTAGATGATGAAGGTTGAGAGGGGCTGGTGCTTGGAAAGCATTGGCCAACTCCATGCCAAACTTGTGAAATGTCTTCAGGCAAAAATTGTGCTGTTGCAGTATGGGGGGGCTGTCAGATTGCCAGTCCAGTGTGTAGCCAAGGTGCTGAACATGAGACTCCCAAGTGCAAATGGTGTATGTCTTTGCAATGAAATCAAGAAGAGACAAAAGCTTAGCTCAATTTGAACCCACCATCAACCAATTGTCAACATGAATGTGAAGCATGAAGCTTCTATCCTTTTTCACAAAGAGTGATTCATCCCCCTTTGGTGGAATGAGCCCCAGGCCCTCCAAAATAGCGGAGAAATTTCCTTTCCAGAAATGCGGAGCCTGTTTTGTCCTGTAGAGCAATTTGTTTAACCTCCAGACCCAGTTTTACTTTCCAGGAACCTCAAAACCCGCAACTTGAGCTACATGGATGGTTGCGTCTATGTCTCCTTATAGGAAGGCATTTTTGAAATTAAATTGAAATACGTGTAGGCAAGGCTGGACAACAACGGACAGAAGTGAACTCAAAGACTTAGTGGGACCAACAGAGAAGTAGGTATCCAAGTTGTGACAGGGAGATTGTTGATGATTTACAAAACAAAACACGTGAGATTTGTGACGTACCACTTTTCCAAATTTGTTTCTTTTTCAAACAAGATGCCACATACTGCCAATTACCACATCATCTTTGGCCGAGGCACAAAGTTTCCGTATGAATAATGATCAGAAATGAATTCTTTCCTTGCATGGACTTGAGCAAGAGAGGATGCTCCTTAGGGTTGGAGAAGGCTTCCTTGAAAGAGATTACCTCAGAAAGTAGCGCGTTGTTGTCATTGCTGTCATCAAAACCAGTAAGGCTGGTGGAGAGGTCAGCAGTTCTTGTGGAAGAGCAAGTCCAGGCAGGGAGAATTGCAGAGGGGTGCAGAGAGCTGGAAATATCCCTTGGTCCCTTATCCAAGTAATGCATGTAGGTGCAGTGTTGCAGAGGGTGACTGTCAGATGTGGGAGAGGTGTTGAGGGCGGAATCCAAGATCACCGCAGAGATAGAGTGAGAAGTTTTGAGGTTGAATGGGGGAGACTCAGAAATGGCAGGGTCCAGCTGAGCAACTGGAGGATGTGTCAGAAGTGGCATGCAGAGGCAGAGACACCTCATCTGAGCAAGCGGCATGGAGAGTTGAGTCCAAGTCTTGAAAAGATGGGGGGGTTTCTTCAAGGCCATTGGGTTGCCGTAGTTGAAAGTAGCCTGGGGAGGAGTAAATTCCTGGCTGACTGCCACACGTTTCTTCAGAGGATCAAGAAATCAACCTGCATTGGAGTGAGACTTGTTTCCCAGGAAGAGGAGAGGAAATGACTGCGGGAGGATCTTTGAGGAAGAGGGTCAATGGAAATGTACCTTGAGCCCAATAGGAATAAGCTTAGCAGATCTCTAACTGGTTCAATAGTACAGTTGTGCGCTGTGAGCAAGCTAACCGGAGAGGACCACCTAATGGATTTTGAGGGTATAAGGTTGATAAGGGTTGAAGAGTACTGAGAAGCCTTGTTCCAGTAAGGGATTGGGACTGATGACTGAGCAAGAATGAAAAAAATCTTGGTGATAATTTTCTGGTTGAACCGTTCAGCTAAGCCGTTTGTTTGGGGTGAGTTGCTTGAACCCTGTTTGAGCTGAATTCCTTGAGACTGAAGGAACAGGAGCAGTTCAGCAGAACCAAACTCACCACCACAATCACAAGGAAGGAAGGCAGGAAAAATACCAAGCTGATTCTTGATCTTGCGGATGAAGGTGATGATTTGGGAGTTGGAGTCTGATTTATTCTTCATCACGTAGACACAATTGAACCTGTGTGATTTTCTTTTATGGACACGAGTTGGAATGGGCTTTGCGCTGCACAATCAGCAGTAGTGGGTGGCTCAGAAGTGGCGGCGCGCTCAGAAATGGGTGCGGCTTTGCCACAGCAAGCTGCGCTGCAGACTTGGCAGCACTCAAGATGGGCTCAGCATCCAGAGATGCGGGGTGGATTGGACTGGGTTTGATGGATATTGTGCAGATTGAGCATTGCAAGACATGCAGATGTATCTTGGATATCTGGAATGGTGAATTGGGTGGATGCAGACATGCGCAGGGGGCTCCAAGTTGGGCGCGGCGCAAGGGCTGCGTCATGAGAAGGACAAACTGGGTGGAAGTAATGGCAGGTGGGCAATATAGATGGATATGGGGTAAGGAATATGGGATATGGATCATGGGATGGGGTTGGAAGGATAGATTTGGGCTAGGGTTCTGTACTTAGGGGTTTTATTTCATTATTCTTGTTTGCTTGCAGTTTTACCTAGTTTAGGGTTGAGGGGAAGGTTACTTAAACCACAATCTCAACCCGGGTGTGGAGACAGCATAAGACAGAGGAGAAAATTTTATCTTATCTTACCACAGAGGATGGGAAGGATTGAAGGAACAAGGAACAAGGAACTCATTTTATTATTCTTTCTCTCCCTCTGCCTCTCTCTTTAACTCATTGCATCCAACCTCCTTACAGACGCTGTTGAGTTCAAAAGAGAAATTCTCTTTTAATGGATCCAAGTTTGGAAGTTATTGATCCCTTGCATCTATAAACCCTGAGTGCAACTGTTCACCCTTTGACTGAGAGATAGAGAATTGAGAGTAAAGATCCTTCCAAAACCTATGACAACCCAAGGTGATCCTCCGTGATCCAATTCCTGATCCTCCAACTGGGTTGAGGGTGTAACTTGAGTAACCTCCCCCTCAAACCTAACCTAAGTACAACCAGAAACAAGCAAGAATAATGAAACACAACCCCTAAGCACATAACCCTAGCCTCAACCCTATCCTTCCCATCCCATAATCCACAACCCATATCCCATATCCCATATCCCATATCCATCCATATTACCTGCCTGCCATTATGTCCAGCAGTTTTTCCTTCTCATGACGCGTCCTTGCACTGTGCCCAACTCAGAGTCCCCCCGCATTTCTGCATCCTAACAACGCGCCATTCCACATATCTGAGATATATCAGCGCAATCCAATCCCCATCTTGCAATGTGTGATCCACACGCAATCCGTCCAATCCATCCCGCGTCAACAGATGCTGAGCCCAATTTGTCTGCTGCTGAGCCTGCAGCGCGACTTGCTGTGGCGGAGCCACACCCATTGCTGAGCACACTTCCCCTGCTGAGCCTGCTGCTACTGCTGAGCGCCCTGCACACAGCCAATTCCAACTTGCCTCTAGAAAAGATGACCACATCCCTCCCAACTTGAGTTCTGTCCCCAGAGGTCCACCACTATCTCACCTGCCCCAACTATACCCTGTTAAAATACGTATGCACTTACGCGTGGGCTAGGTATAATTGTAATCCAAATGGGATGCACATATGGGCCTCTCCGGCCCATTGGACACTCACACGGACCATATGGGCCTTTTTGGATGTCATGGATTTGGGGAAACTGGCCTCAAAACGCATGAAACAGGCCTATCGGTACATGGGCCCTAATGGGCCCAGGGAGGTATATTTGCAAATACAGCCAGAGGGGCTTTTATGGGCATAATTGGCCCCAACCTTTATTTTGGACATACTTGGCCAGACAGGCTGGCACGCCAAAGTATGGTTTACTTAGCTTTTGGGCTTGGGGCGGGCTATTGGGGCCGCCGCCCAGGTTGCAGCCCGGTTGGGACTGCCGCCCATGTTGCGGCTCGCTTGGGGCCTCTGTTTTTGCTTACGTCACGTATATGGGGCCCAACAGCCCGCGCCGGGCCTTTGTATGGAGCAGGGGGACTGAAAATGGAGCCCCCCCACCCCCGTTGCGGCTGCTGCGCTGGGTGGCAGCGACGGGGCTGGAGGCCCCAGCTCCTCCCCCCCCCTTGCTTGCCATTGCAAGGAGGAGGGGGAGGGCTAGCTGGATGGAGCCAGCCAGCAACCCGTTGCAAGGAGCAACCGGTCATGGTGGGGGGGACTTGATCACCCCCCCACCAAAGGTGGTGGCTAGGCCGGTTGCATTGAGGCAACCGGCGGTTGGGGGGAATTGACCATCCCCCCACCATCAAAGGGGCGCTCTCCCCCCCCCCCTTTACCAAGGGGGAGGAGCGATGGGCTGGAGGGGACCTGACCACCCCCCAGCCCACCTAGCATGACAACGCCCTGGGGGTATCAACCCCCAGGGCCCCTGGTAGGGGGATTTGACTGCCCCCTCCAAGGATCTGAGAGAAAGAGGGGGGGGACAGCATGTCCGCTGGTCACACCCTTCCCCATGTGAGTATGAGACTGGACCCGGGTGTGTCCTGGGTCCCACCTGGCCACTTGTATGGCCAGGGGCTGGTTGCATGAGGCAACCAGCCAGCCTGTGAGGTGACAACCAACCAGAGTTTTGAACAGCTAAGGGGCTGGTTCAGCCTCATTGAGGTGGAAACACCAGAAATAACCAGAATAGGCTGGTTGTAAGGGTACAGGTACTGATGCCATGTGTGCTGATGTAGCCCAAACCAAGTAACAAGGCCTGTAGAGCATGTAGAGCTCTTTTGGAGCGGAAAATTTGCCTTTTTTCTTGTTGTATCATGGGCTCACAAGACGCCAATCTTTTGTACTTAAGGAGATCTTCTCCCTGCTGTTTTCCATCCATCCATTCATCATCCAATCAAATTAATCACCAATATCATCCAACGTATTTCCCCATTGTGAGAGCCCATAAGCAATTATTGACACAAGGTGTCTATTGAAATTGAAGAAACTGTTCTCACACTCACGGGCACTACATCTACATGTCACACACCTGTACCGTTGTCTCATCATTGTGCTGTTCTCTTTTGTCCTCTGTTCTCCTTCCTCTTCTCTTTCCTGTTCTTCCTACTCTTTCTTGTCCTGCCTATTTTTTTTTTTTTTTTTTTTTTTGCTTCTGCATCCCTTTCAACCTTTGTCAATCGTGCTCTTTCAGTCATCTCAGACTCTACCTTCAAGCCCCACTCATCATCTCCGACAAGCACTCTTCTCATCATCTCCGACAAAGAGCTCCTCACCTTTCAGTCTACTCATCCCAGCTCTTGTTGGCTGCCTTCCACTTAGACTGTCTCTCTCATCTGGTGAGAATAGTGATTCAGATTTCCATTTCCTCTCATCCTGAATATCTGACAGTACCCTTCTTAGTTGTCCTCCTCCTTACCAGCTGGCCACAGTTCTCTCTCAATTCCTCTCCTCCTTGGTGTTCCTCCTTCACAGCCTCTTTGCGTTCCTCACTTCCTGTCAACTGGTGGTTTGATACCTTGTCATCTCTTTTCCTTTAAAATTCCTGTCTCATTGCGGTTGTCAACTAGGTCCTAAAAGACTGTGACCTCTGTTCTTTAGGCTGGTTTCTGTTCTCAGTTGTAATTCATAAAAAGGCCAAATTCCTTCAAGATTAACAGTCAAAACGCTTCTGCCAATTGCTCAACGGATACTCTCACTGCCCACTCTACAGACAACCAGCTACCAACATGGACAGCATAAATCCCACCATTCTAAAAACCACCATAGAGGACATCCCTGTTCTTACAGATGAAAACTTCACTATCTGGAGGACCAGAATGAACACCCTACTGAACCTGGCCAAACTAAAGGACACATTTTCTAACGACAAGGCTCCTCTCAAGTCTGAAAACAACTCAATACTCTCCTTGATTCTAATTTCCAAACTATCCGCCTCAGTTCATACCACCATAATCAACACAACAAATGAGGAGGACTCTAAACAGATCTGCAAGGACATATTGAAGCATTTAGTTTCATTGCAACCAGCTAATCAAGCCACAGTCTACAGTTCCTTTGAGAACATAGTGTTCAACTAGAGAGATATACAATCTTTTCTGCTAGAAATCAAAACGGGGATAAACAGGATGAAAGAAATTGGGATTCTACTTCCCCAAGACGTCTTGGCGTAAATGACCTTACGGAAGCTACCAGACATGTTCAAAATCATCAAACAGCAAGTAACACACTCTAAAGTCTCTTCTAAAATTACCCCCAAAGCCATCTTGGATCACCTCCGTATTCACATGAACAAGCAGCAAATTAACTCCTCCATAGACAACACAGTCACATCAGCTTTGGGATCAACCTCTCTGTTCACCAACTCGTCTGGGAAGTGCAAGGCAAAAAGGAACAAAACTCTTGCAAATCATCCTGAACACCGCTGTTGGATTCTTCATCCTCACCTTTGTCCTAAGAACAACAACCATCCATCTGCCTATGTCAGCACTCCCTTGTGCTTTTTCTCTGACTCTCTGATTCATTGTAGATTCCGGGTGCTCGGACCACATGACGGCTTATCCTTCACTCTTTGCCCACATAGACAGATCAAAAGAAGGAGGACTGATAGACACAAGCTGCGGATTAGGGTCATTGGTGATGAAGGGAGAAGGACTGGTGACTTTGCGACACAATCATGGTTGTTTGAAGCTAAATAAAGTCTTGTACGTTCCCAACCTGTTGGTCAACCTGTTGTACCTTTGGACGTTGTTGTTAGAAGGGTACTCGGTAGATTTCAACCTAAACACAGTGTCTTTTTATATTGATAACCAACTCGCAATGAAATTTTTCTACTCAAACAACATTCCATGCATTTAATTTCTTTCCCACTTGGTCTCTGCCTTCCTGTCCTCTTCTGAGTTTCTCCACAAATCACTTGGCCAAATCAGTTATCATAGACTAAGACACAAGCTGAATTTTCCAGTCAAGAAAGATGTGGAGTGTCACGCCTGTGCTCTTTCCAAGATCACCCATGCCTTATATAATTCAAGGAAGTTCCAAGCCAAAAAACCATTCTGCAAGATCCACTTACACACTATTGGTCCACTACCCACCTCTCAAATGGGCAGGAAATATGTGGAAAATGAAATAAGTGAAAAGCTAGCTGCACGCAACTATCCTGTGAAACCTACATGTGACATCTTTCAACAAGTTGTATTTAGTCTTCACTTGCCCCTCCATGTGTTCTGCTTTTTCTTTTCCTCATCTGCTTGTCCTTCTTCTTCGACCACCAGGTCTGTTTCCTCCCTTCCTGCCTGCCTGCCTGCCTTCCTGCCTGCCTGCCTGCCTGCCTACCACCGAGCCACCTTCCCAACTGCATCACTAACTGTGATTGCCTACCAGGTACAGTAACCAACACGGAGTTATCCCAATCATTTATCAACTTATTTAATCTCAATCAATCTTCTCTTTCTCATGACTTCAACATGAAATACAACACCGCTCATCTGCTTCTCCTTCTTCTTCAACCACCAGGTCTGTTTCCTCCCTTCCTGCCTGCCTGCCTGCCTGCCTGCCTTCCTGCCTACCACCAAGCCACCTTCCCAACTGCATCACTAACTGTGATTGCCTACCAGGTCTGTTTCCTCCCTTCCTGCCTGCCTGCCTGCCTGCCTGCCTGACTGCCTGCCTACCACCAAGCCACCTTCCCAACTGCATCACCAACTGTGATTGCCTACCAGATTGTCCTTTTTTCTACAGATTATGAGACCGGAATAGCTCCTCATTCACTTGATCATACTCATCTAACATGGTTGAATTATCCATCAAACTCGGTGAAAAGAATAAACTCACTGGTGGGCCAACTACCTTGAGTGGAAGTCAAAAGTCTCATCAATCCTCCAACTCAAACACCTACTACAACTAGTTCTTGGAAAAGAAACTATTGAAGAATGCAAATTGGAAGATAAAAGAGATAGAAACCGCTCAGATGACGCCCTTGCCATCTTTAAAATCAACTGCAACACTAAATTAGCGGAGCAATTTGACCTTGAATCCAAAGGCAATCCCCAAATTTTCTGGAAACTCCTCAAAGAGCACTTCCAACCCAAGACAGTCCAAACCCAAGCCACGTATCTAAATCGCATTTTCTCCACCAACTTAGCTTCCCACAACTTGGAGGAAACACTCAAGGAACTGGCCTACAACACCCGGCAACTGTGCGCTCTGATCAACAACAATAACACCAAATCCTCCATTCTTCTAGACTCCATGATTGCCATGTGGTCCATTATCAACCTTCCTCCAGAATTCAAAAACTCAGGCAAACTAATCCTAAAGAAATGTCAGATAGAGAAAAAAGCTCCCTCCATAAAAGAAGTTGTCGAGCAGATGAGGTCTTTCTTACAACAAAATTCAGACTCTCAAGACCAATCCAAAGCCTTTGCCGCCTTCCGCCGCTCCACTCCTTACTATGGCCCAAGATGTTCCCCCGGTTATCACAATCCCAAAACCAAGCACTCAATAAAGGAATGCTCCCAAATTAATAGACCAAGTCAAGAAGATGAAAAACCCACCAAGGCTTTCCATGCCTCTCATGCCCAACTCTCTTCCAAAACAATCCTGGACTCGGGTGCCTCTCACTCCATGTTCAACTCTCGCTTGGTCTTCTCTGATCTGACTCCTACCAATGAAGTGGTATATCTGGCTGATGGATCCACTGCCAAAGTTAAAGGAAAAGGAACTGCCTACCTCAATCTCCCACATGCCAAACTCGAACTGTCTGATTCCCTGTACATCCCATCACTTTCGTGCAATCTCATCAGTCTATGCTGCTTCATTGAAAGGAACTACTCCCTTGTCTCAAGCGGTCCTGGCGGTTTTGCTCTCCTAGACAAATCCGGAATGGTGGTCATATCTGGAAACCTTTCTGGAGGAAATTTCATCATCAATCCTCTTCCCTTACCTCTTTGTGCCTGTGTGTCTTCATCAACCTCCGCACTCACTAAAAACAAATCAGCCGGTCACCCTTCCCATCCATATCTGCTCAAAATGTTTCCATCCCTTCCCAAGTCCCCCATCATCTGTACCACGTGCGATATCTCCAAAAGTCACAAGAGTCCTTTTCTCGGATCGTTTCCTAAAGCATCCCGTTGCCTCAACTTCCTTCATGTTGACCTCTGTGGGACCATCCCACCTGCCTCAATCTCCGGATCCAGATACTTCCTTTGGGCCATGGACGGTTTCTTTCAATTCGTTTGGATTTGCTTTGTCAAAAATAAAAGCTATGTTCCAACTGTCTTAACAAATCTCTTTACCATGATAGAAAATGAATCCAGAAAAAAGATATCACACCTGGTCACTGATAACGGCACGGAATTCAAGAACCGTTTCCTGTCCAACATCTACTCTGAAAAAGGCATCCAAAATCTCACCACTGCTCCATATACTCCGGAAGAGAATCCCTTCTCCAAACGCGGCAATAGGACTACTGGGTCCAAGATTTGATGTCTACTCAAGGACTCAAACTTGTCCCATGAGTTCTGGGCTGAGGCGGCAAAAACCTCCATGTACTTGGAAAACAGAAACCCCTGTCGATCTATTGGTTTTAAATCTCCCTACTCACTGTGGTATTCACAGACTCCCACCCTATCACACTTACACCCCTTTGGCTGTGAGGATATCTATATGATCAATCGCATTAAAGGCAAACTTGAGGATTGAGGCAGGAGTGGCATCCTATTAGGCTAGAAGGAAGGGCAGAAAACTTACCGAATCTTAGAAGTGGAGACAGGTAACGTTGTCAAATCCCATCACGTGAAATTTCACGACAACGTTTTCCCTGCCTATCCTTCTCCCACTCCTGCTGACTCATGCTCATTCTCTATATCCCTCGACACAGACGGGGAAACTTGCCCTGACAATCCAGGGAACCCCCTTTCTGATCCCAGGCGCCCTGTTTCTCCCATGCCTTTAACAGAATCCCCCCCTTCTCCTGACCAGCCAAATTGCCCTGTTGTCTCTCCACCACCTGCCGATTCATCAACGCATGATTCATCCACCAGCTGCACTCCACCAAGTTCCAAACACTACACCTGGGTACCAGCCAATCTACCAGCACCAAAGAACATCTCATCCCAAATTGACAAATCCAGTATTCTGCCAAATTCCAGAAGAAATCCCTCCGCCCATGCTGTCTCCCTACTAAACCCCGACCCTTGCTCGTTTGACAAGGCGATGGCTTCCCCATATTGAGATTAGTGGCTGGAGGCGATCAGAGTGGAACTCCTCAACATGACAAACTATGGGGTCTTCACTATAGTCAATGCTCAACCCTCTCAGCATCCCTTATCCACCATGTGGGTGTTCCGGCGCAAAACCAATCAAGACGGAAACCTTACAAAGTTCAAGGCCCGACTATGTGTCCGGGGATTCCTTCAACGCTACGGACAGGACTACTCTGAAGTTTTTCCTCCAACCGGGAGACTAGCCTCACTCTGCATTCTCCTCACCATCTGCGCCCTGCACAGGTATACTGTGCATCAAATGGACTTCAAATGTGCATTCCTCAATGGCACCCCAGAGGAAGATCTATTCGTCAAAATACCTCAAGGGATGAATGCAAGTGGTAACGTGGTTCTCAAGCTCAACAAGTCACTTTACGGGTTAAAGCAGAGTCCCAGATGCTGGAACAAGGCGCTCACGGCAGCTCTGAAGAGTCTTGGATTGCAACCCAGTCACTCTGATCCCTGCTTCTTCCACTCAAGCGATCCTGCTAATCCTTTCTTTCTATTTGTTCACTTTGATGACCTAATCTTTGGTGGAACATGGTCAGACGATTTCAAATTTAAAATCTCATTGATTTTTGCCATGGACGACCTGGGTGAGAAAACGTGGAGACTCTTTATTTCAGAACTTATGTATGAACTCCTGTAGTAGTATATACTAGTAACAGTCATAGAGGTAAATACTACCATGAGTAATCAAGTATCCTCAATAATGAAACACTCAGAAAAAATCACATAGAATAGTAAGGATCATTACCTGCAGCAGACGACGGACAGTCAAGCTCAAAGAAAGGTTGCAGGCAGGAGTGGTGGCAGTACTATCTGGGTAGGTTCCGCTAGGGATAGACTTGGCTCCTCCTGGAGGCTGCAGCCGACTATGAGGTGGGATCGTTCCGTCTTGATGTTCGGCTTAGTGTGACCGTTGATCGACTCGAGGACTTAAGGCGATGAGTGAAGGGACGTGTTCAGAGTGGACTTCAAGGAAATATTGAGAAGAGAAACTGAAAGGAATGGGGGAAAGGGATGTGTGAAAATAGGACTGGCGGACAGAGCTCAAGTAGAGCAAAACCTCAGAGGTCATTTCTAATTGCGGCATACATCGTTACCAACGCATCTTGCGCAGTGACATCGAGCACACAAGCACCTCATGTGACATACACCAATCTGAGATCGAGGAATTTTACTTAACACTGGGTCATGCCAAATACGCTCTGGGAATCCGAGTAACTCAACGTCCGGGCTCGGTTGGCCTCCTGCAGGACAAATACATATCCCAAATCCTGGACGAGTTCAAAATTGAAAACAACAGGGGCACCAAAATCCCTCTACCAAGCAACTGGAAGCATCTCAAACTTTTGCCCTCCAAAACCCCCTCAGCTCCTCCTTTCAACTACCGACAAGTCATTGGTCTTCTGCAATATCTGTCTCAATGCACCCGTCCCAACCTAGCCTTCACCGTCAGCTTTCTGTCTCAATTCCTGGAAAATCCCCTCACATGCCACTACCAAGCTGCCAAACACGCGCTTCATTATGTTGCCAACACTCGAGGCCTTGAACTCATTCTGGGTCAGAACAATCTGGGACATCCGCGCGACACCGTTCTGGGTTTCTCCGACTCTGACTGGAACGGGTCAAAATCCTGGAACTCTTACTCCGGTTCAATTGTCTATTTCCACGGCACCATTGGCTGGAGGAGCTCCAAGCAAAAGGTGGTGGCCCTCTCCTTGGATGAAGGTGAATACGTTGCAATCACCAAATTCTCCCAGGACCTTCTCTGGGTCTCCAACCTCCTTCAAGAGGTAACCGCGTCAAATTTCAAATTGATCCTCCACACCGACAACCAAAGTGCGATGGCGATTGCGGAAAATACAATTTATCATCACGGCTCCCGCCACATGAACTTCTGCTATCATTTCATTTGCAATCTCATTCAATCTGGTCAAATTTCCCTCAAATACTCTCCATCCAAATCACTTCTTTCCGACCTACTCACTAAGAACCTTACTGGAGGAAGGACCGCCAAGCTCACAACAAGCATCCTGGGCCAGGGTTCTTCTAAATTGAAGATTGAGGAGGAGTGTGGAAAATGAAATAAGTGAAAAGCTAGCTGCGCGCAACTATCCTGTGAAACCTACATGTGACATCTTTCAACAAGTTGTATTTAGTCTTCACTCGCCCCTCCATGTGTTCTGCTTTTTCTTTTCCTAATCTGCTTCTCCTTCTTCTTCAACCACCAGGTCTTTTTCCTCCCTTCCTGCCTGCCTGCCTGCTTGCCTGCCTGCCTGCCTACCACCAAGCCACCTTCCCAACTGCATCACTAACTGTGATTGCCTACCAGGTACAGTAACCAACACGGAGTTATCCCAATCATTTATCAACTTATTTCATCTCAATCAATCTTCTCTTTCTCATGACTCCAACATGAAATACAACACCGCTCATCTGCTTCTCCTTCTTCTTTGACCACCAGGTCTGTTTCCTCCCTTCCTGCCTGCCTGCCTGCCTGCCTGCCTGCCTGCCTACCACCAAGCCACCTTCCCAACTGCATCACTAACTGTGATTGCCTACCAGGTCTGTTTCCTCCCTTCCTGCCTGCCTGCCCGCCTGCCTGCCCGCCTGCCTACCACCAAGCCACCTTCCCAACTGCATCACCAACTGTGATTGCCTACCAGATTGTCCTTTTTTCTACAGATTATGAGACCGGAATAGCTCCTCATTCACTTGATCATACTCATCTAACATGGTTGAATTATCCATCAAACTCAGTGAAAAGAATAAACTCACTGGTGGGCCAACTACCTTGAGTGGAAGTCAAAAGTCTCATCAATCCTCCAACTCAAACACCTACTACAACTAGTTCTTGGAAAAGAAACTATTGAAGAATGCAAATTGGAAGATAAAAGAGATAGAAACCGCTCAGATGACGCCCTTGCCATCTTGAAAATCAACTGCAACACTAAACTAGCGGAGCAATTTGACCTTGAATCCAAAGGCAATCCCCAAATTTTCTGGAAACTCCTTGAAGAGCACTTCCAACCCAAGACAGTCCAAACCCAAGCCACGTATCTAAATTGCATTTTCTCCACCAACTTAGCTTCCCACAACTTGGAGGAAACACTCAAGGAACTGGCCTACAACACCCGGCAACTGTGCGCTCTGATCAACGACAATAACACCAAACCCTCCATTCTTCTAGACTCCATGATTTCCATGTGGTCCATTATCAACCTTCCTCCAGAATTCAAAAACTCAGGCAAACTCCTCCTAAAGAAATGTCAGATAGAGAAAAAGGCTCCCTCCATAAAAGAAGTTGTCGAGGAGATGAGGTCTTTCTTACAACAAAATTCAGACTCTCAAGACCAATCCAAAGCCTTTGCCGCCTTCCGCCGCTCCACTCCTTACTATGGCCCAAGATGTTCCCCCGGTTATCACAATCCCAAAACCAAGCACTCAATAAAGGAATGCTCCCAAATTAATAGACCAAGTCAAGAAGATGAAAAACCCACCAAGGCTTTCCATGCCTCTCATGCCCAACTCTCTTCCAAAACAATCCTGGACTCGGGTGCCTCTCACTCCATGTTCAACTCTCGCTTGGTCTTCTCTGATCTGACTCCTACCAATGAAGTGGTATATCTGGCTGATGGATCCACTGCCAAAGTTAAAGGAAAAGGAACTGCCTACCTCAATCTCCCACATGCCAAACTCGAACTGTCTGATTCCCTGTACATCCCATCACTTTTGTGCAATCTCATCAGTCTATGCTGCTTCATTGAAAGGAACTACTCCCTTGTCTCAAGCGGTCCTGGCGGTTTTGCTCTCCTAGACAAATCCGGAATGGTGGTCATATCTGGAAACCTTTCTGGAGGAAATTTCATCATCAATCCTCTTCCCTTACCTCTTTGTGCCTCTGTGTCTTCATCAACCTCCGCACTCACTAAAAACAAATCAGCCGGTCACCCTTCCCATCCATATCTGCTCAAAATGTTTCCATCCCTTCCCAAGTCCCCCATCATCTGTACCATGTGCGATATCTCCAAAAGTCACAAGAGTCCTTTTCTCGGATCGTTTCCTAAAGCATCCCGTCGCCTTGACTTCCTTCATGTTGACCTCTGTGGGCCCATCCTACCTGCCTCAATCTCTGGATCCAGATACTTCCTTTGGGACATGGACGGTTTCTCTCACTTTGTTTGGATTTGATTGTCAAAAAGAAAAGAGATGTTCCAACTGTCTTAACAAATCTCTTTACCATGATAGAAAATGAATCCAGCAAAAAGATATCACACCTGGTCACTGATAACGGCACGGAATTCAAGAACTGTTTCCTGTCCAACATCTACTCTGAAAAAGGCATCCAACATCTCACCACTGCTCCATATACTCCGGAAGAGAATCCCTTCTCCGAACGCGGCAATAGGACTACTGGGTCCAAGATTTGATGTCTACTCAAGGACTCAAACTTGTCCCATGAGTTCTGGGCTGAGGCGGCAAAAACCTCCATGTACTTGGAAAACAGAACCCCCTGTTGATCTATTGGTTTTAAATCTCCCTACTCACTGTGGTATTCACAGACTCCCACCCTATCACACTTACACCCCTTTGGCTGTGAGGATATCTATATGATCAATCGCATTAAAGGCAAACTTGAGGATTGAGGCAGGAGTGGCATCCTATTAGGCTAGAAGGAAGGGCAGCAAACTTACCGAATCTTAGAAGTGGAGACAGGTAACGTTGTCAAATCCCATCACGTGAAATTTCACGACAACGTTTTCCCTGCCTATCCTTCTCCCACTCCTGCTGACTCATGCTCATTCTCTATATCCCTTGACACAGACGGGGAAACTTGCCCTGAAGATCCAGGGAACCCCCTTTCTGATCCCAGGCGCCCTGTTTCTCCCATGCCTTTAACAGAATCCCCCCCTTCTCCTGACCAGCCAAATTGCCCTGTTGTCTCTCCACCACCTGCCGATTCATCAACGCATGATTCATCCACCAGCTGCACTCCACCAAGTTCCAAACACTACACCTGGGTACCAGCCAATCTACCAGCACCAAAGAACATCTCATCCCAAATTGACAAATCCAGTATTCTGTCAAATTCCAGAAGAAATCCCTCCGCCCATGCTGTCTCCCTACTAAACCCCGACCCTCGCTCGTTTGACAAGGCGATGGCTTCCCCATATTGAGATTAGTGGCTGGAGGCGATCAGAGTGGAACTCCTCAACATGACAAACTATGGGGTCTTCACTATAGTCAATGCTCAACCCTCTCAGCATCCCTTATCCACCATGTGGGTGTTCCGGCGCAAAACCAATCAAGACGGAAACCTTACAAAGTTCAAGGCCCGACTATGTGTCCGGGGATTCCTTCAACGCTACGGACAGGACTACTCTGAAGTTTTTCCTCCAACCGGGAGACTAGCCTCACTCTGCATTCTCCTCACCATCTGCGCCCTGCACAGGTATACTGTGCATCAAATGGACTTCAAATGTGCATTCCTCAATGGCACCCCAGAGGAAGATCTATTTGTCAAAATACCTCAAGGGATGAATGCAAGTGGTAACGTGGTTCTCAAGCTCAACAAGTCACTTTACGGGTTAAAGCAGAGTCCCAGATGCTGGAACAAGGCGCTCACGTGAGCTCTGAAGAGTCTTGGATTGCAACCCAGTCACTCTGATCCCTGCTTCTTCCACTCAAGCGATCCTGCTAATCCTTTCTTTCTATTTGTTCACTTTGATGACCTAATCTTTGGTGGAACATGGTCAGACGATTTCAAATTTAAAATCTCATTGATTTTTGCCATGGAAAACCTGGGTCATGCCAAATACGCTCTGGGAATCCGAGTAACTCAACGTCCGGGCTCGGTTGGCCTCCTGCAGGACAAATACATATCCCAAATCCTGGACGAGTTCAAAATTGAAAACAACAGGGGCACCAAAATCCCTCTACCAAGCAACTGGAAGCATCTCAAACTTTTGCCCTCCAAAACCCCCTCAGCTCCTCCTTTCAACTACCGACAAGTCATTGGTCTTCTGCAATAGTTGTCTCAATGCACCCGTCCCAACCTAGCCTTCACCGTCAGCTTTCTGTCTCAATTCCTGGAAAATCCCCTCACATGCCACTACCAAGCTGCCAAACACGCGCTTCGTTATGTTGCCAACACTTGAGGCCTTGAACTCATTCTGGGTCAGAACAATCTGGGACATCCGCGCGACACCGTTCTGGGTTTCTCCGACTCTGACTGGAACGGGTCAAAATCCTGGAACTCTTACTCCGGTTCAATTGTCTATTTCCACGGCACCATTGGCTGGAGGAGCTCCAAGCAAAAGGTGGTGGCCCTCTCCTTGGATGAAGGTGAATACGTTGCAATCACCGAATGCTCCCAGGACCTTCTCTGGGTCTCCAACCTCCTTCAAGAGATAACCGCTTCAAATTTCAAATTGATCCTCCACACCGACAACCAAAGTGCGATGGCGATTGCGGAAAATCCAATTTATCATCACGGCTCCCGCCACATGAACTTCTGCTATCATTTCATTTGCAATCTCATTCAATCTGGTCAAATTTCCCTCAAATACTCTCCCTCCAAATCACTTCTTTCCGACCTACTCACTAAGAACCTTACTGGAGGAAGGACCGCCAAGCTCACAACAAGCATCCTGGGCCAGGGTTCTTCTAAATTGAAGATTGAGGAGGAGTGTGGAAAATGAAATAAGTGAAAAGCTAGCTGCGCGCAACTATCCTGTGAAACCTACATGTGACATCTTTCAACAAGTTGTATTTAGTCTTCACTCGCCCCTCCATGTGTTCTGCTTTTTCTTTTCCTCATCTGCTTCTCCTTCTTCTTCAACCACCAGGTCTTTTTCCTCCCTTCCTGCCTGCCTGCCTGCCTGCCTGCCTGCCTGCCTGCCTACCACCAAGCCACCTTCCCAACTGCATCACTAAATGTGATTGCCTACCAGGTCTGTTTCCTCCCTTCCTGCCTGCCAGCCTGCCAGCCTGCCTGCCTGCCTACCACCAAGCCACCTTCCCAACTGCATCACTAACTGTGATTGCCTACCAGATTGTCCTTTTTTCTACAAAATACATCCTTACTCTTTTTGATGGCAATACTTGTTACTGCGCAGCTGTACCAGTTTCCAGCAAGGACTCCATTCCTTCAACTCTTGTCCATCTCATTGACTGTGAAGAAAAAAGATTTGGTTACTATCCTTCCATCATTCATTCTGATTGTGGAGCTAAATTCAAGAACCAAACTTTGGATCTCTTCTGCAAAAAGAATCTAATCAATCAGACGTTCTCAGACCCCTACACACCTCAGCATAATTGCTTGGCTGAAAGGTTCAACAGAACCATCCTTGAATTGCTCTGCACAAACCTCTTTGACTCCCGTATTCCAAAATATCTCTGGTGTGAAGTTCTGTCAGCCATTACACTCACCCTGAACCAAATTCCCTCTCCTAGAAACAAAAAGTCTCCTTACAAACTCTTCAAAAATCACTCCCTGCCTCTCTCCTACTTTAGACCCATCGGCAATCCTGTCTCTTACCTTCTGCTTCCCAAAAAATGGGGTGAAAAACTGCACCCTCCTGGGGGTTTGGGAACCCTGATTGGATATAATCCCTCTCTACAATCTTTCCAAATACTCACTCTCTTGAATAAAATTGTTGACACTAAGAACATCCAATTTCTCACCTACACTCCCAAAGCTGTCGATGCCATATCCACCTCTGACAAATGGTTCACTGATGGCTCTAAAAAACCATCAACTTCCAATGCCAAAATCAACACTGCTGTCGCTGATCCAGAGACTCCAGAGGATGACCATCCCAAAACAGCTTCTGACTCTCCTCCATCTGCCAACCCAGAATGTAAAGATAACCTAAAATCCAAAGCCAACAGCCCCTCTGTACCTGAGAGTCTTCCCTCCAGATCATTAAGACCCAGGACTTCCAAGGTTAAACCAACAAAGTACAGCTATGTGAGTCACATCCTTGATCCCGAGCTAGCCAGGGTAGCCAAAGACGCTGAATTGGATAAAATCAAAGCTCACAACATTTGGCAAGATCACCACAAAACGCCTGAGCACTACTTACTGACCACGTGGGCCACTCGTCTCAAACCGGGCACCTTGTCCTCCAAGGAAAAGGTCAAGGCTAGGCTCTGCGTACAAGGGTTCTCACGAATTCCCAGGATAGAGTTCTCCGACACATTTGCTCCTACCGGCAAATTTCCTTCTCTGCTTCTACTTCTCATTCTCTCGTTGGACAAGGGTCTTCCTGTCTGACAGTTTGATGTCAAAAGCGCCTTCTTGTTTGCACCTCTTGAGGAGTAAATTTACATAAAAAACCCAAAAGAGTCCAAACGCTCAGCTCCCTTTCTCAAACTGAAGAAGTCGCTCTATGTACTGAAACAAGCTCCTGCTAATTGGTACACAACCCTCACCTCCTGGTTCAAAGAACTGGATTACAAACAATCCACCGCCAATGCCTGCGTGTTTATCCACAAGTACAACAACTACTTCATCTTTTTCCACGCCAATGATCTTGTTGTTGTGGGCAGGACCTCTGCCTTTGAACAATAATTTCTCCTACGATTCCCCAATTCCTCTGCTCATAAGCCTGGCACACTGCTAGTAATGGATGTCAAAATCAACAAAGATTCTTCTGAGCTGAATCAACCCTCTTTAATTGAAAAGGGCTTGAAACTTCTCAACCTCACAAATTGCAAGGATGTGGCGACTCCAATGACGCCCAAAATTCATATAAGCACGTCTTCCAAAGAAGAACAGGAGGATTTCAACAAACTGAACATCAACTACAGGAATTTCACTGGCCTTTTGAACTATATTGCGTGCCAAAATCAACGCAATCTTTCTGCTGCTGTCTCTCTTTTGTCTTGATACAACCACAAACCTGGAATTAACCATTGGAAGGAAGTTTTCCACTGCTGGAAGTACCTGAAAGGCACTCAATTGGCGCCTCTTGTGTTGCAGCCAAATAAAAAGTTAGCCTCATCATCCCTGCTGTACTACACCAATGCCACCTGGGCCAATGACCCAGCCTCTAGACTCTCTCAAAGCGGCAAAAATGCCTTCTGGCTTGGCTTTCCCGTGTCCTGGAACAGTAAAAAGCAGCTAAATATTGCAATGTCCTCAACTGAATCTGAACTATCATCACTATCAGATGGTGTTCAAGAAAGCACATGGCTGTTGCACATAATCACGGAGCTGTGGGGAAAATCTCCCAAACCCACAGTCTTCCATGTTGACAATAAAGGTTTACTCAACAAGCTGAGGAACTTCGGCTCAAACTCTAAAACTAAACACATTGACATAAAAATTAAGTATCTGAGGGATCTTTATGCCTTGGGACAAAACAAAGTAAAGCTTATCTCAACCTTGGAAATGACAGCTGACGCGCTTACCAAGGCTTCATCATTGACATCCCTGGCCTGTCTGGTGGAAAAATGCTTTTCAGCTCTCTTCTCATCAGATGACCAGGGGTGTTGAAATGGAAGAAACTGTTCTCAAACTCACGCGCACTACATCTACATGTCACACACCTGTACCGTTGTCTCATCATTGTGCTGTTCTCTTTTGTCCTCCGTTCTCCTTCCTCTTCTCTTTCTTGTTCTTTCTACTCTATCTTGTCCTGCCTATTTCTTTCTTTTTTCTTTTTTCTTTTTTGCTTCCACATCCCTTTCAACCATTGCCAATTGGGCTCTTTCAGTCATCTCAGACTCTACCTTCAAGCCCCACTCATCATCTCCAACAAGCGCTCTTCTCATCATCTCCAACAAAGATCTCCTCAACTTTCAGTCTACTCATCCCAGCTCTTGTTGGCTGCCTTCCACTTAGGCTGTCTCTCTCATCTGGTGAGAAGAGTGATTCAGATTTCCATTTCCTCTCATCCTGAAGATCTGACCGTACCCTTCTAAGTTGTCCTCCTCCTTACCAGCTGGCCACGGTTCTCTCTCAATTCCTCTCCTCCTTGGTGTTCCTCCTTCACAGCCTCTTTGCGTTCCTCACTTCCTGTCAACTGGTGGTATGATACCTTTTCATCTCTTTTCCTCTCAAATTCCTGTCTCATTGCGGTTGTCAACTAGGTCCTAAAAGACTGTGACATCTGTTCTTTAGGCTGGTTTCTTTTGTCAGTTGTAATTCATAAAAAGGCCAAATTCCTTCAGTGTCCAGCATTTATTTTACTTTAATTACTCCTCATTTTCCTAAGCTATGTGCTGGCCATTATTATAACATACCCCAGTTATACAACCTCCCCCTCTGCACCCCTTCATCAGACCAAAGAAAAAAAGAAAAAACTCATCCCACGCTCTTCACCAAATATGTCCTGCACATACTGCAGCCAGAACGGCCTTTTGTGCTGCATCCTTCTGGGCTAGCAGGCCTGTGTCCCTTACCAAGCCAGACACCCCTGCTGCTCCCTATTGGAGGGAATGCCGCGCAACCACCCCCAAGGTTGCCCACGCAAGAGGACCTGTTGTGACTGCTGAGAAGTTTTTATGAGGACTCTTTATTTCAAAACTGGTATAGGATAGAACTCTTGTAGTAGTATATGCTGAACAAGATTCAAGAACAGTTTAGACAACCAGTAACCAGTAAAGAAAGATAAATAGAGAAAAATAAAAGGTCTTTACCTGCGACAGATGGTTAGCTAGCAGGCTCTAACAGTAAATGCAGACAGGAGGGTTTACAAGCTATCTGTAGATTGACGGGTGAACAGGGTTTGCAGGAACAGCCAATATTCGCAGGTAAGTGGAAAGAACAGTTAAGGAATGAAATAGAAAAGATAGAGAACCCCAATCATACCTCCGCTGAGGATAGTTCTTGCTCCTCCTAGAGGCTGCCCTGACGTAGAGGGTAGATTGCTAAGTATTGAGGTTCAACTATTTGACGGCGGGTTGATTCGATGACCGGGTTTGAGTGGAGGACAAGAGATGAGAGGAGAAGGGGAAGAAATGGGGAAGAACCAGATGGATGGGACTAGATTGCAGAAGGACACAAAGGACTAGTTCCGTGGCAACAACAGGGATCTGAAGGGGTGTCACGGGACCAGGGTGACCGTCCACTGCGCCGCAGTGTGATCGCATTCAGTTAGCTATGAGACCTACTTGACCACTAGGAATCTCTATCTGACACTCCTCCTAGATTCCGAAGAGGTCAGATGGAGTTGTAGCCGGGCTTGTATGACCCTGACGTATCCAAGGGGTTTTGTGAGAATGTTGGCAATCATATCCTCTGATGATGTGTGTTTGATAGACAAGAGAGATTTCTGTACCAAATCTCTTATTTACTGGAACCTTACCTTGATATGCCTAGAGTTGGTATTCAACTGGGCCTCTTTGCTAATAAAATTTGCTCCCTGATTGTCATTCTTAATCTTGGGTTTATTCAGAGGGATTCCTATACTTAAGATCAGAGTCAAGAGCCACCGGATTTGTTTTGCACACAAGTTCATGGCTATGAACTCTGCCTTGGTTGTGGACTGGGCTACTACGGTTTGTCTTTTTGTTGTCCAGCTGATTGGATTGCCGTATAGTGTTACCATGTAGCAAGTAGTTAACTTTTGTGTTATAGCGTTTCAACCATAGTTGGCATCAGCCCATCCGCAGAGTTGATCGCTTTGATCTGTCGATTTAGTGAACAGCAATACAACCAACTTTGTACCCTTAAGGTATCATAAAAGGTGTTTCACCATCTTCCAATGGGCTATGGTTGGTTTATTAGCAAATTGGGACAGTAAATGGACCGTGAATTGAATATTGGGTTGAGTGTGCGTAGCGAGATGGATGAGATGGCCAAGAGCCTTCTGCATTGTCTTAACTTCAAAGTCTGGAGACTCCTGTTGGACAAAGTCGTGTATGTTCATGGGAGAAGGGGCCTTGACCGCATTGAAGTTCTCAAACCCAAACTTGACGAGTGCCTTCCCAGTGAAGTCTTGTTGATGTAGTTTAACCAACCCATTGTCGTTCCACTGTAACGTATAGCCCAAGTGTTGAGTCGGGCGTTCTTGTACCTTGATCTTATAGTCTCCCCCCAGCAACGTCAAGAACCTCTTTACCTCCGCCCGGTTCTTCCCTACAATGAGACCGTCGTCCACATGGATGTGTAAACGCAACGTCTTAGCCTCGTTCAGAAAAATTGACTCATTCCTGATGGATGGGGTAAAACCTAACTTTGAGAGTGTCGTGGATAGATAAGCTCTCCAGCACTGCGGAGCCTGTTTCGTACCGTACAGCGACTTATTTAACCTCCAGGCCCAATCTTCTTTCCCCGGCACCTCAAAACCGGTGACCTGCAAAACATGGACAACAGCATCTATATCACCGTATAGGAAAGCCGTCTTAACATTTAATTGGAACACATGGAGCGCATGTTGTACCGCATCGGCCAAAAGGACCTTCATCCATTTGCTCCTTCCTACCGACAAGTATGTATCCAGATAGTGCCTCAGATACTCCTGATGGTTTCCAAAACAGACCCAGCGCGACTTTTGTCGTGTTATCTTGCCAAACTCGTTATTTTTCCGTACTAGCCTCCACATACCCCCTATTACCTTGTCATCCTTGGGTCTAGGTACGAGTGTTCCGGTTTTGCGCAGAAGATGAGAGTTGTTTTCATCGGTCATTGATTGGATCCACAACGGTTGTTCATGCGGGTCGGACATAGCCTTATCGACGGACACCACCTCGCTGATCATGAGTTTGTTGTCAGCGTCAAGGTCTTCCTGATGCGCACGCCGTCGGGAAGTATGAATGACAGCCCCGGGGTTCACGTCAGAGCTGATGTTCTTTGGCGCAGTGTCGTAGTAGGGAAGGTAAGCATAGCCTTTACCGGCAGGTTTGCTGGATGTGCTTGGTATCGTGGGAGGAGAGGAAGTTGGTGAATCCAATTCCTGAACGCCCGCAGATACAGGTTCCTGTAAATTGACCAGGGGAGAGCCAGGTGCTACGGGCGACAAAGTCAGGGATTCTTGCAATGGTATTGGACAAAGCCCAAACTCCTTATTTCTCGTCTCCGCCAGCGGTATACTTACAGAGGTTGACAGTGGTTGGCCACTGTTGACTTGCCCCTGTCCTTGCAGGCTTATACTCTGCGGAAGCGTGGAGGGCGGCTTCTTTAGTGAGGAGCGACTGTTGTAAGGAAAGATTACCCAAGTAGGCGTGAAGTCCCTACTCACCGACTCTTGCTGCTTTTTTGGATTGATGAAACTACCGGCATCGGAGTACGGCTCATAACCCAGAAAAAACAGCGGTCTGGACCGCGCGTCAAGCTTATGGCCTTGTGGAGAGTGAACGTGAACTTTCAGCCCAAAGGGAATCAGTGTAAGAACATTCCGCACTGGTTCTATGGTTGAGTTATCATCCAGGAGAGTATTGACGGGGGACCTCCACAAGAGAGCCAAGGATGGAAGGAGGTTGACGAGCATTGAAGAATATCTTGCTGCTTCATCCCAGTAACTGATAGGTACCTTGGACTGAGCCAATATACACCGCATTTTAGTCAGGTTCTTCTGGTTGAAACGTTCCGCTAGACCATTTGTTTGAGGGGAGTTAGCTGGACCCTGTTCTAGCACTATGCCCTTTGATAACAGGAATTCACACAAGATGGTTGACATGAACTCACCTCCGCGGTCACAGTGAAGGAAGGCGGGAGTAACGTTAAGCTGATTATATATCTTGTGTATGTAGCTGATAATCTTCGCCCGGACATCCGACTTGTGTTTCACAACGTAAATTTGATTGAACCGTGAAAAGTTGTCAATGATGGCAAGTATATATGACGCGGACTGTTTACAGGGCGGGGTGATCTGGATTACATCAAGTTGTAGTCGATGAAACGGTTTAACTGAGCTTGGCAGTGGATTGGAATGAGCTCGGCGTTTCATTTTGCACTGAGTGCAAACTTGACAGGAGGTAGCGGAGGGGAAAGGTTTGGGAGTCCGGATATTGTTGAGTGAGAGAAACTTCTTGAGATACACATTGGATGGATGGCCTAGAGTGATGTGCCAATCAACACTAGTACTTGCAATATGTGCCAGGTTGATGTCAGCCACAGGGTTGTGATGAGCAACATAAAGATTTCTGATTCGAGGAAAACGATAAACTATTTGATTTGCCCGTTTGACTAGTACAATCCGATGTTTATGTACGACTTTGAGTCCATGATCTTCCAACTGGGAGGCCAAGATAAGATTTTGCAGTCCTTTCGGAGCAAAGAAAATGGGATAGATGGACTTGCCACCGATGTCTAGTTTTCCCACGTGAGTGATGGCAATGCTCCCCCCATAAGTATTGGGATTTTTGTGTACGCGTTTGGCATCCTGGATGAGAGAGAGATTACACACTGTGGACCTGGTGGCTCCCAAATCGTAAACCAGTTCGCGTGACGGGTCTTTAGGGTTGTTAACATTGTATGCGCCATCCTCTTGGACTAAAAAACCGCAATCCTTGGGGTGTTCATTGTTGTCCGCGTCGACATCCTTGTTTAAAGCTAGGTCTGCGCACTCTTTAGTCAGTTCAGTAGAAGGCTCATCGCTTTCCTCTGTGACGACGTTGACGGAGTGCGCCGTCTTCAGTTGCTTTAGTTCCCAATCTAACCTTTCGATTTGGGAGGCAATATAGTTTTGATCTTTAGATAGGGGATTCTTCTTGGTGGGTATAACAGGTTGAGGTCTGAACAGGCGTTTTGAGCTTTCACTTTTAGGGAGCTTACAAGATGAAGTGGTCTGTGGGTTGCGAGCATTCAACGAGTAGTAAGAGGATTCTGAAGAGTTTGATACCCTTCTTGAATCCTCCAGCATAACTCAATTGGACACCGTCTCAAGGGTGAACGGTCTCAGGTCATACAAGGTCAATACTAGGCTGGAGACCAGTTCGTCGAGTCTGAGGCTTTTGATGAAGAGGACAGCAGCAAGACCGGTCAACACGTTCATAATCCTGTCCTCGGGTGGTCGTCCTTCTATCATTTCGGATAGGTTGACATAGGCATCTTTGAAAGTGGAAGTGAGTTCGCGTAAACTTTTCCCCGGTTCGTAGGTGATATTGACCAAACGGATGAGTGCATCGCCGACAACAATTAGGGACTTTTCTCCCCATTCGAGGGCGAGGGCCTGATAGGCTTTTGCAAATTTGGACTTGCTCGATTTAATGCACAATTGAAGATCTTTTTTGACTGAGGTTCTGAGTAGACTCAGTGCTAGAGCATTCTTCCGTCAATAAGTCTTTGTGGAGGCGTTTGCTTTGACCCACTCTTCGATTAATATCTCCTCATGCCCTTTGCCAATGATCACGTCCTCAAAGGCACTCTTCCAGTCATGCCAGTTGTGTCGGTTAAGTTTCACGATCTTGGTTTTTGACAAATAGTCGTCTTCGGAGTCATTGGAAGAGGGGATGAGGATCTTGTGTCCACTGGTGCTTTCAAAGTTTGCCATATTCGTCGAACCTGTTTAGAGATTAATATCTACTCAAGAGTTCCAAGTACCAAGTTTTAAGAGTTGCCTCTTGCTACGATGAGAAGTTTTTATGAGGACTCTTTATTTCAAAACTGGTATAGGATAGAACTCTTGTAGTAGAATATGCTGAACAAGATTTGAGAACAGTTTAGACAACCAGTAACCAGTAAAGAAAGATAAATAGAGAAAAAGAAAAATTCTTTAGTTAGCTAGCAGGCTCTAACAGTAAATGAAGACAGGAGGTTTTACGAGCTATCTGTAGATTGATGGGTGAACACGGTTTGCAGGAACAGCCAATATTCGCAGGTAAGCGGAAAGAACAGTTAAGGAATGAAATAGAAAAGATAGAGAACCCCAATCATACCTCCGCTGAGGATAGTTCTTGCTCCTCCTAGAGGCTGCCCTGACGTAGAGGGTAGATTGCTAAGTATTGAGGTTCAACTATTTGACGGCGGGTTGATTCGATGACCGGGTTCGAGTGGAGGAAAAGAGATGAGAGGAGACGGGGAAGAAATGGGGAAGAACCAGATGGATGGGACTAGATTGCAGAAGGACACAAAGGACTAGTTCCGTGGCAACAACAGGGATCTGAGGGGGTGTCGCGGGACCAGGGTGACCGTCCACTGCGCCGCAGTTTGATCGCACTCAGTTAGCTATGAGACCTACTTGACCACTAGGAATCTCTATCTGACAACTGCTTGTTGATCTCAAGCAACAAGGAGATCTCAACTAATGAGTGGCCCCCGCCAAGCTTGCCTTGCAACCATCTGCAACGCACCCCTCAAAATCCTCCATTGCGCAAGAGCCACAACTTGGGCTTGCCGTTCCGCTGGGCTGGAACTCCAAGGCACCAGGACTTTCCAAACTTTGTGGCCTTCCAGAACGCCACCCATGAGTGGGCTGCGCAGGTATGGATGAACATACCAGGGATGGACCCAAGGATGCCAAACCGTCTGGCCGCTCCTCCTCCACCACCACTGGGGCCAGCGCCTCTTCCACCACCACCGCGTCCTCCCACTCCTCTGAGGCCAATTCCTCTGCCACCATCACCATCCCCGGTTCCAAGGTCATCACTGGAGCCCGCACCCGCACTGTCTCCCATGGTGATCAAGTTGTCACCAGAACCCACGGCTGCTGAAACCCCTCTGGCTGCAACTTACAAGATCCCAGAAATCCCCCTAGTTCTGGAACTTCCCTTGGAAAGTTTTTATGCAATAGTGAACAACAAAGACAAACTCATCTGGCAGTTTCTAACGGTTCCCTACGCACACACTGCAAATGCGCAATGCAAATTCTTGTTGGCTTTGTGATCCCTAGCTGGGGCAACTTGCGTGGACACGGAGGATGTGATGAGGACTTGGCCAGCGTAGGCAGATCACCCCCCTTTCCCTTTCTTCCATCATTCCATCTTTGCTTCATTCCTGCACCTATGCAAAGATAAGGACTTTTGCTGCGCAATCCTGAGCAGCCTTTGAGCTTTGTGAGACCCCTGAGAGAAATAAGAGCCTCCAGCAAGATCAGCAAGAGTGAGGAGGATCTGCGCTACTGAGAGTATCCGGTAAGAGTAAGAACATCCGGGTGCAAGATCCGCAAAAGTGAGAAATCCCAGCAACTGAGAGTATCCGGTGAGGGAGAGAACATCTGTGCTTTTGAGAGCAAGCCGCAAGAGTGAGGAATCTGTGAGAGTGAGAAGTATCCGCTCAAGGTACCTGGACTGCCCAAGCCAAACTGCCACACAGTTCCCTGTACCCATCTAAAGAACAGAGAGATTACAAAGAAAACCAGCTTGGCGCGCAAATACATGAGAGATAGAAAGAAAAAGAATCCACCCAAACCCATTTTCACCTTCCATCTGTAAGATAACCAAGAAAATTCATTTTTTTTTTTTGAGATCAACCCTTTGCCAATCCTGCGCCTTTGCTCTTCAACCCACATCCGTTCCGTGAAACATGCTTTCCTAGTTCCCTGAATCATCAGTTGGACATTTTCAATGCGTTTGCATTTTGAATGTGGGGCTTTTCCTTGCGTCAATGGACCCAGCTTTGCGCTGTGCCTGTACCTTAAAGAAACCATCCATAGCCAGCAATAATCCCAAAGCCAATCCAGAGAGAAGAAAATAAGAAAACAAACATTCTGGGGTCTCTAGTTTCTCTGGCTGTGAACCAGCTAGTACACCCCCTCACCAAATCCAATCATATCCCCTATTCATCCATCATCCCCCCCCAACTTGGCTTATGTCCCCAGCGGTCTGAAGTCTTTTACTCCACTGGACGCGAAGTGCACGCGCCGCCTTTTCCTTGGAAGAAGGATCTGCGTTGTTGTCCCCCTTGCTTTCCTAACCAGCCATCTTGTCAAATGAAGTTGAGCCCCGTGCAAAGAATCATTTCACGTGCAAAGCCACCGCCTTCTGCTTGAGCGGATTTCCATCCAGTTCCTCCAACTGGTAGCTACCTCCAGTAAACTTGGACATCACGCGGAAGGGCCTGTTCCATGGATTGCCCAACAGCGTTCCCCACTGATTTTCCAGGCTCTGGTTGTAAAGCAGAACCAAGTCCCCCTTCCACAACAGATCCTGAAGTTTATGAGCGCAGTACTTGTCGCAGTAGCGGACAGAATTTGTGAGGGTTGCCTTCAGTCTTCCAGCCGCCTTCTCCAACGTCTTTTCCACATGCAGAGGCTGTCCCCCGTCTCAGAGATTGTAAAAAAGTTGAGCCGCTGCAGATCATGAACAATCTGTGATTACTTCCCATCCTGCTTAACCACCACAAAGATTGGACTTAAGTAACTTGATGTTGACTGATCATAAAGACCCGTCCCCACACACTTGCGCACCAGCTCCAAGGAGGTTTCCCAAACCGCCTGCAGAATTGGAATTGGCTTGATCTGCCAAGGGTTGTGGGGAACTGTTGAAATCACATAAGGGTCACCTATCTTTCTTTTTGAAAGTACCCGCTCTTCAGGTCCAAATGCAAGAACTCTTTCCCAGAGAGCAAGTATCAAAGTAAGCAAATTCCATTCCTTTGGGCTTAACCAGCCCGGCGGTCCAAAGTTAAGGGCCGCAATACACTCATCCATAACCCTCTCCAATTGTGTTACCCATCCTGACACCTTCAGCAGGGATTTCCAAGGGTCCCGCGACCAAGGGATTGGTTGCAGTGGTCCATTCAGATGCTCCGGCATTACTTTGTTCCGGGGACGGATCTTTTGCGCAACTTTCTTATAATTCCCAACATGACACCACGCCATCTGCACGCATCCGTTATCATAGGTTCTAGTCAAAAACAAACTGAGGCTTTTTCCTTTGCTTGCAAGCGTGGCACAATGGTAGTTTTTTTGTGAAGTAACTCCCAGAAATGCATACTGAGGAAAGGAACTTACTTCCAGCGCTTGCACATCCCGCGCTTCCTCCTTTCTTCCCACCTGCTCCTCACTGGTTGACCGCCCGCACAAAGCAGGAGCTTGCTTTGTGCATTAACCTTGGCCAACTAGTCAAAATCCACCTCTTGACCACCCTTGCAAACCAACTCCCGCCAGGTTCCTCCTCCTCCTCTCTTGCCAAATCCCGTGTCCACCCTCCCAACCCCTGATCACAGATCATATTTTTGAATTGCCCGTCAGACAAATCTTCCACTGTCAATGCTTCCGTCCCCACCTCTGGATCAAACGTCATTTGTGTTTGGAACCCAAACATGAATGGCCGTCCTAAAATATCCTCCCTACAATCAACCAATAGATAAGAAAGTGATTTACAGACCCTTGCCACCTCAACTTCTTCCTCCTCCATAACCCCATCCAGGCAACACACCCCACCATTAAGCCTGCAAAGCCCCATTGCGCATTTCCCCCAAACCAATCCCATTTCATCAACCAATCTGGACGGAAGGAGTTTTACCATAGAACTGCTATCCACCAGTGCCCACACCTTTCTTCCAGAAATCTTCATGAAAACGCAAGCCAGTGGAGTTGAAACCAATTTCATCCCTGCTAGCTTGTCCTCCTTGTCATACCAAGCCAAGTTCACCTGCTGCACCATTGGAGGGATCCTTTTGTGTCCACAGTCCTTCAGCGCTTGAACCATCTCATCCACTACCACCAGCAACACTGCCGCCAACTCCTTCAAGGTCAAGGGAATAGTTTTTTCATTCCCCATTACCCTGCACACAATTTCCACTGCCTTCTTCTTCGCCGCCAGATTCACCAACCATCTATCTGTTTCTGGAATGCGTGCAATTGGCTTAGGAGCTGCAGGCGGTAACTTTTTCTTGCCATCCACATCCATCCTTTCCGCCGCCGCCAATTCCTCCGTTGCTAACACCCTCACTTCAGTTCCATGCGCGGTTGTTGCCATACCCAAGGACCAGTGATAATCCCCAGCAAAGCTTGGGCAGTTACCGCTGATTCCTGTCCTTGCGCGCGCACTTGCTCCATGAAAGTCACATTCCCAGGTTTGGAGGAGATCCGCTTGCCAATTGGTAACATGATTCCTATTCTCACCGGTCAAACCAATCCCACATTGAGGTCCTTTGTCTTGTTATTGCACCCAAACCTCAAATGCCCCTTGTCCCCGCAGTAACCGCGTAACCCCAACGTGGCCGGATTCAACAACAGAAGCGCTCCCCCATGGTGAGGAGGCAGGTTGCGCGGCCCGGACAAAATTTGACTCAGAAAAATCCATAAATCCTTCATCAATTCCATCATTTTGCTAACCTCTGGGCTCATTGTTGGTGGTGTGGCCTGAGAGTGTTCTGTTTTTGAGGGGCCTGCAACCAGAGCTTGCGTTGGTGCCGGCAGAGGGTGAGAAGCCAACTTATTTGGCCCTGCAAGGAACAAACTCACCGTGTACTCCTTCAGTTACTCTAAGTCCAGCTTGCTTTCCACTGTGCAAAGAATGAAAAGGATGTCTGGAAGAAGCGCAGTACTCCCATTCCCCAACCTCTTCACCAAGTTTTTGTTGTACAGGTGCCGCTGCACGCGCCTGCGGAGTGGGGGACTGAGTCCTCCCAAAAATTCCCTCTTCATTGCGCCCGTCTGCCCCCATATCACCTTGTTCTTTGCCAGGTAGCAATAGATCCAATTGAAAATTGCTACATAATCCCCCAATCCCCCTTGCCTCTGGACTCCGCCATTTGCGCTTGCTTGCGCCACGGCTTGCTCAAAGTTGCTTTCCTGAAATGGAGGTTTGCGCTGTGGTGTCATTATATAGCCTCGGGTCGGGGACTGCGTGGCGGCCTGCGCACTCAGAATCTGGTAGGTTAGGCTCAGCAGTGGGGGTGCGCCGGTCCTCAGCAGTAGCCGCTGCGGGCTCAGCAGTAGCCGCTGCGGGTTCAGCAGTAGCCACTGCGGGCTCAGCAGTGGGCGCGGCGGGATCGGGCACGCGACTGCGGGCCGGACCTGACTAAGGGAGGCGGGCCGCGACCCGCTTGGATGTCCGACTCACGGATGGAGCTGGGCCGACCAGGTTCTCGGAACGGCTAGTCGGGGAAGGAAAAAGCGGGGCAACAGCGGGGCTATATGCGTGGGCAGCCGCGCGCAAGCGCGGGCCGGCCACGGGACAGGAAATCCACGACGGCGCGTTGGGTGGATGCGCGCAAGCGCGGTGAACCTTGGGTATCGCGCGGCGGAGGGCTGCGCCACGAAAAGACGAACCGGATGCGCGTAATGGCAGGCGAGCTGGCGGGGATAGGGTATGGGTATGGGTTTAGGGATGGTTCAGGGTTCTGGGTCTAGGGTTCTTTCTTCATGGTTGCCAGTCTGTATTTGTGCTTGTGCTTAGGTTAGGGTTGAGGGGGAGGGCTCAAATACCCTTCCCCTCGACTCCGGGTTGTAGGGGGGGATATCTTTCTATCGGACTCTCTCTCTCTCTCACTATCTCTCTCGGAGGAAATAAAAGGAAGCATTCTCGGTCTTACAGACGCTAGAACCATCGATCCCGTAACTAGGGACAACTTTGTGAGGGATAACCTCAAAAGTTTCCACAGCGCCTTCCCCACCATGCCAAGATTTCCACCTTCAGTTTTTGCCAATTGAGTTCCTCATACCACTCCATCTCCTCCACATCCCAAAGCTTCTCTTTGTCTGTGATGAAGAGGACAACAAGCCAAGCCTTATCCAAACCCATTGCACCTTCCGCATTGGCAATCCCTTTGTATTGCGCAAGGAATCACTCAACATCCTCAGTGTTGAACCGGATGTGAGGATAGTCCTGCAGCCTGATGTGAACTGGCTTGTGGTCTGTGCCATTGTTGGAAAGAGGGACACCATATCCCGCCCCTGATGAGGGTTGTTCTGAGAAGATGGAGGAGGAGGAGGAGGAAGAGGAGTGGGGTAACATTAGATGACCCACAATTGTTGATGGGTCGTACTTGGACATTGCGCTTGTTAGTTTCAATAGACAAGGAACAAAAGATTACTTCCTGGTTAGACCCCCAGATGTGGAATTCAAAAGAGGACTTCTCCTTTAATGGCTCCTAGTTTGGAAGTTATTGATCCATTGCGTCTGTAAACCCTGAGTGCAACTGTTCACCCTTCAACTGAGAGATATAGAATTGAGAGTAAAGATCCTACCAAACCTATGACAACCCACTGTGATCCTCCATGATCCAATGCCTGATCCTCTAACCAGGTTGAGGGTGCGGCTTAAGTAACCTCCCCCTCAACCCTAATCTAATTACAACCAGAAAAAAGCAAGAATAATGAAACACAGCCCCTAAGCACAGAAACCTAGCCTCAACCCTATCCTTCCCATCCCATAATCCACAACCCATATCCCATATCCCATATCCCATATCCATCTGTAATGCCTGCCTGCCATTACATTGACCCAGTTCATCCTTCTCATGACACGGCCTTGCGCTGCGCCCAACTTGGAGCCCTGAAGGCATGTCCTCATCCGCTCAATGCGCCATTCCAGATATCTGAGATATATCTGCGCAATCTGATCCGCATCTTGCGATGCGCAATTTGTTTAATCCAATCCAATCCAATCCATCCCGCGTCTCCAGATACTGAGCCCAATTTTTCTGCTTCTGAGCCCCCAGCGCAACTTGCTGCGACGGAGCCGCACCCATTGCTGGGCGCGTTTCACCTTCTGAGCCCGCGCTACTGCTGAGCGCGCAGCGCGCATCCAATTCCAACTCGCGTCTATAAAAGACCACCACAACGCTTGGACCATTAACTATCAAACTTGAGGAAAACTAGGGGTTTTCCACCCTCTTCATTTCCACACCAGGAAAAATCATGAATTATGACCAAGAGATAACACATTCCATGTTTGGAGGGCGGAGTTATTGGAAGGACATCCAAGTGAAGGCAATGGAAGGGAGAGGGAGAAGATGCAGCAGGTTAGAGTGAGGAAATTTCTTTATCTTTCAGGTCTTACACACCTTTCAATTGGCAGATGAGAAAGCTGGATTGTGGTTAGTGATTGAGTGGAGGGTTAGGAAGCACTTGAGATACTTGTCTGAAGGATGAACAAGAACAAGATTCCAATTGATATCATGGCAAGGAACAACCAAGGAGTAAGAGGTGAGATAGTGGGAATGGTTTCAATAGGAAATGTATAGATTTCTGATGCAAAGAAAGCAGAAAACAATATTGTCTGACAACTAAAATAAGATGGTAAAATGTTGATGTACAATATTTAGGCCATGATCCTCCAATTGAGTAGCCAAGACCAAGTTCCTGGACCCTGCGGAGCATAGTACACCAGGTAAATAAGTGTCCCACCAATTTCCAGTTTCCCCACATGAGTAATCTTCACTTTGCCTCCGTAGGTGTTCAGATTCTTGCTTATTGGAGTGGGGTTGAGAAGAATGGAGAAATTGCAGATGGTTGATCAAGAGGCTCCAGAGTCATAGATGAGTTCTTACCAAGACTTCCTGGAGCAAGAGTTGCCATAGATCCCCTCATCCAGAGCTAGAAAACCCAATATTTCTGGGTCAAGATCTTCATTTCTAACCGCGTCTACCACTTCCTCACCATCTGATCCCCTTCCTCTTTGACCGTCTTTAGAGACAGTTGAGACTGAAGTTTCTTTGGCTCCTCTGCAAGGTGATTGACTCTGGTCTGGATGTCTGATTAATTATTTTAAGGGGCTTTTCTAGTCAGAGCAACCAGTATGGGCAAAATCACATAGGAGGTGGAGGTTGGATTTCTCAACAGGCTTGTTTGTGGACAAGACTTTGGTTGTTGGTGAAAGTTTGGCTTTGAGTTTTGGACTGCCTAGGTGGTTTCTGAGTTATGTGACTCCTGTCAACTATTGTCCAGCATGATACAATTGGTGACAGTTTCCAGGGTAAAGGGGGTGAGATTGTAGCAAAATTGAACTAGAGACAATAATGACGCGTTGTGACATAGAATTTTGAGAAACAAAATAGCTGCCATTCTTTGAGAAACTTCCAGAAAAGGCAACCCAGGAGGATGACCTTCTTTTTTTTTGAAAATATCAAAAAACTGATTCTGTAAGCAAGCGGCATGATCACAAAGAAATGTTCCAGGTTTGTATGCCAAATGGATGAGTCAAAAGAGCAAGTCCCCTGCCACAATTATGAATTTCTTTCTGCAAGCGCAAGCAAGAGATCGGTAGGCTGAGGTGAATTTGTTGCAAGATGACTTTATTTTGTACTGAAGGTCACATTGAACCACTTGATACAGTAAGCTGAGGGCGCAGGAATTCTTCTTCCGGTAAGTCTTTGTGCCTTTGTGATCCTCTATCCACTTTCTGTTGAGGATCTCTTTGTGAACCTTCCATATTAACAAATTTTCAAAACAAGAATTCCAGTTGTGCCAGTTATGGCGGTTAAGCTTGAAAATCTTCAACTTAGTGGAATATTCATCATCAGATTGACCACTTTACAAATCCTCAATTTGGATGTTGGGTCCCTGCTCCCGTGAGCTTGTCATTTAATATTTGCCTGCTGTTTTAACACCTAGATTTCTTTTTCTTAAGAGCTACCTGTGACCAATATTTGACTCTTGCTACCATGTGATATTAAATCACTGTTTATTGCATTCACAATAGGTTAAGGTAAATCTTATAGAAATAAAACTAGCTTTCACAGTGTTAGAGCAAGAAAAATGATTAATGACGTTTAATGAATGAATTCAAATTGAGAAATCACTTGAGAGGAAGATAAAAAATAAAAGAAAGGAAGGTTGGCCAATAACTTGAGATGCTGCTCTAATAGCTAAGTCTCACTGGTCCTAGATTTATACAAGAGGCAGGAGCAGATTGGGTTGGACTGTGCTCCTCCTGAATTTGCTTGTATGGGTGAGGCTGAGTTTCATTGAGCTTCAGAAGGCAGGGTTAAGGACCTTGATCTTGAGAGGATTGGGAGAGCGTGATCTTTTTGGTTTGTCCTTGGTCTTCCTTCTCCTCCAACAACTGTCCTTGTTCCTCACTCACCTATACACCTTGTTTCCCCTCTTGCAGGCTTGCCGCAGTTTCTGTAGCGCTCCCAGCCAAGGCATCATCCAACAGATCACCCCTTGATGTTGCATCTAGTACTATCTTCCTCTATCACATCTTATTTCTACAAGGCTATTGGCATTTATTTTTTGGTCTTTGATCTCTTTATCTTTTTTCTTCTCAACAATTGAGCACTCAAACCTCATCACCTTTAAAAATTTCAAAATATCATCACCCTTTTTCACTAAATTCATGCATCTTTTCCCTATATTGATTCCTTTATTGATAAAGCCATTCCACCTTTTTTTAAATAAATTCATACATTTTTCATCCATATTCTTGGATTTTTCTACTGAGTTCCTTCATTTTGAATTTAAAAATGAATAAAAAATATTTTTATTGGACAAATGGCTTGATATAGACATCAAATGTTCAGATAGATGATTTTTTTTGTGTTTTACTAGGCTAGGAAGGTATGATAAATTCAAAAATTGGTTTCAAATTTTCAAATAATGAACTTATTAATCTCAATTAAATTTCAAATTTTTCACTCAATTTAATTTTTCAAATTCTACATGCTATGAGAAAATACAGTATTTTAAAGGATGTAAGGCAGGTTGTGGTCTTTAGGAAAGAAACAAGCCTTCAGGGAGCTAACCATTTCCCTTTATGTACCCTCTGGTTCAAAAATTTTGGATGATGTAAATATGGAAATCCCAGTGGAGTATTTGAACAAGGAAAAATTTGATGCATGTGAAATTATTATTGAAATTAATCCAAATCTGTGGTCAGGATTGAGAACAGGTAAAAAAAAATAGAAATAGAAATCTATTTCAATATGATTTCAAATTTAAATATAAACGAAGGGGCTAACTGATTTAAAAAATTCTCTACTAACCAAGTGAAATTTCTCATTCAAAAAAAAATCCTTCCATTGAAATTCCCCCAAAAAAATAGTAAATTCACCAAATCTGTTTTTCAGATTTACCCTGAAATAAGTGGTTTGTTTAATTCTATCTGAAACTAAGGAAATTCTTCTTAGATTTCAGATCAAAATACATCTTGTTACACTGAGGGTTTCACTTTTAACTTGAAATTATGAAAACAAACAGGAATCACCTGAAAAATTTAATTTCTTGAATCAAAAAAAACTTTATCTTGCAGATAACAGACCATAATTTTCAATATTAAACCAAATATAAGGTTGGTTTTCAAATATTTTGATTGGTTTGAATCATTAAATATCCAATTTGGGAATTATATGAGACTACTCCTTTAAGCCCGAAAATTTCTGTCTTTTTCTGGTCACCTTTGAATAATGAGTGTTCAATTTTCTGTCCCTTTTTATTTTTTTCAATCACTTTCATAATTGCTTTTACCCAGAATGAAAGCAAAATTTCTGATTGAATTTTTTTAAATTTTACACATAAGTATCTTCATTTGTGGGATTTTTCTCATCAGTTCAGTTTTGGTTATTTTAATAATAAATTCTATTTTAGTTTTCATTTAATTCACTTTTCATCCTTTCATTACATAACTTCTTTGTATTACTTTGCACTTGTTTTCTATGGATTTAATTTGTTAATTATCTCTTTCAAATGGTTATGATGCTATTCTAGTAGTAGTAGATTGCTTTGTGAAAATTGCTTTGTTTATTTGCTCTTATTTAACTGCCTCTTCAGAAGAACTAGCTAACCTCTTCATAGAACATGTCTTCTCAAAGCATTGCCTCCCTGAAGCAATTGAATTGGGCTCAGCATCTGGAGACGCGGCGTGGATCGGATCTGATTGGAAGGATTGCGCAGATGTAGCTTGGATATCTGGAACTGTGCTTTGGGCAGAAGCAGAAATGCGGGGGGGGGCGCCAAGTTGGGCACGGCGCAAGGGCCGCGTCATGAGAAGGAAAAACCAGGTTGATGTAATGGCAGGAGGGATATACAGACAGATATGTGGTATGGGATGTGGATCATCGGTTAGGGTTGCAAGGATAGAGTTGGGCTATGGTTCTGTATTTAGGGGTCCCATTTCATTATTATTTTTTGCTTTCCCTTGTACCTAGCTTAGGGTTGAGGAGAAGGGTACTTAAACCGCACCCTCAACCCGGATGTGGAGGATTATTGGGGGAGGATCACAGAGGATCAGATTGGGGTTGCAAGGCTCTTTTATACTCAACTCTTTTATTCTCTATCTCTTGTTCAAAGGGTGAAAAGTCGCACTCAGGGTTTACAGAAGCAAGGGATCAATAACTTCCAAGCTTGGGAACCATTCCAGGAGAAGTCTTCTCTGGGATTCCACACTGGTCTTTCATGTCTCACTCCTAGAACAGGCTTTATTATCATAACAGGCAACTCCTAACTTGGTGTGAGCCTTTAACCATATAAAACTTGTCAATCTTAAATCCCATTTCATTCCCATTTCAATCCATGTACATTCAAATTGCATTTTGTCCCATTCCACCTGTTTCCTCCTCAATTCTTCAATCCTCCTTCTACCACCCTTTCACATTCTTTTTCTTATTCCTTTCTTACATTTCTCACCACATTCTTTGAAAATTAATTTTTTATTTCATTTCCTTCCATTTCAAACAATCATTCTCTATTTTAATTAAAAAAGTGAAAAAATATTAATAATAGATAATAATTAAAATATAAAATCATGAAACTTGTTACAAATTTCTTTTTACCTCTTCTTCCCCATATTCCCAATTCTTTTTTAATTCCACAACAATCTCTTTAAAATTTTCCAAATGCTCATCACTTATTAGACTAGACATCCTTTGCATCAAGCGCACTTGTACCACCAACGCTTCCTCAAAGACCTCTTTGCACTTTAAAATGTGAGTTCTCTTTGGTCTGGTATTCCATTTGTCTTCCTCCATCAGCACCTCATGAGGCCTCTTCCGCCAAAATCTTGACAAACCTTTACCAATATCACCAGTCAACTGTTGGAATTTTTTCTCTCTTGGTGTTGCCCAATACTGTAGTGCAAATCAAGCCTAGTTGAAGCAGTCCTTAGTTAACTTAGTAAACGCTCTCTGTGCACATTGTGAGTTTATCCATTATGATTTTAATTTTCAACCACTTCTTGTACTTATTCTATTTATATAGATGCCTGAATAAGTGAATGAACATCATCTTTTCTGTCTTACTTTGAACCAGAGTTCCCCTCTCTTGACTCCCTAGATCCATTCCTCTTGAATTTAAAATTACTTCATCCCATCCTCTTCAACCACCTCACTGGGGCATCTAACTCAAAACTTAACGCAGTTAAAAGCATAGATGCTCCTCTGGTAAAATTCTACCTTTGATCTGATCAATATGAGCCTCCCCTTCCTCTTGGTCAAGTTTGTGCATTTATGATCTTAGTAACTTTTCAGCCATTGATCTCTCATTGTGCTATGTTGCATTTTCCACCACCCATTTGCTCTTGTTTGGTTGTCTGAGTTTTTCTTTTTCTCATTCATTTGCAACTTGCCATCATTGCTGCTTTTGTTACTGCTGGCAACTTGACCAATGTGGTCCTGAAGTCATCTTCATCATATTTGCTTTGGTTTCTCCAGTTCTCACCTAGCAACCTGGGACTTGTTTGATCAATCTGGCCACCAGCACCATTTTTGTCTTCTGTTTGGCTCATCCTTACCAACAGCATTGCCATCTTGCCAATTTGCAACCTCTTTGCCTTCCCAACTGAATTGTCTTATTTGTCTAAATGCTTGATCTTTTCTCAATCTTCAACAATTGATTGATTTTTCAAGCAGCAACGTTTTGATTTCTTGACCCATAAAGTACCAATCTTGCAAAGTGCCAATCTTGCATTGTTTCCACTTGCTTGTCCCAATCAACTTATAGTCATCATCTTGCCAACTCCCTTCTCTATTGCGCGTTCTCAAACTACTGCTGTGGAATTAAGAAGAGTATTTCTCCTAAAATTGTTCACAAATTCAGAATTTATTGATCCCTTGCATCTGTAAACCCTGAGTGCAACTGTTCACCCTTCAACCAATAGATAAGAAGGTAGAGAATAAAGAGAGATGAGAGTAAAAGTGCTTTCCAACCCAAGGTGATCCTCTGTAATGATGCCTCCTACATGCGGGTTGAGGGTGTGGTTTAAGTAACCTCCCCCTCAACCCTAACCTAATTACAACCAGAAGCAAGCTAGAATAATGAAATACAACCTTGAAGTGCAGAACGGTAGCCTCAATCCTATCCTTCCATCCCACAAACCACATCCCATATCCCATACTCCATATTCCATCTGTATTGCCCGCCTGCCATTACGTCCACCTGGTTTGTCCTTCTCATGACACGGCCCTCATGCTGTGCCAAACTTGGAGCCCCCTGCGCATGTCTGCATCTGTCCAAAGCACCATTCCAGATATCCAAGGTATATCCGCTCAATCCAATCTGCATCTTTCAATGTGCAATCAGCAGGTGATCCATCCCATCCAATCCAGTTCATCCCGGGTCTCCAGATGCTTAGCCCAATTTGACTGCTTCTGAGCCTGCATTGCAACTTGCTGCAGAAAAGCCACACCCATTTCTGAGAGAGCTACCCCTGCTGAGCGCCCAGCATGCAGCCAATTCCAACTTGTGTCTATAAAAGACCACCACATCCCCCCCAAATTGAGTTTTTTCCCCAGAGATCCACCACTAACTTACCTACCCCCAATTATACCACAGATATCCCAACTTCCCCTCCGAACCTATTCATCAAACCAAAGAAAGAAAACACCCATCCTCCACTCTTTTCCAGCTATGTCCTGCACGTACTGCAGCTGGAATGGCTTTTTTACTGTATCCTTCCGTGGCAGAGCACCTGTGTCCTGTGCCAATCCGGATACAGCCGCTACTCCCTATTGGAGGGCATGCCACGTGACCGGTCTCAAGGTTGCCCGCGCAAGAGGACCCGGCGCAACTCCTTTGTAATCTCCAGCAACAAGGAGATCTCAACCAATTAGTGGACCCCCCCGGTTTGCCTTGAAACCATTGTGGTGCCCAATCTAGGCCACCTCTGTACCAGTATGGAAAAAGTAAATTTTTTATGAACTTTTCTATAGCCTCCATTTAGATCAAAAAAAAAATACTTTTTGATATGGAATGATTCCAATATCCAGTTCCCAAACTTCCAGCTCCCACTCTCCTAGTCGTCTAGGATCATCCCTTGGGTGCCAAGCGTCCGGTTCTATTTTCATTTTGACCTTGCTTTGCGCTGCTATCCACCCTTTTGGCAAACGCGCGGATTAAGACCGGCTTGGCTTGCCGGTTTCTATCCGGCACTGGCACCCCTAATTGGCTTCATTCAATCAATTTTTTGGTCATCCCATCCCAATTGTCTAAAGGACAACCGGGACAACACCCAAAGCTTAATCACCACCACTCTCACTGCCCTGCCCCCCCTCTCTCTCCAGAACCACACCAAACCAGATTCACATCTCATCATCAACTCATGAGCCAACTCACTCCCACCCAAGTCCGTATGTAGTATGATCTTATTTTGGCGCACAGTTCTTGTCACAAACAGCTTGACGTCCATTGTCAATCATATTATCTGTAATTTGTAAATCAGTTGATTGTCTCAAATTGAATAAGTCAAAACTTGTCAACTGCAAGCAACCCATGCTGGGCAGCCCCTCCTCAGCCTATCAAACTTGACTGCTACACTAGTACTCTTGACTACTGATCAGGACCAAGTCAGGCTCCTCTATCATTTGATTTGGAGCCATTCTTACAAGACCAGCCATAGACCCTGCTCTCTGGGAATCCCTTTGTTGTCTATCTCCAATCCAATCCAATCAGTTTTTTTTTTACATCCAGAACCGCTGGTAAATTTCCCATCCCATCCATCTATATATTCTTCTTTGTTCAATTCTATTATAGATGGAACGCTTAACTACCATCCACCCATCCTCTCATCATTGTCATCATCCACAAACCCTAGTCCCCAAATCAGGCCAAGGCCTTTTCCCACCACCATCACCACAGACCAATCTTTCTCAATTGGTTGTTTGATGCCCTCATCTCTCTGTGGTTCCGCCGCGGCTTTTGCCCGGGCCCGTCAGACACCTTCTGGAAATCATCCACTGTCTCACCAGTTGCCCCGGCCCGTCAGCTTGCCCGGGCAGGTCTCAAATGTTGCCCAGGCCCGTCAGGATGTCCGCAGGTGTCTCACTAGCTACTCCCTTGCTTGTGCCCATCTTTGGCACGGGCCGGGGTTTTGATTAAGTTCTTCTTTTTTTTTGAGTATTTGTTGTTTCTTTTTTTCCCTTTTTGTTTTCTCATGAAAATCCTAAAAAAAATAAATAAATAAAATAAAATAAAAAATAAAATAAAATATTTTTTTTCAAATTGTGTTTCTTTTCTGCTCTATGGGTGTTATCATCTGTACATAGTCTATAGGGACCCATGGCCCATAAAAGGAGGGGCTCTACCCTACCTTTTTCTGAATCATCCAAGGGGAGTCTGTGCATATTCCCCCCCGTTATCATTGAAATCTAATCCTGATCCTCATCCTGGGTACATCTATGATTGCCCCCTGATCCATTGATCCTTAGTCTTTTCCCCTCTGTGGCCTGATCCTTATCACCAACCAATAGCCTTGCTGGTTGAAGAGAATTCTGTCTGTTGGAATTCTTGAGTGTGTTATACCACTCCTTGATCCCTTTCTCTGACCATACTGTTCTTGATCCCTCCTTGATCATCCTTCTGGAGCCAATAACAATTGATTGAAGAGGTCTTATTAAGCTTAATGGCTGGAGTGTTGTACCTCCCTTATTTTTTTTGGTGTTGCATTCTGCCAGCCTACTATTGAGTTCCTTGAGAAGTGTTGAGGTTATCCTTGCTTCAAATCAGTTTACTGTTTGCTTTTATAGCTTCTTAAAAACAGTACGTTGTCTTGTACAGCCACCCTCAGTTATCTGGTACCCTTCAAGCGCTTGATTACGGAGTGTTGGGGAGGTTCATTGAGAACCTGGAGTTTGGTTTGGTTTGAGTTGATCATCCCCAATCTTCTGCTGACAACCAGAGTTCTTAGCTTGTAGGCTTTTTTTACATACAACTGCTTTGTTCTTTGAACTTTAAACAAACTTTAGGTTCTTTTGTCCAAGTTTTTCCCACATAATCTTGGCTCAGATAGTACTGTTTCATTGCTACCAAACTACTATCATCTTTATCCTTTACTACTTGACTCCTCATTTACCATGTTTTGGACATTGATCTTGGTTACATTTAAATATTTTTGTAACACTCAGGAGGGTAGCCTAAGAAGAAACTTTCCCCTCCACAGAAATTCCACGGCCTAGCACTGTTTGGAGTCTTACACCGTCCGCAAGGTGCCGCCCAAAATCCTCCATTGCATGAAAGTCACAACTTGGGCTTGCCGTTCCGCCGGTCTGGAACTCCAAGGCACCAGCAATTTCTGGAATTTGTGGCCTTCTGGAAAGCTGCCCATGAGTGGGCCGCAGGGGTTCAAATTAATGTACCAGCAATGGACCTGAGGATCCCAAACTGTTTTTTGGCGCCACCACCACCACCATCAAGGCCATCTCCTTGTCCGCTGCCACTGCGTCCCCCTACTCATCCGAGACCAGCTCCTCCTCCAGTTTCATCTCCACTACCGCCATCATCATCACCAGTTCCCAGGTCATCACCAGAGCCCCCGCGCCCACAGTCTCCTATGGTGATCAAGTCATCACTGGAACCCAGAGCCCCTGCAAATCCTCCAGCCACAACTCCCAACATCTGGGAGATCCCTCTAGTTCCAGCACTTCCCTTAGCAAGGTTGGAAGAAATGGTGAAAGACGCGTACAAACTCCTCTGGCAATTTTTAGCAGTTCCCTATGCCCACACTGCCAATGCGCAAGGCAATTTCTTGGCAGATTTCTGATCCCTAGCCGCAGAGGCTTGCGCGGACGCAGAGGAAGTGATGAGGACTTGGACAATGTAGGCGGATTAACCCCCTTTCTCTTGCTTTCTTTTATCTTAGATCCTTCCTGCTGCAAAGATAAGGACTTTTGCCTCGCCATCCTGGGTAGCCTTTGGGCTTTGTGAGAAACTTTGAGAGAAATAAGAGCTATGCGCAAGATCCGCAAGATTGAGAAGGATGCCCGGCACTGAGAGTATCCGGTGAGAGTAAGAACATCTGTGCTTTTGAGTGTAACCCGCAAGAGTGGGCAGTATCCGCTCAAGGTACCTGGATAGCCCCAGACAAACTGAAAAACAGTTCCCCATACCAATCTTCAGAACAGAGAGAGTACAATGAAAACCAGCTGGGCCCCTCACCCTTGAGAGATAGAAAAAAAAAGAATCCGACCAAGCCCTTTTGCACCTTCCATCTAAAAGATAACCAAGAAAACTTGAAAAGTTTCTTTTTTTAAAAAAACACTGGCCCTTCTCCAACCCTGCGCCTTGGCTGTTTTACCAACATCCCGGTGCCATGCACTTTCCTATTTCACTGAATCATCCTTTGGAGATTGTCCGTGTTTTTGCTTCCATGATACGGGGCTTGTCCTTGCGTGTGCCAACCCTGCTTTGCGCTATCCCTGTACCTTAAATAAACCATCCATGGCTAGCAATAATCCCAAAGCCAATCCAGAGAGAAGAAAATAAGAAAACAAATTTTGGGGTGTCTAGTTATTCTGGCTGTGAACTGGCTAGAGCAACCCCTCACCAAATCCAATCATATCCCCTATTCATCCATTGTTAAATGAATAAACAAGATCTTCATTGAACAAATGGCTTGATATAGACATCAAATTTTCAGATAGATGCTTTTTTTGTAATTTACTAGGCTAGGAAGGTATGATAAATTCAAAAATTGGTTTCAAATTTTCAAATAATGAAGTTATTGATATCAATTAAATTTCAAATTTTTCACTCCATTTAATTTTTCAAATTCTACATGCTATGAGAAAATACAGTATTTTAAAGGATGAAAGGCAGGTTGTGGCCTTTAGGCAAGAAACAAGCCTTCAGGGAGCTAACAATTTCCCTTTATGTACCCTCTGGTTCAAAAATTTTGGAGGATGTAAATATGGAAATCCAATTGGAGTATTTGAACAAGAAAAAATTTGATGCATGTGAATTTATTATTGAAATCAATCCAAATCTGTGGTCAGGATTGAGAAAAGGTAAAAAAAAAATAGAAATAGAAATCTATTTCAATATGATTTCAAATTTAAATATAAACGAAGGGGCTAACTGATTTAAAAAATTCTCTACTAACCAAGTGGAATTTCTCATTCAAAAAAAAAATCCTTCCATTCAAATTCCCCCAAGAAAATAGTAAATTCACCAAATCTGTTTTTCAGATTTACCCTGAAATAAGTGGTTTGTTTAATGCTATCTGAAACTAAGGAAGTTTTTCTTAGATTTCAGATCAAAATATATCTTGTTACACTGAGGGTTTCACTTTTAACTTGAAATTATGAAAACTAACAGGAATCACATGAAAAATATAATTTCTTGAATCAAAAAAAAACTTTATCCTGCAGATAAAAGACCATAATTTTCAATATTAAACCAAATATAAGGTTGTTTTTCAAATATTTTCATTGGTTTGAATCATTAAATATCCAATTTGGGAATTATATGAGACTACTCCTTTAAGCCCGAAAATTTCTGTCTTTTTCTGGTCACCTTTGAATAATGAGTGTTCAATTTTCTGTTCCTCTTTATTGTTTTCAATCACTTTCATAATTGCTTTTTCCCAGACTGAAAGCAAAATTTTTGATTGAATTATTTTAAATTTTACACATAAGTATCTTCATTTGTGGGATTTTTCTCATCATTTCAGTTTTAGTTGTTTTAATAATCAATTCTATTTTAGTTTTCATTTAATTCACTTTTCATCCTTTCATTACATAACTTCTCATTAAAAATCAAATTCTGAAGCCTAATCTGAATTGATTAATTTTCCATACATTTTTTTCACATTTTTAGGCACATATTTTCTCCACTTTAGGAAAATTTTCTTCAGTTTCTAACCTTTGAACCAAAAGAGGATCTAATTTTGCTTGGAATCAGAACTTTTTTTCAATCAGACTTTTAATTCCATACTTGATCAAATTCTTTTAAATTAAATTAAAAGTCTGAATTTGTGCTAGTTCCCCTTTAAATAGAGAATTTCTCTTCTTAATGTTAGAAATTTCTTCAAAGCTCTTACTTTGAGATTCAACGTTGGAAATAAATTGCTTGAAATTGAAATGCTTATTTTTGTCATGGTTACTTATTTGTGAAAAAAACCTCCAATATTCTTCCTAAGTAAGTGTTGTAGGAATTTACCATAAGAAAACTAGACCAATCAAAAAGAATTTTTCTACTATTTGGTTGTCAGATTAAATACAAAAGAGCTTCCTTCCTTTTAGCTGCGAAATTTGATATAAAGAAAGATGAGAATTTATTTAATTTTGACCAAATTTATCTGTGACAATATTAAATTTATTAATTTAAATAATATTTCATTCAAATTAAAAAACAAATATATAAAATGTGTTAAATATATTAAAAATATCTTTCCAAATCACTATGTGGATTCTGACCCTCTCCTTCAGGCTTTGTAACTGAAAATTATCTTTGATCCAAAATAATCTGAAGAAATTCTTCAAGTTAAAAATTCAAATAACTATACATACCACAGAAAAATATGGAACACACATCATCAGAGGGAAATTGCATGATTGATATAAAATTATTCTAAATGTTCTGGGGAACCAAAAAGAAAATCTAATATTTCCAATGGAATGTGAATACCTTTAAATTTAAGAAACATAAAAAATAGAAAAGTTCTATATATATATGTTTCATGAGTTGACTTTAGATCTGTTTGAACATTCAAACATAAGAATTCATCAATTAAAAAAACAAAAACATTAAATATCAAAAATTTATTTCTTTGAATGACATTTGATATATCCCGTGGGACCTAATCACCCTATACCAAAATTAAAGAGACATATAAAAATTTTAAATATACCTATCATATGATTAGGATGCAAAAATATTAAAATATTCCAACAAATAATTCATTGAGTAAAATAATGAGAATGATAAAACAAAAACTGTTTTCTTGAATAAAACCCAATATTTGATTCAAAAGGGCATATCAAAGTTAGAAAACCTTCCATTAGAAACCTGCCATTTTTTATGGACGTGTCTGAAATACACATACCCCTAACTGGTGTATTTCAAAATGGCGGTTTTCATGGAAATGGCGGTTTTCAAACATCAAAAATTCTGCAATCATTCAGCCACCATCCATCTCATGAAAAACACCTGTATACATCTCCACATCTGCAAATCCATAAATCTCTCACTTGGAATCTCTCCAAATTCAAAAAATTCATTCTTTCTCATCATCATATCTCACCATGATCCTAACCCTTCAACCACTTCTTGAACTCCCCCATACCCTTCATTCAATACAACAATTCTAATCAATCTGGTTTATTCTGCAGCTGAAAACATGATTTGATGGTCAAACTATCTCTGAAAAAAGAATCCCAAGGTTTGAGTAGGAAATGGATCAGCAATTGATCCTCCAGGCAGATTGATTCTGATTGAGTGAGTCATCATACTAGTCCAACAAGTCCATCTAGCTATTGGGATCATATCCTTCATCCACAGGCTCACTAATACTTTGCTTTTCCCCCGCTCCCTGTGTAGGATACCATCATCAAATTACTCTATTCAATCACTTTGAAGCATAAATTCAAAAAATATCTCAGAATTTTCTCCACTGCTGTGGTGACTCCTGTGGCATTGGTAAAGTTTAGCAAATAGCTTTCTGGCAGTCACTTGAGGGGGAATTTAGCACTGCAACTACTAACAAGATGGAGGAATACTAAGGGCGGTTTTGAATTGCCTGCCCCTCTAAGTACTATAGTAGTCTCAAAACAATAAAAGAAAAGATGTTGGTGGCTGATTTTCAAATGGAGTTGCAACTGTAGTAGTCTCTATCAGACCTAGGATCAATATGTTCAAGCTTGATAACAAATAAATGGTGGAGCAGATAGGTGACTTTGATGAATGAAGCTGATTAAGGGAAAAATCTTTTATCTAGTCTTATCCTTTATATATGTTGTTCATATTGATTTTATTTTTATATTGATTTTATTTTTATATTGATTTTATTGTTTACTGATTGTAATACTCCTTTGATGATACAGGTGAAGATTGAATAAGTTTGAAATGATTGAGCCTATAGTAGATAACTGATGGCAATGGAGGTGGATGATGATAGCATGAATGGTAGGTTATGATGACAATGGATGGTGATGATGAAGATGGATGATTATGATGATTGATGATGGTGAAGGTAGGTGATGATGATGATGGATGATGATGATGATGGATTGTGATGATGATGATGGATGATGATGAGAGTTGGTGGTGGTTGATGATGATGATGTTCAAGTTATGGGGACATGGTGGTGATGTTCAAAGATATGGGGTATTGGGTAAATAATGGTGGTGGTGGATGGTCAAAAGTATGTTTTATTGGGTTGGGTCATGGTCAAAAGTATGTGTTGATGATGGTGGATGGTCCAGGGTAAGGGTGGTGGTTGATGATGATGGGGGTGATTGATGATGATGGGGGTGATTGATGATGATGGTGGTGATTCATGATGATGGTGGTGATTGATGATGATGATAATATAGGATATGGGATTGGTGATGGTCACAGTGTGGCTTATAGGATAATGGTTAAGGATGTTCAAAGTATGGGTTAAGGGTTCCTAGGAGGCATGGCAATCCCTGGAGGGGATGATGGGGGATCTTGATGGGATATGAATGGGGGAGAGAGGCCCTCTATTTAGAAAAAATACTGCCCTGAGGGCTGCCCCTGAGGGTCTCCCTGGTGCATTGAATACAGTTCATGAGGCATTTTGGCTGGTCAGAGGAGGAGGCTGTGCAGGATCTACATGCATGCACACCGTTGAATGCATTGCTGTGCTGCATTGATACAGGTGCCCCCTGCATAGATTACTTCTGTATAGTGGTGGTTGGTCATTTTTTTGGTCCTTCATGCAGTGCCTTGCATATATTTATTCTGTATACATCTGCTTGTTTGGTGCTGCATTCAGTGCCCTGAATATATTTCTTCTGTATGCTGCTGTAGGTTTGTTTGGTGCTGCATACAGGGTCTTGAATATATTAATTATGAATACTGCTGCAGGTTTGTTTGGTGCTGCATGCAGGGTCTTGCATATATTAATTATGAATACTGCTGCAGGTTTGTTTGTTGGTGCATGCAGGGTCTTGCATATATTAATTATGTATACTTCTGCATGTTTTTTTTGGTGCTGCATGCAGGGTCTTGCATATATAAATTATGTACACTGCTGCAGGTTTGTTTGGTGCTGCATGCGGGTTCTTGCATATATTAATTATGTATACTGCTGCAGTTTTTTTGGTGATGTATGGTTTTACTGTATGTGGTATGTAATTGAAGGCTTCCAGGGTATTTTCATGAAATTTCACTGCTCTGTGAAACCTGGTAAGGGTATGGGTAGGCCAGGGTTGATTTGGGCTGTATCTTCTAAACCATGAGAGATAGTGGGGTACTTTGGCTGAGTGACTAGAGGCTAGTTTTGGTGTAGAATCCATTTTTGAGGTCTTTTTGATGATTGGAGCTGTCATTATACCTTAAATGTGAATCTGATGGATATAGGCTAGGTTTTGGAACACCATATCCCCCCAAATTAATGCTTTCTGCAGCATTCCTGCCTATAGACATCAGACTCCACATGCTCTCCTTCTTCTTCTTTTCTTCTCTTCTCTTGATCCAAAATTCAATAACTATATATAAAATAATAAAAAAACCAGATTTGAAAGGAATTTTAGTTGATCCAGTTGGCCCTGTTGACTATCTTTATGATTTATCTTCAAAACTTCTTCCCTTCATTCATTCTTGATTTATCCATGTAGAAATTCCAAGCATAGTTGATCCCTTCCATTCTTCTAGATTGTTGATTTATAGTATGGTTCTCATTGAAAAAAGACAGTTTCTGCATCCTTCTTAAAATTTCCTTTCCTTTCTCCATATCCATCTATGATATGGTACCCCTTGGACAAGGACAAATACCCCAATGACTTTTTTTAAAATTGAACTTTCTTCTTAATCTTCACCAATTGTAAACCTTTATTCCCTGTTTGCACCTATTCAAACTTGATAGATTCCTTATCCTTGGTACACCCACTATGATTTCTTTATTCTGAATCCTCTGTTTAAAGAAAAATTATCCCTTGTTACTTGTTACCTTGACACTTCTTGAGTTCTTGAATTTGATGCAATTGGGAAGTTAAGCCATTCTTGATGTCTTCAGGTCTTCCCTTCTTCTTAGTATTCCATTTACCTTGGTTCAAATTTAAACAGCAATAATCTTCTTAATGAAAGTGTTTTTTTTTGTGGGCAGTTTAAGGTTTCACAAAGGACCAAGGTGATTTTTTTTAATTGACTTTTAGTTTATGCAGTTTCAGGTCTTACCCAGGAACAAATCATGGTTCTTTATTTTTTCAACTTTGTTTTTCTTATGTGGGTGTCTTCTTTCTTTTTCTTTCAAGATATTTTTTTTATTATTGGAACAGAAGAAAAGGAGGTTTTCTGAAGTTTAAAGTCTTACAGGGGACCATAGAGGTGTTTGCTATTCACTGGAGCCCAGGCACAATGTGTTCAATCCAGTTGTGGAAGGGTTTGATTTGGTGCAAGGTGTGGAGGGGCGCACAAGGTGCGCGGCAGGTTGTGTCCAAAGGTGGGGGAATAATAATCATCAAAAAAAGGGGGAACATTGTTTTGGAGTATGTGGCAAGACAAAAATATGTCACATGCCTAAATAAATTGATATGTCACAATTCTAACAATGTCACCAATCTTGTAGATAGTCATATAGCCAGGAATCCACCCTCCCTGGGACTTGTCTCCTTCCTCATTGAGATTGAATCTAGGAATGGCCAAACCCGGTGTGGAAACTTTAGAGGTTATCCCTCACAAAGTTGTCCCAAGTCACGGAGTTTGATGGTTCTAGCATCTGTAAGACTCAAGGATGATTCCTTTTCCGGGAGAGAGAGAGTGATATTCTAATCTTCCTTTTTCCTATTCCCCCCTTCTCTGTGTGTGTGTGTCCCCCTCCAACCCGTGCTGAGGGAAGAGGTATCTTATATCCCCTCCCCTCAGCCCTAACCTAAGTACAAGCACAAAGACAAACTGACAACCATGAAGAAGAAACCCTAGACCCAGAACCCTAAACCATCCCACAACCCATACCCATACCCTATCCCTTCAGCTCGCCTGCCATTCCAAACATCCGGTTTGTCCTTCCGTGGCGCGGCCCTCCGCCACGCGCTACCCAAAGTTCAGCGCGCTTGCCTGTATCCGCCCAGCGCGGCGTTGTGGATTTCCCATCCCATGGCCGGCCCGCGCTTGCGCGCGGTTGTCCACGCATATAGCCCCGCTGTTGCCCTGCCTTTTCCTCCCCCGACTAACCGCCTGAGAACCTGGTTGGCCCAGCTCCATCCATGAGTTGGATATCCAAGCGGATTGCGGCACGTCTCCCCTAGTCAGGCCCGGCCCGCAGACGCGTGCTCAATCCTCTGCGCCCACTGCTGAGCCTCGCGGCAACTGCTGTTGAGCCCGCAGCGGCTACTGCTGAGAACTGGCGCACCACCACTGCTGAGCCTAACCTACCAGATGCTGAGCGCGCAGGCCGCAACGCAGTTCCCAACCCAAGGCTATATAATGACACCACATCCCCCCCCCCGACTTGAGTTCTGTCCCCAGAGATCCCTTCCCATCGCTACCTTGACCACCTTCGCACCGTTCCCCCCTACCTACTCCACCTCACACACTCCGCCAATCCCCTCCCCCCGCTTCATCGCCATCATGCTCCCATGCGAATTCTGCGCCCGGAACGGGCACCCGTGCTTGATTGCTCCTGGCCAACGCGCCTGTGTTGCTTGCCGCCGCGGCGATTGTTGCTGCTCACTTAGTGAAGGCATGCCCCAAGCCCCCCCAATCCGGCCCTCTCCCCAGGCCGGGAAAGAGGGCTTGTCCAGACTCATTTGTAGTTTTGGACAACAACGCTATCTTGGAGGACTTGTGGACTCTGCCTGGCTCCCCTTGTTGCCGCCCTCCGCCGAGCGAGGGTTGCGACTCGGCTTCCCCCCTCCGTCGCGCGGAACCACTGCGGAAGGAGGACTTCTTGTCCGTCAATGACTATTGGAGGGCCTTGCAATTCTGGTTGGACCGCGTCCGGATGAGGGAAGGCGCGAGGGACCCGCAACTTGATGAAATTCTCTGGCGTCGCGCTGCTGCGGCTTCAGCTCCTCCTCCGGCACCTACGCCGGCTCCTCCCCCCCAGCTCCACAAGGCACTCCACTGCTGCCCGCGTCACCAGCGGTCTCAGATGAGAGGCCTACTACCCCCAAGGTCCCTCCTCTGCCATCCCCAATCCTTATCCCATTGTTGCCCTCAGCTGAGCCAAGCCCTCTGCGCAATGCCCTGGGGACCCCCTCATCACCCCCTTGCTTGTTTGGATCAAGTCCCATCCCGGCACCGGCACCGCCTTTCCCCAGCCCTCCCAAGATTCCGGAAATCCCGATTGTAATGGCACTCCCGGTGTCCCGCTTTGAGGTTCTTGCAGAAAGGTCAACAACAATGCTTAGGGATTACCTCGCCACCCCTGGCGCCCAATCTTTGGAATCCCAACGCGCGCTCCTGGAATCTTTCCGGGCCTTACTGGCGTTGTCAAGGGCGGAGATGGAGGATATTATATAGATGGCTTAGGCGCATCGCCCCCCATTCCCCTTCTCCCCTTTTTCTTCATCCGCTGTTTGTTGTACCGCACTTCCCCTATTCCTAGAGAAATACATGTCTTCTGCGTGAGGTCCTATCTTCCAATAAAAAGTGCGCGACCGCGCTTTGTGAAAATGAGATTAAGATTGAGGTCCGCATCCGCGCGCCGCTTTGTGAGTGAGATTGAGATTGACCAGCCGTTCCAAAAAGGGGTACCTGGACCGCCCCAGACGGACTGCCACACAGTTCCCCATACCCGTACTACAAAACAAACAAACACCTTGCCGACAGCGCGCACTCACAACCGTGAGTATAAGGGAGGAGCGATGGGAAACAAACATTCTGGCTGTGAACCGGCTAGAGCACCCCCTTACCAAGCTAAGCTTTTAACCATGTCCACACCTTCCCCATCCATCGCGCCCATCCATTGAAGAAAGAAACAGGAGAGAAACAGAAAAGGAGGAAGGAAAACAGCCCGGATCCAAAGAGGAGAAAGAAATATTCTATATTTATTATTTATTATTTTTATTTATTTATTTATTTTTTATTTTATTTTTTTTTTGCAGAGCTCTTTGTCCCACCATCTGTGCGCGGGGCTTGTCCTCGCGTTTGCGGAGCCGACGTCACGCCGCGCCCGCGTACCTGCAATAAATAAACCGTAGCCAGTACCAATCCAAAACCAAGTCCAAACCAAAACATAAGGAGACGAACATTCTGGGGTGTCTAGTTGTCCCGGCTGTGAACCGGCTAGAAAACCCCCTCACCAAATTGAGCTTAACCACCTAGCTCCCCCCCAAGCTTGACAGCTGTCCCCAGCAGTCCGCAAACTTTGACTTCTCCGGGGTTGCGCGTCGCGCGCCGGTTCTTCGCTACCCAAACGCTCCGTGTCGTCGCCTGACTCCTGGACCGCCTCGCCCCTGGACCCCAAATCATCGCCTGCTGTTTTGTCAAAGGAAGTGGAACCGCGCACAAAGAAGCGTTTCACATGCAAAGCCACGGCCTTCCGTTTAAGCGGCGCCCCGTCCAATTCCTTGAGCTTGTAGCTGCCGCCCAAGAACTTAGAGGCCACGCGGTACGTCCCGTTCCACCGGTTGGCGAAAAGCCAGCCCCACTGGGATTCCAGACTCCGATTATACAGCAGGGCCAGGTCCCCCTTCCGCAGTGGATCCCAGAGCCAATGGGAACAGCGCTTGTCCCAATAGCGGACGGACGCCGTCCGGGTTTTCTTAAAACAATCCGAGGCCCTTCTCAAGGTCTCCTCACGCCTAAGGAGTTGCTCAGCCCGTGCCTTGACCAGATCTGCGGACGTCTTGACCTTCCACCAATCCACGCCCAAGAACGTGTTCAGCTCAATGTCCACAGGAAGCACAGGCTGCTGCCCAAAGAGTAGCCCGTAAGGCAAATACCCCATTGAGCGCTTCACAGAGATCCAATTGGCAAAAAGAACCTCCAGGAGCGCCACTTGCCACCTTTTGCTGTCCTCACCGCACATTTTCACCAGGGCATCCTTGATCGGCTGATGCCCCCGCTCAATCATCCCCGCGCCCTCTGGGTAGTACTCCATCATGCGCCCAAATTTTGCTCCACAACTCTGCACCAGCGTCACCAGGAGTCCCCAAAACTCCGCCCCTCCGTCAACGGTGACCAAGAAAAGCAATCCGTAATGCGCAAACCATTCCTCCTCCAGAAACTGAGCCACCTTTTCCGCCAATAGCTTCACTAGGGGCCTCGCTTCCACCCACCCAGACAGATTGTCACGCGCAACCAGCAAAAACGCAAACTTCCCCGCCTTGATGTGGAACATATCTAGCCAAAAGCGCCCAAACAGCGCGTCCTCACCCGTGGGGTGACCAACCTCCTTGGGCAGACCCAAGCTTTGCCGCTGGCAGGCCTTGCAAGACTTCACCCAATTGCGCACCGCGCAGACAATCCCCGGCCACCAAAACCTTGCTTCCACCCTTCTCCGCGTCTCAACCTCAACCCGGTGACCAAGGTCATCATGCAGACTTTGTAGGACCACCTCTTGGTTGGCCCTAGAAGTTGCAACGACAAGAGGCATGGAACCACTCCGCCGCCATAACTGACCATCCTGTAAGTAGAAGTTCAGAACGTTATGACTCACCCACCGGACAACCGCGCCCTCTGTGCCCTCTGGGAACCGGATATCCTGCAAATAAGAGCACAAGACCACGTAACGCCCCGACTGAAACAATGGAAGACAAATTGCCGCCTCCGCCATTCCTACCCAAACAACAGGCGCTTCCACGTCCAAGGGTTCCACCCCCTTGTAGGGATTGTCCCGCGGGTACCGCAACAGCGCGTCCGGCATTGTGAACACATTTCCTGGGATGTGTACAACACTAAAGGAGAATAACTGGAGAAACGCTACCCACCTGGTCATGGGCGCGTTCGGCAGCGTCGGTGAGTTAATCATTCGCGCCAAGGCCTCCGCGTAAACCAAGAGCTCGAAATGCACGCCCCACAAAAGGTGCTGCAACCGCCGTACAATCTTGGTGACGCCGCACAGCTCCAGCTTTGGCTGCGAATAGCGACTCTCTGTTGCGGTAAAGGTGACCGATTTGTAGAGCACCAGCCTATCTTTTCCGTCCTCCTCCTGTGTCAAGACCCCCCGGCACCAAACTCACTAGAGTTGACCGCCAGGCGTATCCCCCCGGCGTCCTAATCGAGGTCCCGATGGAGGATGTTGCGCCCCACGATCTCCTTGAGCTTCGCAAACAAGGCATCACATCCTTTGGTCCAATTCCACTCCGCCCCCTTACGCGTCAGCGCCCGCATTGGGCTCGCCACTTCTGCAAACCGCTTGATGAACATGCGGACGTAGCTGCACAACCCCAGGAACTGCAAGACGTGCAACACCGTCCAAGGAGTCGGCCATTCAAGAACCTTGTTCCACTTCTTCTCCGCTATTTGCCTACCGTCAAAGGCCACAACGTGCCCCAGCACCTCAAGCGCCGGAACGCAGACTGCTAACTTTTTCCCGGACACGGTAAGGCCCGCCTCCTCAATTCCAAAGAGGACTCGTTCCAGAGTCTCCGCGTATTCCCAGACTAATCTACGGATTGCGGTTGCATCCTCTAGGACCGCGCCCCCGTAGTCCGTTCTGGGGCCTTTAACACCAGCGCCATTGATGAAGATTTGCACGCCTTCCGGAAGATTTTCACGTAGTATCCAGGTCATTTGGGCTTGGTAAACCGCCACTGAGTTGGTTGCACCTTGCAGTAGCCGCCTCAGCTGCATACTCCCTAGCCCAGTCTCAAACGCCGTCAGTGGCCGCGAATCAGGGTGGAGTTCTTGCTGTTCATATCCCCCCATTACGTCCACCAGCCCGTAGCAAGCACGCCCGGCCATTGACTCCAGAAATTCTTCCACACGCGGGGGAAGCCCCTCGTCTCAAATAGTGAATGAATTGAGCCTCTGAAGGTCGTGAAAGATCCTTAGGTACTTCCCATCCTGTTTAACAACCGCAAAGATAGGACTCAAATAGCTTGACGTGGACTGCTTGTAAAGCCCCGTCCTCACACGCTCCCGTACCAGCTCCAGAAAGGGTTCCCGAACGGTACTGGGGATTGGAATCGGCTTGATTTGCCACGGTTTGTGAGGGACAGTGGGAATAACATAAGGGTCCTGGATCTTGCCTCTCAACAACCCGCGCTCATCCGGTCCAAAAGGCAAGGGCCTTCTCCCTCAGCACCAATACCAATACCAGAAGATCCCTTTCCTCCGCACTCATCCATCCCGTTGGTCCAAAGTTAAGGGCCTCCACCCACTCATCCGTGATTCACGCCGACCGCTTTATCCATCCATTCTTCCCAAGGGGCGTCTTCCACGGGTCCCGGGACCACGCAATTGGTTGTAGGGGTCCATTGAGTCCCTGAGGCATTGGCTCATTCCGCGGCCGGACTTTTGGCACCACTGGTTTGTACTTGCCTGCATTGCACCGCGCCATCCAGACCCGGCCATCACTGTTTTAAGTCCTAGTAATAACCAGACCGGGGCTTTTGCCTTTGCTCACAACTGTGGCACAATGATAGGGTTTTCAAAGCGTAGAGCCTTCCGGTGATGCATACTGAGGAATGGAACTTACTTCTGGCGCCTGCACCCTATGCGCGCCCTGCTCCGCCTGCTCCTCACCTGTTGGCTGCCTGTGCTGAGCTGGAGCTTGCCCTGCACGGTAACCGCGGCTGACTAGGAAAAATCCTCCGCAGGGTGACCCTTGCAGTCAGCCCCCGCGCCGGACTCCCCATTGCCGCCAAAAACTGGGTCCTGTACCCATCTCCCTTGCCTGCAATCGCAGATTGTCGTTTCAAACCGCGCTCTGAGTGGGTCTTTGACGGTCAGCGCCTCCGTTCCTTCCTTGACGTTGAAGGCCATTTGAGCTCGTAACCCAAACATAAACGGCCGACCTAGAATCACATCTCCACATTCCACTGAGGGAAATGACAGGGGCTTACGAACCTTTGCAACTTCTACCTCCTCCGCCTCTACTACTCCATCCACGCGGCATTTGCCACCATTTAACGCCCAAAGGCCCATCGCGCACTTCCTCCACACCAGGCCAAGCTTGTCCACCAACCTTGACGGAAGCAAGTTGACCATTGACCTGCTGTCCACCATTGCCCACACCTTCCGCCCCGCGATGGTCATTGCAACATAAGCAAGCGGGAAGGATACCAACTTTGACCGGCACGGCTCGGGATCCTTTCCTCCTCCGCCACATTAACTCGCTGAACCCTTGTTGGCACCCGGCCCTGACTGCAATCTTTTAAGGCCTGGACCATCTCGTCAACAACCACAGGGGACACCGCCTCTACCTCCCGTAGGGTCAGAGGTATTGGTGAGTTGTTCCCCATCACCCTTTGGACGATGTCCACGGCCTTCTTCTTCCCCGCAGGATTAGCAGGCAGCCCGTCCGACACTGGTATGCGCGCAACTGGCTTTGGGTCCATTAGTTGCTTGTTGACATCCATTGCAATCCGCTTGTTAGTTTCCAATGCCCTGACTTCGGCCTCCACTCTTGGCGCTACCCAGGTTCCGGGTCCGGTGACAATCCCAAGCAAGACCCGGGCGGTCTTGGCTTTAGCCTTTGCTCTTTCCTGCACTTGCACCATTGGTGGCGGCTTGTCCTTGGTCAGATCCACCGATTCACCTGTTGGGAATATGTACGTCATCCTGGATGTGCAAAAAAGCCCCTCGTCCATGTCTTGAGTGAGTTTCTCACAAGCCAACTTCCAGTGCCCTCTCTCCCCGCAATATGAACACCGCGGCAACCCGAACAACCCGGATGGTCCGCTGGGGGGCTGGAAACCTTCTACCATGTGAGGCGGTACCGCGCGCGGTTGAGAAGGAGCCGCCGGACACGGTGCGGCTGTCGGAGCTGTGGGAGCCAATGTCCGGTTGAGGAAAACCCTTATGTCCCGCAGAATCTCCGTCATCTCTCCGACTGATGGTCACGTGGATTGTTGGGAAAGTTGGGCATGAGAAGGCATTGGCGGCCACGCGGCCGAGGTTTGGTCGGGGACCGGCGCCAAGATTGTGACCAATTTCTTAGAAGAAGACGGGTACGTTTGTGCCGTATCCGCGATGAGCTTGTCCAAATTGATTTTGCTCTCCACAGCTTGATGGATAACCAAAAGATCAGGAAGAATCACAACACTTCCATCCAGCAACCTCTTAACCAGACCGTGGTCATACAGGTATTGCCACACTCTGGAACGGAGCTGTGGCGCGAGACCCCCCAGAAACGCCCGCTTCATGGCACCCATCTGGCCCGCGACATCCTTTTTCTTCGCCAGGTAGCCGTAAATTTGCTCAAACTTTGACATATATTCCACTAATCCTTTGCGCAATTGCACACCGCCATTCTTGCTTGCTTCCTCTGCGGCTCAATCAAAGTCGCTTTCTTGGAACCGGGGTTTGCGCTTTCCCCACCTTGCCAACATCTTGTTTTTCAACTTCCCCCAGTCTTGCCTCTTGTAACCAATCTTTTCCTCCAAGTCCTGCAGCTTCTCCTCCTTGGTAATGAACAGCACAATGTTCCAAACCTTATCCGCGCCCGATGCACCCTCCAAATCCGGGATCCCTTCAAATCTAGAAAGAAACCGCTCAACGTCAAAGGTACTGAACCAAAGGTGAGGGAAATCCCTTTCCTCAATCAAACGCGGCAAGGGGCCTCGGCTGCCATGTCCAATGACCCTTCTGAGGGAGGAGCAAACCTGCTAACTCTGGGAGCATGAGCAGATGGCGGCGGAGGGAGTTGAGCAGCAGGAATGGGAGTCAAACGTAGAGGATAGGGAAGGGGAGCATTGGATCCCGGAGCGGTTGTCGGCAACATCCTGCGTTATCTTCAAGAGACTGAGAACGGATCAAAGTTCCTGGCCAGATCCCCAGATGTGGAAACTTTAGAGGTTATCCCTCACGAAGTTGTCCAAAGTCATGGAGTTTGATGGTTCTAGCGTCTGTAAGACTCAAGGATGATTCCTTGTCCGGGAGAGAGAGAGTGATATTCTAATCTTCCTTTTTCCTATTCCCCCTTTCTCTGTGTGTGTGTGTCCCCCTCCAACCCGTTCTGAGGGGAGAGGTATCTTATATCCCCTCCCCTCAGCCCTAACCTAAGTACAAGCACAAAGACAAACTGACAACCATGAAGAAGAAATCCTAGACCCAGCACCCTAACCCATCCCACAACCCATACCCATACCCTATCCCTTCAGCTCGCCTGCCATTCCAAACATCCGGTTCTTCCTTCCGTGGCGCGGCCCTCCGCCACGCGCTACCCAAAGTTCACCGCGCTTGCCTGTATCCGCCCGGTGCGCCGTTGTGGATTTCCCATCCCATGGCCGGCCTGCGCTTGCGCGCGGTTGTCCACGCATATAGCCCTGCTGTTGCCCTGCCTTTTCCTCCCCCGACTAACCGCCTGAGAACCTGGTTGGCCCAGCTCCATCCGTGAGTTGGATATCCAAGCGGATCGCAGCCCGTCTCCCCTAGTCAGGCCCGGCCCGCAGCCGCGTGCTCAATCCGCTGCGCCCACTGCTGAGCCTCGCGGCAACTTCTTCTGAGCCCGCAGCGGCTACTGCTGAGAACCGGCGCACCCCCACTGCTGAGCCTAACCTACCAGATGCTGAGCGTGCAGGCCGCAACGCAGTTCCCAACCCGAGGCTATATAATGACACCACACCGGCTGACGGCCTTTTGTGGTGGATTATCAGGTAAGTATTTGATCATGTAATATAATCAAGATTGGATCCTGGAATGGCCAAACCCAGCTGATGGCCATTTGTGGTGGATTATCAGGTAATTATTTCATCACATAATATAATGGAGATTGGATCCTGGAAAGGCCAAACCCAGCTGACAGCCAGTTGTGGTGGATTATCAGTGGATTATCAGAGAAAATAATATAATGTATCTTACAGGCTATAAGCTGGCTCATCAACAGGCCTGGATAAAGGATTATGGACAAACAATATCAGAAGATAAAGGAAGACTGGATAAGGAAGAAAACCAGAAACAATAGACCAGAATCAAACGATCCACCAATGGGGGAATCTAGTACCTTTCCTGCAACCGTTGTCTCAAAAAGCAAATTTGACTCAAATTTTGAGACGTTACAAACAACTCTTACCCAGCAATTCCAACAATTCAAATATGCTATGAGCAGAATATCCACACAAAAAGATGCTCTGGAAAACCCATAACCACCCCATATGGACCCAGCTGAAAGACAGGCCAGCAAGCTGCTCAGCCTGAAATTTGTCAACGATCCAATGTCTTTTCATTGGAACATCAACAAAAAGAGGCCAGTTCTTACCTTTGACAGATCCAACTTCAATTTTTGGGAAGGGGCAATTGACCATACTCTTTGGCAAGCATTTGACTGCGCCCCCACATTCCTGGGAAGTCAGATCAATTTTGCTAACCTGACCACAACGGAGAACTGGTAAATTGTAAATCTCTTGTGGAACTTGTTCAATGATGAAATCTTTGCAATCATCAAAGTATACCAAGTGGAGATGGGAATATCAATATATGAGATGCTAGTTGGTACCTGCAAGCCATTGGATAGGTGCCATAATTTGGAAGTTGCGGAAAAAATGATGGTACTGCTCACCTCACTGGAGGCAGACATGGCCTGGATCACCTTGTTCCACACAGTCATGGCTGATCTGAACAAATTGGAAATATTGAGGAAAAAATTAGTGTGACTGCTGATGCAGTTGGTAGCGGTGGAACCACTAAGGAATTATGCACAGACTTATGAGTACTGGGTGTCTCAACAACTTAACAATACAAAGAAAACCCCACAGTTCATTGACATATCAAATGTACTCCAGGGGGCTATTGTTAAGCTGCAACCAAAAGCTATTGGGAGGGTTGGCATTATGGAACTAGAAAAGATCCAGGCCATCAGCGGGCAATATATTCCCCCACAGAATTTGGGCCAGGTTCAACCTCAAAACAAGCCAAGACTATCAGCCAAACACACCACATATTATGCTGGAAGCAGAAATCAGATACTCTCCTTGACACCTATGGTTTCACATTCCAATACTGCAGATCCAATGGGCACTGGAACGCAGAATGTTTGGTTTTTTGGGCGGATGTTAGGATGAGAAAAATAAAAAACCCTCCCACCAACCATGCCAGCTATAACTCACGGTAACTACCTCCCCAATTTCCAACTTGGGAGCTCAGGAGAAGCAATTGTCTTAGGGTGGTTGACATGCTGCAATTAGACAGGGGCAAAATTATTCTTGAATCTGGGGCCAGCGCACACGTGAGTGGCCCTTCTCAATATTTTTCTCCAACGCACCATCTTTCACAACCAAAACTGTTCTTACTGGCTGCTGAAAAACATCAAGTTGCCGCTCTGACCATTGGCAGCCTCTCCATTTCAACAAAGACCATGAAAAAGATAATTAGAGATGTGTACATATGCCCAGAGGTCAGCGGGATTATTTTTTCAATGGGAAGCCTGATATTGGAGGGGTGGAGGCTGACTTACTTGGGATTGCGGGCCTTCCTTATGGATCCTTTGGGAAAAAACTATAATACATCCTTCCAAAACTACTTTTTGTTGATACCTCCTTGTGCTTTGATGGGTACTGCAATGAAATTTTCTGCAAAACCCTCATTTGATCCCTATAAATGGCATGTTTTCCTGGGACAAACATCCAAGGCAGTGGTGAGGATGTTCCTGAGAACTTACTACCCCAAAGATATTAAAGGCGTGTGGCGGTCTTCTTTCTGCAAGCGGTGTGCTATCTCCAAAAGCCTTGACCAGAAGGCGCCCGGTGTTGAGTCTGGTATTATTTGGGAGGACCCTCTGGATTTTTATGCTTGACCTTTCAAAGAATATTTGATTGGAGCCCGGTTCCTTCTGACTTTCAGGGATCACACAACCACCTATACTTTCATTGCCATACTAAAATCAAGGTTGGAGGTACCCATCAAAATCATGGGTTGGCTGGAAATAATTAAACTAACCAAAGGAATTTATCCCAAGTATATCCAAAGTGAAAACACGGCGGAATATACAGGCCTTCTAAAAAAAATATGGAACCATTAGGAATACTAATGGCCTCCATTCCACCTTGCCATCCAGAGAAAAATGAGGAAGCTGATAGGGTTAATTGCACACTAGGCAATATTGCAAGATCTATGCTTCACAAGGGTGGCATGGACACTAAATTCAGGTTGTTTGCATAACAGGTGGTGGCCTACATAATGAACCGCCTAACTAACTCAAGGACCTGGAACAAGACTCCTTTGGAGTTGCTTTGCAGGAACTTGCCAAAACTTGCTATAATATACCCTTTTGGAGCGGAGGCAATTGTCCACATTCCTTTGGAATGTCAGGGGAAACTGGAAGAGCAGGAGCAACATTGCCGCTTGTTGGTTTTTCCATTAGGGGGTTCCAGATGGCTTTTTTGGTTGGAAAGTGAACAAAGATTGATACACTAAACCTCCAAAATTTTTCCTTTCTTCCGGGCACTTCTGGTTTGAACATTGGAGGATAAAGTCCCAGAAGTCATCAGACATTTACGCCTTGGGGAAGAAGCAACAAACCGAATGACTGCCAAGGAGGAAGCCGCCATGAGCGCCTTATCATGCACAATTGAAATGGAATTTCTTTGTTTAATTCCAGAGGCACTGAAAGTTGAATGGGCATCTGAATGGATGAAGTTGGGTGAAGAGGAAATACAACAATTCAATGATCTAGACATGTGTGAACCAGTCAGAACGCTGTGGTAGTCTTTTATAGACGTGAGTTGGAATTGGCTGCGCGCTGGGCGCTCAGCAGGGGAAGCCCGCTCATAAATGGGTGCCGCTTTGCCACAGCAAGGTGCGCTGCAGGATCAGCAGCAGAGAAATGGGGCTGAACATCTGGAGAGGCAGGATGGATTGGATTGGATTGGATTGGACGTATTACGTGCAGATTGCGCGGATATATCTTGGATATTGGAATGGCGCGTTGGGCAGATGCAGACATGCTCCGGGGGCTCCTAGTTGGTTGCGGCCCAAGGCTGCGTCATGAGAAGGAAAAACTGGGTGGACATAATGGCAGGCGGGAAATACAGATGGATATGGGATATGGGTTGTGGATTATGGGATGGAAAGGATAGGGTTGAGGCTAGGGCTCTGTGCTTAGGGGTTGTATTTCATTATTCTTGCTTGTTTCTGTTTGTACTTAGTTTAGGGTTGAGGGGGAGGTTACTTAATCCTCACCCTCATCATGGTTGGAGGAGGGGGGGATCATTGGATTGCGGAGGATCACATTGGTTTTCATAGGCTATGGAAGGATCTTTATTCTCAATTAACTATCTCTCAGTCAAGGGGTGAACAGTCACAATCAGGGTTTACACAAGGGATCAATGACTTCCAAACTTGGAACCATTAAAGGAGAAGTCCTCTTTTGAATTCCACATCTAGGGGTCTGGCTGGGAAGTAATATTTTGTTGCTTGTCTCTCAAAACTAACAAGCGCAATGTCCAAGTACCACACATTGACCATTGTGGGGTCATCTAAAGTTACCCCCACTCCTCCTCCGGCTTCTTGGAACCAACCCTCACCAGGGGAAGGATAAAGTGTCCCTTGTTCTGAAAATGGCGCTGACCACAAGCCAGTTTGCATCAGGCAACAGGACTATCCTCACATCCGATTCAACACTGAGGACAATGAGCAATTCCTCACGCAATACAAAGAAATTTCCAACGCGGAAGGTGCAATGTGTTTGGATAAGGCTTGGCTTGTTGTCCTCTTCATCATGGACGAAGAGAACCTTTGGGATAAGGAGGAGATGGAGGGGTATGAGGAACTCAATTGGCCAAAACTGAAGGCGGAAATCTTGGCGCAGTGGGGAAGGCCCAAACCTTGTTTTTGGGAAAGCACCTTCAAGAGAGTCGCGGCAGAAGCAAGGGCAAATGGCAGAATTGGGACAAAAGCACAATTGGGTGATTATGTAGCAATCTTTGATCTGATCTATTGTTACCAAGAAAAGAACAAGGTGATATTGGGGAAGACGTGCGCCATGAAGAGGGAATTTTTGGGAGGACTCAGTCCCCCACTCTGTGGGCTGGTGCAGCAGCACTTGTACAACAACAACCTGGTAAAGAGGTTGTTGGATGGGAGTATTGCTCTTCTTCCGGATATCCTTGTCATTTTTTGCACGCTGGAAAGCAAGCTGGACTTGGAGGAACTGATGAAGGAAATGGCAAGGTTGTTCCCAATGGGGCCAAAGAAGTCTGCTTCCCACACTCTGGCGGCACCAATGCAAGCTCCAGTTGCGGGCTCTCAAAAGCGCAGGGCGCTCAGGCCACACCACTGACAAAAAGCCCGGAGGTTAGCAAAATGACGGAATGAATGAAGCATTTACGGATCTTTCTGATTCAAATGTTGTCTTGGTTACGTGATCTGCCTCCTTGCCATGGGGGACCGCTTCTGCTGCCAAATCAGCCCGCCTAGCGGTTATGAAATTACTGCAGGGACAAGTGGCATTGGAATTTGTGGTGCAATAAAATGAAGAAGGACCTCAAGGCAGGATTAGTTTGTCCAGTGGGAATGGGACTCATGTTTCCAACAGGCAAGCGGATCCCCTCCAAAACCTGGGAATCCAACTGTCATGGAGCAAGTGCGCCCAAAAGAACAGCAATCAGAAGAAACTGCTCAAGTTTTTCTGGGGATTGTCACTGGTCCTAAGGTATGGCACCCACCGCACATGAAAGCGGAAGTGAGGGTGTTAGCAATGGAGGAATTGGCAGCGGTGGAAAGGATAGATTTGGACGCCAAGGAAAGGGTACTTCCAGAAGCTCCTAAGCCAATTGTGCGCATTCCGGAAACGGATGGATGGCTTGTGAATCCTGCAGGGAAGAAGAAGGCGGTGGAAATTGTGCGCAGGGTAATGGGGAATGAAACAACTGTTCCCTTGACCTTGAAGGATTTGGCGGTGGGTTTCCAGTGGTAGTGATGAGATTGTTCAAGTTCTGAAGGATTGCGGACACAATAGGATCCCTCCAACGGTGCAGCGGGTGAACTTGGCTTAGGATGACGCAGAGCGCAAGCTAGTGGGGATGAAATTGGTTTCAACTCCACTGGCTTACGTTTTGATGAAGATTTCTGGAAGGAAGTTGTGGGTGCTGGTGGATAGAAGCTCTATGGTGAACCTCCTTCTGTCCAGATTGTTTGATGAAATGTGATTTTTTTGGCGGAAATTTGCAATGGGGCTTTGCCTGCTTAACAGCGGGGCGTTTTTTGTGGATGGGGTTGTGGAGGAGGAAGAGGTTGAGGTTGCAAGGGTCTGTAAACCACTTTCTTTTCTATTGGTTGGTTTTGGGCAGGCTATTTTAGGAGGAACATTCATGTTTGGTTTCCAAGCACAAATGACGTTTGATCCAGAGGTGGGGATGGAAGCATTGATGGTGGAAGAATTGTCTGGCAGACAATTTTAAACCAAAATCTGCAATCAGGGGTTGAAAAATTGGATGCGGGATGTGGCAAGAGAGGAGGAGGAGGACCCCAGCGCAAATTTGGTTTTCAAGGGTGGTCTGGAGGTGTATTTTGACTATTTGGCCAAGGCTACCACATGGAGAAAGCTCCGGCTTCTTGCAGGCAGTTGACCATTCAGGAGAAGGTGGGAAGAAGGGAGGAAGCGCGGGATGCGCAAGCGCTGGAAGTAAGTTCCTTTCCTCAGTTTACATTGCCGGGAGGTACTTCACAAAAACACTATCATTTAGCCATGCTTGTGAGAAAATGCAACAGCCATGGTTTGGTTTTGACTAGGACCTATGGTAACAGATGGGTGCGGATGGCATGGTGCAAGGTTGGGAAGTATAAGCTGTTTGCCCAAAAAGTCCATCCATGGAACAAAGCAATGCCACAGGATCTGAACGGACCACTGCAACCAATGTTGTGGTTACGGGACCATTGGGAATCCCCTCTGAAGGTTTCAGGATGGGTAAAGCAATTGGAGCAGATTGCAGCCCTTAGCTTTGGACCGGCTTCCTGGTTAAGTGCAGAGAAACAGGATTTTCTGAAGTTGGTACTTGTCCTCATGGAAAGAGCGCTTGCTTTCAGACCTGAAGAGCGGGGACTGTTAAAGAGCAAGATAGGTTACCCTTATGTGATTCAAACGGTTCTTCACAAACCTTGGCATATCAAGCCAATTACAATTCCCGAAGCGTCTGGGGGCCCTTCTTGGAGCTGGTGCGCAAGCATGTGGGGATGGTTCTTTACAAGCAGTCAACATCAAGTAATTTGAGTCAAATCTTTGTGGTGTTTAAGCAGGATGGAAAGTCATTTCAGGTTTTTCATGACCTGCAGTGGCTCAATTTGTTTACAATTCAAGATGCGGGACGACCCCTGGGCATGGACAAGTTTCTGGAATCTATGGCAGGATGCGCATCCTATGGGTTGGTGGACGTGATGGGCAGATACAATCAGAGCAAACTTGATTGGAGCTTGCATCCAATGACTGCCTTTGAAATGGGATTGGGCAGGATGCAACTGATGCAGCTACCACAAGGTGCAACTAACTTGGTTTCGGTTTACCAAGGGAAGATGACCTGGATTATGAAGGACAACCTTCCGGAGGGGTTTCAGATTTTCATCAACAACGCGGGCATCAAAGGCCCAAGGATGGATTATGGAGGGGAAACGCTTACAAATGCTTGGAAATTTGGCTATTCATCTGGGTGTACGTGCAAAGGCTGGAACAGATCTTGTTCCTGATTAAGGAAGCGGGGCTTAAGGTGTCAGGGAAAATGTTAGTGGTCTGCGTACCCGTGCTGGAGGTTCTAGGACATGTGGTGGCTTCCAACGGAAGGTGGATTGCAGAAAAGAAACACAACAAAGTCCTTGAGTGGCTCACGCCAAAGACTGTACCACACATTCTCCAGTTCTTGGGATTGTGTAGCTATGTAAGGATTTTCATCAAGCGGTTTGCGGAGTTTGCTAGCCCGTTGCGGGAATTAACATGTAAGGGGGCGGAATGGACCTGAAGGTCTACCTGTGATGTTGCCTTTGACAAGCTCAAGGAGATTGTGAGGCGCAATATTGTTTTGCAGGACTTGAATTATGACGCTGGGGAAATTGAGTTGGCCCTTGTGGTGCCCAATCTGGGACACCTCTGGACCAGTACGGAAAAAGTTAAATTTTTACAAACTTTTCTTTAGCCTCCATTTAGATCCAAAAAAAAAAACAATTTTGATCCGGAATGGTTCCCATATCCAGTTCCCAAACTTCCAGCTCTTCCTTCACCTAGTCTTCTAGGACAGGACATGGGTTGCTCAAGCTCCCAGGCTGTGTGTTCAAATCCCCCCTCTCTGACGGTACTCCTTCCCTTTTGGGCCAAGGACCGGTTGCGAGAAAATTTGCTCCCTTCATCCAATGCTCATCATAACCGCACCCCCCATCATTGCCATTTGGATTGTCCAAAGTTGATTGGTTCACCTCAACCAAGAATCGGCGACCAATCAAATCAAACTGATTGGTTGATGATCATCAGTCCATACATCCTTCATCCCTCCTCCACCTTTGATCATCATCAACCAATACTCCAACTGATCAATCATCAACAAACCAATCGGCAAGTGATTGGTTGCACTTATCAATCAACTGATCACCCTTGATTGCCTCAATTTTGCAAGGAAAATTGAACGTTGACCGATCACTTGCGACCACTCTTTCTCATCTTGCCAAAACCTCAATGGCTCCCAAAGCCCCACCACCTTAATTTGACTGATTGCCGAGCATCTCAAGACTGATCGCCTTTGGAAAATCTCCAGTCCAATCCACTCACTCATCCAATCCCCACCAATCCACCAACTTGCTCCCATCCTTTGATTGCAACCCCAATCAAGCTATCAGCAAGGATGACCAATCCATCAAAGGTGATTGGTCACCCTTAATCAATGAACAAATCCCCCCAATTGCCTTTGGACCAATTTTCAATGGCAACCTTGTTGCATTTCCACCTTGAACCGCCCAATTGCGCAGCTGAACCTCCTCGGGCCGAAAGCTTGGTCTTGCGCGGCCATCCTCACCTGTCCTTCATCACCAGCCCCGGCCAACTCTGACCTCTGGCCAGCCTCTTTTCTTTTTGTTGTTTTTTTTCATCCTCATTTCCTATTTATTTTTCTGTGTTCATTTTTTTATGACTCATCCTGGATGTGTTCTGTTCATCATCACTTGTTTGTTTTTCTGGACCTGATCATTTATTTAAAAAGAAAAAAAACTTGTTTTCCGCTCTGTTTGTAGTATCTCTTGTAAATAACTACGGGGACCCATGGCGCAAAAAAAGGAGGGGCTCTCCCCTGCCTTTTTCAAAATATTTATGGGAGGGTGTGCATATGTCCCCCCTGTTATCATTGAAATCTGATCCTCATCCTAATCCTGGGTATATCTTTGAAAGTAGTGAGCAAGCAAGAAATAGGATGCAAAGATTGTTTTTCATAAACCCCCATGATGACTCCTAGACCATAACAGGCTCTCCCAGAGAAGGATTCAACAAATTCTTCAGTGGCAGGAGGAACACCAGAGTCCTTAATAGTAACTTTATTGAGAGTTTGGAGATCATGAACTACTCTAAGTTTACCATTACTCTGTAGAACACAGAAAACAGGGCTATAGTAACTGGAGGTTGACTGTTCATATAGACCGGTACGGACTTGTTTGCGGACCAACTTGATGAATTTGTTGACTTTTGCAGCAGGAATAGGGATCTTTTTCTTTTGCCAAGGATCATGTTCAACTACAGGGATGATATAAGGGAGACCATAGGATTCTTTCAAGAGACCTCTCTCTTCTTCACAGAATGCAATAGATTTTTCCCTTAGAGACAAGATATTTTTGATCAAATTTAAATCATCAGGTGAAAGCCATCCATCTGGACCAAAGTTGACCACCTTCAATTGTTTGTCAGTGACACAACCACAAGGTACAAAGGGGCCAGTAAGAGAGTGAGATAGACCACAATAAGGATCACAAGATAGAGGAGGACGCATGAGAGGAGGATTGAGATTGAGGGGTATGGGTTGTTTGACAGGCTGGACCTTTTTTCGCAACTGACTTATACTTAGTGGCAAAAGAGAGAAGTTCTTGTTTCCTCCAAGCATTCACCAGCAAGACCTGAGTACAAAAGCTGAGACCAGATTCCAACATCCTCCAAGTTTGATGTTCCATAAAATTTTTGAAAGGTGCCTTTTCCATAAAGGAGGATCCAAAAGATAATGCTTTGCTCACATGTGTTGCACAAGGTAGAGTTTTGAAAACTATGGTAGAAGAATGCCCCAATGGTGCACAATTGGGAGGACTTACTTTTACCCCTAAGTGCCTCCACTGGAGCCCATACTCCTCCATACCAAAACCATTAAGAAAAGAATTGAGATCAGGATCTAGTTTATACTCATTGCGGAGAATCAAACCAGAGCTAGAGGAAGATTTATCAGTGATAAGAGTACAAGGAAAAGAAGAAACAAAAGAACCAGAGAAAAGAGAAATATTTTTGAAATTTTGTGTTTTAACATGTTTTTGATTTTGGACATTTTTGAGATCAGAAGAAAAAGAAGAAAGAGATGAAAAGGTTGAAACATATGCCTCAGAGATAAAAGTTGGCCCTATAGTTGAAGTCTGAGGCTTAGAAGAACTACAACTGTCAGTATTACCAACTATTCTGCTAAAAAATGAGAGGAGTTAGAAGAATCCCTCTGCTTCCCCTTCAGAACCGATTTAGGTGAAAAACCAGGGAAATCTCTTTCCCAACAACCAGAATCCAAAGAACAGAGAGGAACTTCAATCTTCCTACCATCAGCATCAGGAAGAAGAATTCTCTCCCCAACTTGGTTGGAAAACATCAGGGTGGCTGCAAAGTCTATTAAGAAAGGACAACCCAAAATCATAGGACCTTCCAAACGATGATCCAAAAGTGACAGGTTCCAACAATATTTTGACCAATTTGAACTGAAAAATCCTCAGCAATACCCACCAACTCACAAGATTGATTCCCAATTCCATAAACAGCAGAGTTGAAGCTGACCCTTGGACTGAGATTGAGCTTGCAGGCCATTGCATCCAAATTAAGTTTAGTTGGGACCCAGAATTGACAAGTAGAGAAACCTTTTTGGATGAGTCACCAAGAGAGCATGGTAAAAATCCAAGAGGACAAGAATAAAGATTTGAATCAGAAGGAGGATCTGTCCCACCAGAGTCTTCCATCAAGGTTCCAGAGGAAACTTTCAATTCATCAGGACCAATCTCCACACGTTGCCAAGAAACCCATTTCTTCATGCCTTCAGCTACAGATGGTGAGATGGAAAGGAGTTCAGCCACGGATAGATCAGGGATTTTAAGGTCAGATATTTTCTTTAATACCCCTTCCACAGCGTTGGGGTGGTCTTTGGAAATTCCCCTTTCAAATCAAACCTTGGGTTGAGTTGGAAGAGGAAGTTCTGTTGAGGGTGGAACTATAACTGGATCGGTTGGTGAAGGTGATTTGGACTGCAGAGGAGCAGGATCAGAGTATTCTGGGAACCTATCCATGAGGGGTTCCTTTTCTACTTCCATGTGTTCTACCTCAGAAGAAGGAGGCTCCAGTGAAGATCAATGTTTGACAGGTTTTTGAAGAATTGAAGATGGAACAGGAGGAGCGTTATGAGGTCTGGGTTCTTCATGTCGTTTCCTAGCTGTATCAGATTGATAAGTTCCAGAAAAGCTGGAAGAAGAGACAGCAGGAGGATACCAAGGTTGAAGAGTTCCACAAGCAGATTGAAAATCAAAATAGGCCAAGGATTCCTTCTTGGGAGCAGAAGGCTGGAAAGAGGCCACCACATGACAAATTGGACGAGATGAATCAAAAGGGATAAGTGCACCATTAGGAAGAAAGAAGTTACTCCCTTTCTGTTCCACCAACATTTCCTCCTTGTCCTTCTGGAGTTCAGGACAGTGACCAGTTCCATGACCTTCTCTGTGGCAATAATAGCAAACCATGGTTGACCTAGGAACAGAGTTGGAGGGTTTAGGGACAGCCAGAGAGGATAGTTTCTGATCCATTTTATTCTGAAAAGCTTGCAGGAGTTTGGTGATATCATCAATGGTAGGTGTTTCCCAGTGGGTCTGAGGATTTGGTTTAGGTCTGCAACTGGATTCCACCTTATTCATGATTTTGTTAGATGCTTGAAAAGAGGGGGCAGAGACTGGTTCAGTGATTCTAGGTTTTTCAAAGGTGAGAGCTGTTTGACCTTTCATTACTTTATCCACAGTATTCCTAAGAACCATGAAAGCAGGGATCTTGAACCGATTATCTCTTGTAGTAATCATGGATCCAGATTTCACCAATTCATTCTTAATTCTTTCCTGCACTCCTGGAGAGAAAGACTGAAAAAATTGCACTCAAATTTTGTCCACCGTATCAATGTGATTGTTTCAGATAAGATAGGATTGGATAGGGTCCCAAGATTTTCTGAAAGCTTGATAATCAGAGGCTGAGGAGATACCACCATTGGAGGTCCATTGAGAGACTAGGGCATCCAGATCTTGGAGAGTGAGCCTACCTATATCAATTTTGCCCCAGTAGGCAATCATTGCCTCCTTAAGAAGTACCCAGTCATGGGATTCAAATCCATTGAATGATTCAATCACTTCCATAACTTCATCAGAGGAGATAAAGAATTGCAGTTGATAAGCCATATCATATTTGCTAGCACTGTCCACTTCAGCAGCCATCTTGTAGGAATCCAGTAACCATTCAACATTCATGCCGTTAAAGCATAAGTTCTTGTTCTGAGGTTTGATCTTGATCATCTTGGCCTGAACAGAGGTAGAAGGGTTACCAATAGATTCCATTTTGACAAAATATTTCCTAAGGGATCCAAAGAACAGATTTCCAAAGTGGCTCACAAGTGTGACAAGGGTAGGGTTTACAAAAAAAAGACTAGGATCAAACCCCTTGATGGTGCACAATTGGGAGGACTTACTTCTGGAACAAGTTGCCTCCACGGATCAGATCTAGATGACAACCAAAACACAGAAAAAAGAGAAAAACAGAAAAAGAGAAAAAGATTGGATTTCAAAGTTGATTGCACAAATTTGGGACTGTAAATCCCAAGGTTGCTGGTTTAATCCCGGCCCGGGGGACTAAATGTAAGACTCCAAACGGCGCAGGGCGTTGGCAGTTTTGTGGAGGGGATAGGTGCTTTTTTAGGCTGCTGTCACACAACCACCCCACGTACTATAGGGCAATTCTTAGATGATTGTGAGCACAAAGGAATGCCAAGTGCGAGGGCAAGTGCAAATAGCAAGACTCAGTTGTGAAGTGCAAACTTGTTTATGCCACTCAACAAACGGCAAGAGGGATGGAATGTGTTCCAAAGAAGAAAACTCAACCTGAGTCCAATGTAATAACTAGGTTGTAGCAAAATGCAAGAACGTATGAAATTAACTAACTGAGGAGACAATCATCAGGCAAGGGGATAGCCCTTATAAGGTAATCTGAAGTGACTAGATACAAAATGGTGATGAGCTAACTACAGTTGAAGCGGTGAGGCAATGAATGACAGGAATGGAATAGGAAATGAAGCAGTGGTATAGATCCGAGGTCTTAGCGTAAGTGCAAGACAATAGAATCTCAGCGTACAATTGTATCACAAATTGGGACAGGAGCAAGTGACGTTGAAGGTAATGCAAATGAGAGGTAATAGTGTATGCAGGGTAGGGACTAGTCCAATTGCAAACTATACAGTAGTGATGGCTTAGTTAGACGTAGATGCGAACTAACAAACAATGCATGACCAAAGATGGAAGTCCAAGGCTGTTGATTGGCCACGGAAGGAGATTGGATCTCATAATGGATGGCGGACTGGTATGGAGTTAACCGCAAAGTTCGCAAGTATATACTGAGTTTGTCGCCGAGATTGGAAGGTCAGCGCAAGCCAGAGGAAATAGAGGATTGCACCATTGATGTTGTGCTTTCATTTGTGTCACGCTTTTAGACTGAGGTAGATGGTACTGAGGAGAGGAAATTTCAAAGTGATGAAGACAATAATCCTTAAGTGCAAAGCGTGACAGTTGCCCGGGTATAAAGACGCAAGCTCCTGCAAGCGTTCAGGTAAATTTTCCAATTGATTTCAAGTCGTTAATTATTACTGTATACCCTTATACATTATTTAATTTATTACTCAATAGATTTATAATTTATATAGAATGTTTTCATTGTTGTCCTGCCGTTGCAAAAACTTTATTTGCCGCAACAAGCTTGTGTTCCTAGTACTGCCGTCCAAGGCCTTCGAGGCAAGTGAAAGAAATGTTGCCTTTGCAAGGTGGCATGTAAATTTCCTATAAGTGTTGAGTCAACTGTTGAGGTTCCTGCGGAATCATCAAGGGAGATGCAAAGTTTTAGGTTGGTGCCAAGGGTTAACTACAAGATACCACCGTTGCCGGAGATTGAGTACTTGGGAACTCAAGTTCCTGGTAAGTACTAATCTGGACTGACTAATGATCATAAAATAATAACTAATTTTGCTTGTTTTGCTAGTGTTGCCTCATTTCCAAAGATATACCACAAACACACCACCACCTTACTGGGGACCACCGACTGAACTCCTGGGGGCCCAGATGAATGCAGAGGTGCAAGGAAAAGTGTCTGGTGCGGAACTGGTAGGAATTATAACCAAGGAAGCAAGGGAGGAGGAAGGAAACAAAGTGGAAGGAGAAACGGTAATGGAGGGAATGGAAATGGAGGGAGAGAAGGAGTGGATGAATTAGGAGAAGGAAATGAAGGAGATGGAAGGGATGGAGTGGATGGAACGGAAGAAATGGAAGGCCGAAGCAAAACGGATCCGGTGCAAGTTGTAGGGCCAATCAAAACGGATGCAAGGCGGCTGACGGACGATATTGGAGAAGGCACGTTGGGAGGCCAAAGGAAGAGAGCGTACAAAGAGCTCTTGGAGGAAGGAGGATGGAATGCTCTGCCAAAGCAAGCTTGGATTGCAAAGTGCAAGGAGATCTTCAATAGGCACATTGTAACGGAAGTGCTAGTTCTCCAAAGAATGTCTGCATTAATCAACAATGAAGACCTGGATACTTTTTGATCCATGGTTGCGGAATTGACGGAAAATTGGGAGGATGCGGAGAAGGAAGTAAAGGATACTTTGTAATTATTTATTATAAATATATATATTTTCTTTTTTTTTTATTAAAAATAGAAATATTATTATTTTTTTTTTAATAATAAGGAATGAGGTTTTATTTAGTAGAAATGAAAGGGAAATGAAAAAAGGAATAACACAGTGAGATGAAGGAATTAACTGATGGAATGATTGTGTGAAATAAAATGGGGTTAAATGAGATGGAATATTGAATGGAATGGGATTGGATGAGATAGAATGCGAGATGAAATGGGATTGAATAAGATAAAATGTGGAATGGGATTGGATGGGATGAAATGTGGAATGGAATGGAATGGGATTGGATGGGATGAAATGTGGAAAGGAATGGAATGGGATTGGATGGGATAGAATCATGATTGTCAAGGTTTGCAAGGGTAGCTTGCATGGAAGTCTCAAATCAGATTGGGTGAATTGCAAAGGTGATGGGCTGGTTCCCACGAGGTGCAATCTTTGTTGGACTGGAAGCCAGACCATTCAAAGAGGTATTGAAGTTTTCCTTTGCGTAACCTGGAATCCAGAATATGGCTTACTTCCCACTCTTGATGATTGAGGACAGTGACCGGTTCAGGAGGGGGATGAGTCTTGCCAGGGTATAGGACTCAAGCTGGCTCTAGGAGAGACACATGAAAGACCGGGTGGATACCTTGCCATTTTGCAGGTAAAGTAAGTTTAAAGGCATTAGGGGAGATGACTGATTCTACTTTCAAGGGGCCAAGCTTTCTTTCGGAGAGTTTGCGAGTTGGGCGAGTGCTGCAAATGTTGCAAGCATCAAGCCATACTTGATCTCCTACTGCAAAGGTTGGAGCCAAAGTGCAAGATGGTCTGCTTGCTCCTTATAGCACTGGTTTGCTTCTTTGAGGTTGTTTCAAAGTTGCAATTGAAGGGATTGAATTTGTTCAAGGTAATTGGTAGCAGGTTGAGAAGGTGCTACGTGAAGGGAAGAGAAAGTTGGTTTTCTACCATAAAGAGTTTGGAAGGGCAACTGTTTGGTGGAGGAATGAGTGGAGTTGTTGTAGGCAAATTCGGCTAGTGGGAGCCATTGCGACCAGTCTTCTTGTTGATAGGCAACATACATTCAAAGATGTTGTTTGAGAATCTGATCAACTTGCTTGGTTTTCCCATCTGTTTCCGGGTGGTAAGCTGTTGATAAATTGCAAGTTTTCTTCAAATGTTGGCATAGCAAGGTCCAGAAGCTTGAGACAAAAAGAGATCCACGATCACTAACTATATTATCAGGGAGACCATGTTTTGAAAATACATATTCTATGAACAAGTTAGCTAAGTCTTCTGAAGAGGCCGTCACATTACTGCGTAAGAATAAAGCCATCTTTGAGAAGCGATCTACTATTACTAGAATAGCATCATATCCACTAGAAGAAGGTAATTGAGAGATGAAATCCATAGACAGCGAGTGACAAGGACAAGGCGGAATTGGAAGTGGCTGGAGCAGCCCATACTTCTGGTGTTTTGAGGAAATGATACGATTGCAATCAAAGCACGCGTTAACATATTCTTTTACCTCTTTGGTCATACCAGGCCAATAGAAGTCTTGTGCAATCAATTGGTAGGTTTTATCCCGCCCATGATGACCAGCAAGCGGAGAATTGTGCTGTGACTCAAAGATATCTAACTTAATGCAAGAATTATCTGGTACTACTATACAATTATCATAGACTAAAAAGTCATTATCTTCAATACTGTAACTACTATCTAATAAGTTTGCACTTTTGCAAAGTTCAATGCACTTGGGGTTGTTGCGTTGAGCTTGTCCGAGTTTGGAAGCCAAATCTTTTAAGCAAGCGATGATCAAACTGAGTTGGGCAGATTGGGTTGAGAAGAGTTTCCTAACGTTTTCAGGGTTGTTTTTGGAAAAGGTGCTCCCCCCCTGGGTAAACGTCGTCCCGACATGATAAAGCATCAGGAACTACCGCTTGTTTCCCAGGACCGTACGTGATTGTAAAGTGGAACTTGGAGAGGTATTTGGCCCATTGTGCCTGTCAAGTGTGAGGACTTTTGAGCTCATGAAATACTTCAAAGAATGATGATCAGTTAAGACTTCAAAGGATTCCCTAAGGCTCAAAAGGTATGAAAGCCATTTTTTCAAGCAATAAACAATTACAAGAATTTCCTTTTCATGAATCTCATAGTTAAGCTCTGCAGCAAGCAACTTGCGAGACTCAAAAGCTACGGGATGAAAGAGAGAAGTGTCAGAAGAAAACTGAAAAATTACTCCTGCAATCGCATAGTCGCTTGCGTCTGTTTTGACAATAGTTCAAGCTAGCTCGTTGAAGTGAGCAAGTATAGGAGCAGTGGTGAACTCTTTCTTCAGAGCTTCGAACTACAAAGCAGCTTGTTTGGTAAAAACAAAAGGAGTGTCTTTTTGAAGAAGGTTAGTAAGATTCACGGTTTTTTTGGCTTAACGTGCAATAAACCTTCTATAGAAATTACTGAAACCAAGGAAAACTTGAAGAGATTTAACCAAAGAAGGTGGGGGCCAGTCCAATATGCGTTTGCTTTTGGCTGGGTCCAGTTATAGTCCTTGCTGCAAGACTACAACACCTAGAAAATGAAGATGAAGAGAAGAGGAATGGAATTTGCACTTAGAGGCTTTCGCAAAAAGGTCATTCTCACAAAGTCGCTGCAGCAACTCTTGCACATGTGCAATGTGATCTTTGAGGTTCCTCAAGTAGACTAGTATATCATTGAGATATACCACAAGGTATTTACCTACAAGATTGGAAAAAATGTTGTTGAAAAAATGTTGAAAAGTGGAAGGAGCATTACAGAGGCCAAAAAGCATGACAGTATACTCATAACTGCCAAATTGGGTTTGCATTGTTGTTAAATACTCATGAACTTCCTTAATGCAAATTAGGTTATAGGCACCTTGAAGGTCTAACTTTGAGAAATAAGTAGCTACATGGAAGAGAGTAAGGAGATTTGACATAGGCGGTACTGGATAGGCATTCTTCTGGGTTACCTGGTTCAGTTTCCTGTAGTCAACACAAAGGCAAAGTCCACTGTCCTTTTTTGGAAAAAATAGGACAGGTGAATTGGTATTCAAATTGCTTGGTCAAAGAAATTCTTTTGCTACATTTTCCGCAATGTAGTCTTGAAGCGCAATTGATTCTTGCGTCGAGAGAGAGTAGACTGGTCCTGGTTCCAGAGGTGGGCCAGTAAGTTCAATCTTGTGATTGTAAGGATGGGATGGAGGCAGTTTATCTGCTTTTGCAGCTGAAAAGACGTCAGCAAATTCATGATAAACCAAAGGTAAAGACTCTTGAATGATTTCTAAATCTTCAATCTTGTCATCTTTGAGCACGGGGTTTGAGGTGCTTGCATGGTGCGAGAGTATTAGGGAGCTCAAAATACACCTTTTGGTTGGTGTCTGTTTCCCTTTGAAGGAAAAGGAAAGAGGTGAGCTGGATAGGTAAGCAATAACTCCTAAATCTGAAGAGCAAATTTGGGAATGAAGGTCAGGATATTGCAAATCTCCTGGCATAAAAGTGTCATCCAACTCAATGACAGTGTCAGGTAGGCTATTTAATTCCTAATTGACAGAAAGGTTAGCTTTCTGGGGGTGCGAGGTTCAAAGTTTAATTACTCCTTCTTGCCAATTTACATCTGGATTCCAGTAAACTAGGAAATCATGGCCTAGAATGGTATCATCCATTCCGGGTATAGCCAAGACAAATAAATCCCATTCAAAGCTGGGGAAATTGGAGAATGCAAAGGTCCATTTTGCCTTTTGGGAAACCCAATAAGACGGTTCAGTCGCACTACTTACTAAATAGATAGGAAATTTATCTATCTCGGAATGCATAAGATTTTTGGAAGTGGCAAAAGATTCACTGATGAAGGAAACATTAGCTCCGGAATCAAGTGATACTTGATAAGGAGTGTTGTCCAAATGGAATAGGATAAATCTCAAACTTGGAGCACCTAGTGACTCGCAAGTGCAAAGATTTACTTGCGGTGATTTAGATAATGTGTAGTTTTCCTTGCAAGTATCAGAAAAACTACAAGCTAATTTTTTGACTGCTTAGCCGCTTCACGCGCTAACCGCTTTGCACAACTGTCAACATCATTTTTTCCTCCACAATACATACACAGCCCATTCTTCTCCCTTTGTAGCCGTTCCTCTTTTTGTAGCATCCCGGTTTCTTTGTCCCAGAACTTTGGAGTTTTGGTGACGGTTTTCCCTTTTGAGTTGGAGTTTGAAGTCGGGGTTGGTTTGGATGGTTTTGGGTTCCTTGTGTTTTGCTTTGAGGAGTTTTCCACCCTTGGAGCCAAGGTGGACGGTCCATGGTCGTTTTGCCAAGAGCGATTCTTGTCATGATAGCCATTATCAAGCTCAGCACCTAGTGACTCGCAAGTGCAAAGATTTACTCGCGGTGATTTAGATAATGTGTAGTTTCCCTTGCGATTATCAGAAAAACTACAAGCTAATTTTTTGACTGCTTAGCCGCTTCACGCGCTAACCGCTTTGCACAGCTGTTGACATCATGTTTACCTCCACAATACATACACAGCCCGTTCTTTTCCCTTCGCAGCCGTTCCTCACTTTGAAGCATCCCGGTTTCCTTGTCCAAGAACTTTGGAGTTTTGGCAACGGCTTTCCCTTTTGAGTTCAAAGTTGGGGTTGGTTTGGATGATTTTGGGTTCCTTGTGTTTTGCTTTGAGGAGTTGTCCACCCTTAGAGCCAAGGTGGATGGTCCATGGTTGTTTTGCCAAGAGCGATTCTTGTCATGATAGCCATTATCAAGCTCAATCACTCAATTGATTAGCTGCTGAAGCAAGGTTGTCTTATGACCCCCAACTGCAAGCTGTTTGATTAGGGGTGCCGGTAGACCCTTTTGGAAATGGAATAGAAGAGCGGCCTCGTTCCACTGGATGCAAGACTGCAAGGTTCAAAAATGGGAAATATAAACGGAAGCTCTACTATTCTCCTTCATAACTAAACTATTAAGTTTGTATTTGGTGTTTCAAACTTCATTGGGGTTGCCAAACAGGGTGAACAGTTGTTGCTCAAACCTGTCCCAGTTGTTGAGAATACAAGTGGGGCTGTCTTTGGACAAAAGTTTGAGGTAGGGTTTGAACCACTGCAAGGCTCTACCTCCTAAGAAGCACAAAGCATACATAACTTTATGTCTATCGGAAGGGAAATTGTTGGAGTTGTTTGAAAAGATGATTTTACAAGACTGTAGGTAGGATCTAAGCTTATGAGGGTGTTCTCCCGTAAAGTGATTGGGTTTTTTCATGCCCGGAGTGCAAAAGCTAGGAGTACTTGGACTAGATTGCTGGGCACCATGAGTGAGGGCCTGGATCAATGTTGAAAGCAGGGTTGGAGCATTGGGCTCGGGAGCAGTAGTTCAAACCCCTGGTCTACCACGATTTGAGGTTTCATTGGAAGAATGGTTGGAGTCTGCGAATTCCGCAAGAGGGTCCGTCGGAGCATCCCGTGGAGGAGCCCAAGGATCATTGAGAGGTTCAACAGATGGCAATTTAGAAGGAGGAATGGGATCTAAGGGTTTTTGGGCCCGAGGAGCGCTGGTTCTCCCTACCCAATGGATCTCATCATTGTAAGGGGCAAGGGAAGCGTTCCCGGTCGAGCGAGTACGTGACATCAAAAAGAAGAAGTCTACTATAGGTTGGAAGGCTACAATAGATGAGTTGAGTTAGTTAATTTACTGTCACACAACCACCCCACGTACTATAGGGCAATTCTTAGATGATTGTGAGCGCAAAGGAATGCCAAGTGCAAGGGCAAGTGCAAATAGCGAGACTCAGTTGCGAAGTGCAAACTTGGTTATGCCACTCAACAAACGGCGAGAGGGATGGAATGTGTTCCAAAGAAGGAAACTCAACCTGAGTCCGATGTGATAACTAGGTTTTAGCAAAATGCAAGAACGTATGAAATTAACTAACTGAGGAGACAATCATCAGGCAAGGGGATAGCCCTTATAAGATAATCTGAAGTGACTAGATACAACCTGGTGATGAGCTAACTACAGTTGAAGCGGTGAGGCAATGAATGACAGGAACGGGATAGGAAATGAAGCAGTGGTATAGATCCAAGGTCATAGCGTAAGTGCAAGACAATAGAATCTGAGCGTACAATTGTATGAAGAATTGGGACAGGAGCGAGTGACATTGAAGGTAATGCAAATGAGAGGTAATAGTGTATGCAGGGTAGGGACTAGTCCAATTGCAAACTATACAGTAGTGATGGCTTAGTTAGATGTAGATGCTAACTAACAAACAATGCATGACCAAAGATGGAAGTCCAAGGCTGTTGATTGGCCACGGAAGGAGATTGGATCTCATAATGGATGGCCAACCGGTATGGAGTCAACCGCAAAGTTTGCAAGTATATACTGAGTTGGTTGCTGAGATTGGAATGTCAGCGCAAGCCAGAGGAAATAGTGGATTGCACCATTGATGTTGTGCTTTTATTTGTGTCATGCTTTTAGACTGAGGTAGATGGTACTGAGGAGAGGACATGTTGAAGTGATGAAGACAATAATCCTTAAGTGCAAAGCGTGACAGCTGCCCCCCTGAGTGTTACAAAAATATTTAAATGTAACCAGGATCAAGGTCCAGTAAACTTTGTTAATGCGGAATCAAATGGGATAGGGATAAGATGATAGCAACAATAGCTGAGGGGGGTAGAAGCACTACCTGAACCAAGATGATGAGGAGAAAGGCTTTGAACAAAGTAAGTTAAAGTTTGCCCAGAGTCCAATAGAACAAAGCAGTTGTAAGTAATGGCGCCCACACGCTAATAACTCTGGTCGTCAGCAGGTGCTTGGGAGCGATCAACTCAAACCCAATCAACCTCCAGGTTCTCAATGAACCTGCCCAACTCTCCGCAATCAAGCGCTTGAAGGGTACCAGATAACGGTGGGTGGCAGCACAAGACATTGCAATATGTTTATGGATCACTGAAACAAACAGTAACAATTTTGGACTAAGAGTAACCCAACACTTCTCAAGGATTCAAGAATAGTGTGGCAGAATGCAACTTAAATAATTAAAGGGAGGTTTAACACTCCAGGTTTAAGCTTAATAAAACCTCTTATTCAAACGTGAATGGTCCAGAGAGACAATCAAATGAATGATCAAGACCAAGTAATGGTCAGAAAAAGGGATCAAGAGTGGTATAACACACTCAAGAATTCAATTTAATGAATTCTTCTTCAACCAGCAAGGCTATGGTTGGTGATAAGGAACAGGGCCACAGAAGGGCAGATCAGAGTTTCAGACTTAAAAAAAGTCAAGGGTAAGGGATAAGGATCAAGGTATAATCAAAAGATATATCCTGATAAGCAATCAATTTCACAAAGGAAGGAGCTCTTGGATCAGAAGCTCATAGTTCTCATTAGTGGGAACAATTGATGATGGAAAAAGCAGGGGAGAGCCCCTCCTTTTATAGGCTAGAGAGCCCTCCAACTATTTACAATTGGATAACACAAATGAAAGCGGAATTTTTTTTTTTTTACAATGGTGAGGCTCAAGCTTGGGGAGGCCCGGTTCCCTTCTGTCAATATTCCAGACTGGGGTGAGAGATTCTCACCCTAGCCTGTCGCTTTCAAACGTCCATGCGGACCTTTGCACACGTAGTAACAACGCAACACCCCCTCCCATCCAAATCTGGAGGGGGGTGAGAAAGAAAGAAATCGTACAATAAAAGAAAATAAAAAAGCAGTGATGGCGGTGATGAGGAGGAGCAATGCAATGAGGATGAGGATGAGCAAAGAGCAAAGCAATGAGGATGAGCGACAAGCAATGCAATGAGGATGAGCAACGAGGGACGCGAGCGAAACAATGAGGATGAGAAGGATGCAAGCGATGAGCAACACAATGAGGATGAGAAGGATGCAAGCAATGAGAAACACAATGAGGATGAGGGACAAGCAACGCGAGCAATGAGACGAGGATGAGAAGGATGCAAGCAATGAGCAACAAGCGACGCAAGCAATGAGCAACAAGCAACGCAAGCAATGAGATGAGGATGAGAAGGATGCGAGTGATGAGAGACACAATGAGGATGAGCGTCAAGCAACGCAATGAGGATGAGCAACGAGCGACGCGATGAGGATGAGCGACGAGCGACGCAATGAGGATGAGCGACGAGCAACGCAAGCAATGAGATGAGGATGGGAAGGATGCGAGCAATGAGCAAAACAATGAGGATGAGTGACACAAGGAAGAGGAGGAGCTACACCACTAGGACAGGGAGGGTTGGAGTGAAGGATCCAAATTTTTTCTAAGTTCAAATTTTTTTTTTTTTTTTAAAAATCTTTTCCCAAGGTGTCCCAAATGGTTCACCACAATGTAGCACACGCATAAGTGCATATGTATTTCAACACACCAAGCCCTGGTTGCAATAATCAAATTTTTTCCCTTGGATGAACTCTCAGATCAAGATAAGAAGGACATTAACTTTGTCATCACTTTCCTTCATTGTTCAAAAACAAATTTCAACCCAGTTGGTCCTTCAAGAGCTTGGGGTATGAAAATGTGGGCAATTGGATCACAAAATTTGATGGACCCCTTTGAGTTATTTGGACACTATGTGAAGAAATCATCTATTCAATCTTCCACTCAAGAGTATGCTTTTCTCAATCTTAAGGCAGAAAAAGTCTCTCAAGTTTTAGGTTAAATGTTTTTCCAGTTGGCCAGGCTTCCCTTTGAATCAAACCGTGAAATAATGAAGGAAAATGGCATCCCCTCCTTCTCATCACTCAAATTTGGATCTTGGCGTACTCCCTTTGAATGCTTTCCACATGTCACCTTCACATCCAACTCTTTTTACCACTCAGCTCACATTGAAAAAGGTGAAATCTCTGAGTATTCCTTTTTTCTTGCAGTTCCAACCAGGAATTAAAATGGACAACTTATTGAAAAAATTGATGAATATCAAGTATCTGATGGCCAATTTTTTTTTCCTGACCTGGTATTTGGAATTTACTTCAAGCAAAAAGGTGTGGTAAAAATGGTTTGGGCAGCAAATAAGTACAAGCACTGTACTTTTCCTGCTGTGGAGACTGCCACTCATACAAGAATGGCAATGTCAATTCAAATCAACAAAACAACTAGAAACACTTTTGGGACTTGGGGAGTGGGAAAATATACTACAGGAAAAAAAATATAAATAAAAAGAAAAAATATTTTTTTATTGGTGGGGTTAAAAATGGTCTTAAGCATTGTTGTAATCAAAAATGATTTTTTTTTCTTTTTAAGTTTTTCATCAAAGCAAATATATTTAAAAGCCCATCATTTGAGTAAGCAGCTTTAATTCATCTACTGTTCTGCTGCTACCAATTTATTCTGCAGCCATTTACCACTTATCCTTTTTTTCTGATGCCAATTGTTCCCTCTCCCTTTGAAGTTTTTCTTGCTGTGAATCCTTCTCCTTTTCCTCTTTTTGAAATTCTAGCTCAGCCTGTTTCAACTTCCACTCAGCATCTCATTTTTGCTGATGAGCCAAACTCTTGGCTTTCTGCTTTTGAAAATCAATATTCAGTTGAATATCCCACTTCTTCTTTTCAAACTGAAGTTTTTCAGATTCAATTTGCAATTTCACTGTTTTTCAGAGGGGAATAGGAATGAGCTTGATTTTGAAAGCAAAGAGAATCCAATTGGCTTACTTTCATCTTTCTTCTCCATGATCTCCCCAAAGCCCAAAAAATTTGAAGTTTTTCTCCTCTTTTGAATGCTATTGGGTTTGATTTTGATTGAATTGGAGGCCTTTTGCTTTCCCTTTGCATAGAAGGTTTGTGTGGGAACATCATTGCTCTCATTTGAATGGGATGTTGGAGGCCCCATTGGCTTGAGTTTTTGGACATTCAGGAATGGATGAGCCTGTTTCTTTCAAATCTAAATAAGTCAGGATTAACTGGACAGAAGAGAAAATATATTGGTTCCTTCCTTAAGCAGATTTTCATGGCAATGGTGATGTGGGAATGACATCCTCTTCATTGGCCAATTTCTCCAGTTCTTCCACCCCAGGAAGGGAGAAATCCAAAGAAGGAGGGGAGGGGTCCAAGTTTTGGTTTTACTTCTCAATCAACAAAGAAATAGACATGATTGGAGCTGATTTTTTTTGAATATCCTCCTTGGCATTGGATGGGGGCCACTCAAAGGTTTCTTTGGGATCACCATTGCTAAGCTGAGAATCCCCAGCCAAGTCCTCAGGGTCAACTTAATCAGATTGTTGGGAATCAAAAGCAGCTAGGGGGGTGATGTTGGCCTTCTTTGCAAATATTTCATCCATTCAAATATAAAAAGGAAAAATGGAGTCCAACCTATCAACCACCTAATTGATTCCCTTGGCTTTGTCAGAGTTGGTGATACCAAAGCCTGTGGAGATTGACATGGAGTGGGCCTTTTTGTACTTGGCTTGATAATTCTTGAATTTCTCCCTCATCTGTTTGGATGACAGATCCAGCCTACCTTTTTTTTATTCTTGAGTTCATTGGCCATCAGGAGATAATCATTGACCTTAGAGGATGGAGGTTGGCCAACGCTTTTTTCATTGTTGGATCCAAAGCAAGCATTGTAGTTGGACAGAATTTTGATCTAGTTTACCAGGATGATGTGATCAGCTCTCTTGAGCTGACTTGAGCCTTTGGAAGATGATGGGGGAGAATTGATGGATGTTGAGTTCCTGGGGGGTGTTTGCTTTGGTCCATTGGATTGTTTAGTGGGATTGCATGGGGAGGATTGCTGAGGGGCCATTTGAAAACAGTAAGAGGGATGAAGGGATGAAGGGCTATGAGAGTTTTTAAGTGGTGAGAGTGATGATGTTATGAGAGGATGAGAGTGATGAAGCAAAGAGAATATGAAGAGATGAGAGTGATGAAGTGAAAAGAGGGATAAAGCAATGAGAGTTAGGATGTGATGAAAGCAATAAATGGATGAGAGAAATGAAGTGATATAGATAGTGATCCAATGAGAGTTAGCTGGATGTGATGAAAGCAATAAACCAATGAGAGTGATCAACTGATCAGGATAGTGACCCAATGAGATTTAGCTGGATGTGATGAAAGCAATAAAGTGATGAGAGTGATGAATTGATGAGGATAGTGATGAAGAGATGAAGAGCAATGAATCAAATTTTTTTTTTTGGGTGAGGTTGGAAGCCAGGGGTGGATGACATGGACAGGTGGTGGAAGCCTTTAAATAGTTTATTTGAAAAAACCCACTTATTTCCAGGTAACTCTGACATGTCTGATGTGAAATAAGTGTTTTTGTTTGATTTTGAATGGTGTGTTTAAAATGGCAGATTTGGTTTGAAACCCACCATTAAAAAATGGCGGGTTTGCTTAACTCTGATATGCCCTATTGGAAGACGCTGGTGTTGTGCCCAATTACATTGATGGTATTCAAATCACAGATGCATGCAAGCTTGGAATTGCCAGACAGTTATTTATAGCCAAAAACGTGAAGTTTTTTGATGCGCTAGAAATCTTAGGCACTTGCGCTCAACCTATCACCAACAGTGTGTTCTTTGAAAACTATCTTTATTGTGAGAAGTATGGGTTTGTTGTAAAGATCAACAAGATCAACAAGAAACCCATAGAGGCTAGTGTTGAAATGAGTCCATCAACATATTCTTCTGATCATGTGCATAAGAGGGCTAGAACTAACATCTACAAGTGGCATAGACCAGGCACCAAGTAAGAACTAAGACGCTCTGCAATAATCTAATTAAAATCTACCCTGAAAACTTCTACAAGCTCTGACATTCTGATTCTGGCTAGTCTGGTATGACTACATTCCTAGGTCAACCTAACCAAACACCAAATTGTCTCCCTTCCACTCACTGAGCCACATGGTTTTTCATCATCTGTCAAGGAAGAGTTCCACAGCTTTAAATCCAGTGTGAGTTTGCAGCCAATGGCACTCATTGATCATTCATCCTCTCACTTATTCCACCTTAGTTAAATCATCATCTTACTCAGACTTCTTAATCTTATCATTTCACAATCTTGCACATTTGCACTAATAACTTAACTCTCAATGGTTGAATCCTTGCTTGTACAAATCATCAATTCAGATATGCTCTACTTTAATTTATTCCAACCTCAAACCAGGATCATTAACCCAACACTTGCTTCAACCCACTCTCCTTCTCAAGGGTTATCTTCTTTGCTTGTTGCCATGCTTACAGACCTCTTGTGGTCCAACTTCCTTTTCCTTCTGCTCTACTCTCTTTCATCAATCTCCCAACTTCCTTATCCTAGAATTCCTTTCTCTTAGGTAAGAGCTGTTCTACCATTTCCATCTTCTCAATTTCTGCGCTTGTTTCTTATTCTTTCTTTCTTAGTTTAATTTGGCTATATAAACCCTACAGCTAGTATTTGAGCAGGCACCTTACCAATTTTGACCAGTCTTGCAGAGACTAAAGAAGGTTAGATTTCAAACTTCAACACTGATTTTGCCACCAGAGAGTTGGCCAAATTCTTGGAACTTCTCAAAATGGTTTTCCTTAACAAGAAAGGTGGCTTATTCCATGGAGTGACCAAAGAGAAATTGGATGTCATTAACTTGGATGAAGTGAGCCTGCCTTTTTTTCACCATTTCCCTATAAATCTCATGCTTTCTAACCTAACTTATTCTTTTTCATCTTCTAGGAGTATGATACTCTTATGAAGCAAGAATGGGTGAAATATGGTACAAAACTCAAAATCCATGAGATCAAGGAACTCTTGGACCATCTCCCTAGTCCACCGCTGTAGCCATTGTCAGCCTCCTGGATGCCAAGACCCTTGCTATCCTTTAGCTACCAGAGGTGATAGAATAAATAATAAATATATTATTTAATAAATGCAGCAAAAATCTGTAAAATATTTTTATTAAGCTTATTGCAAGGTTAAGTGGTTTGGTTATGGTTTATTGTTTTAAATCAATATAAATCAATTGATTATTAAATATTTTTATAGAGGTGCCACAAGTATATTGGGGATGTTTAACACCTCTCTTCTGGGATTTCAGTATGAAAACACATAGTCCTGGTTACTTTGGGCTCTTTATTTTAAAGGATATTTTACCCAAAGATAATATGTATATAAAATACACGGTGGAGTGGCAGGGCCTTGTAACCAAGCTTCCACAACAGAGAAAAGATAATAAAACTCAATGGTATATTATTAAATCTGTTGGATATCTGTTTGAGATGTGCACTGATGGGTTAAACCTGTATACTGGGGTTATAAGGTTGTTCAGCAGTTTTAATTGATAAAAAAGAGGTTGAGGATGGATATTATTGATCAGACTTAGCCATAAATCACTTAATTATCTCTTATAAGTACTTGATTACCTTGGCACGGTGTCTGGATATAAAAATAATTGGGTCTCTGCCCATCAATATCCTCAAAAGAGCCCTTTATTTATAGCTTTTGGAGTCCCAATATTGTCCTTCTGAGGGGTACAGGGGCTCAAAGGGACGGACACTAAGGCTAGCAGGGTAACCAGTGGTAGCCTGTCACGTTTTATTGGTTCTGTAGCACGGGTAGCATCTAATTCCTTAGGGTATGGGAATTATTCTACTTTATTATAGATATTAGGACATGTGAATAAAACTAATATGTCCCATTTATGTATTATTTAATTAATTATCCTTAGTAAATGTTCCAATTAATTTCATAATTATTTCAATAGACATTTCTACAGACATCCTGATTTCAGGTGAGTTCTCATTATGTATTAAATAACTGAAGTAAAGTCTTGATATTTATTTTACTTCTTATTTTCGAGTTCCAGTTGATTTACTAAAATAATTACTTAAAAAGATAAGTCATGGGAATTCATGTAATATTGTTACATCATTAGTTTTCTTAGTATGTCACAAGGATATTGATGTCTAGGAATTCTCATTACAGTATATTAAAGTATTTTAATATATTTTTAGAATTTTTCATTGTCTTATTTTCGACATTCTTGGTACTTTGAATTATATTTAATAAAAAAATAAGTATAAGGGTTATTTAAGTATTTTTATATAATATTATGTAATTTTAGACTATCTACTATCCACGGGAACATTTATTACATATTTAGAATGTTCCTGTGTGGGTTGTAGCATGTTTATGTGGTACCTAAGCCTCTCAGGCCGCCTGTCACTCTGTCAACCCGTAGTCCCGCAGCTGCGTACTTGTCAGAGGCCCGGGACTGAATACAAGACCTTTACGGAGTGACAGGGCTGTATCTCAGCCGCGCGCAGGTGCATTGGCTGCTGCGGCTGCGTGCAGGAATTGTGACAAAACACATTTCCGTCCGTAACTCCTAAAATATACACAACACCTCAATTCTGACTGAATTTTAGGTGTGAAACCTATATGTGACAATAATTGTGAAATATTTAATTGACCAAATGCTCAATAGTGGAGCCGTGGTATTTTGGTCTTTCTTTCCTTAATTATTTAAAAATATAAGGAGTTGGATTTCAAGGGTAGGGGAAGTGAGTTACCCTACCTAATTTTGGGTGTAGAATCCATTTCTGTAATAATAATATCTATGTTTTTCCTGCTACTTTATAGGTTAATTATATCATTATTATTTTTATGTTATTTTTGTTACTTTTGCAGCTTGCTTTGCAATAGTAGCAAGCTGACAGCCATCATTTTTCCCAGAGATCTTCAAAAGGAATTTTTCACTCATTCTGTAGCTGGAAACTTGATCAGAATAGGTTATAAACTTCATAAGCATACCAAAATATATTCAATCAGAAAAGATCATCTACAAAATGTTCTTCAAGAACGCAATGCAGATGTTCAATCTGGCAAAATTGTTGTTTCAGAGTTCTTTTCTAACCTCAAAAAACAGAGCTTCACCATCTATACTGATCAAAGGTTTGATGTTGTGGCCATCATCTCACATCTAGATGAAAAGGTACCCGTCCTAAAGAAACTGTTGACCTCCCAGAATGCCGTCTTAAACTCTATCTTAGAAAATGTATGGGCTTTTATCAGGAAGGACTTCAAGAAGTTGTTTTGGACTTCCAAAGGTCAAGAGCTCAAATCTAATAATTGGAAATTTGATAAGGCCAATGGAAGCTTCACTAGAGACAACAAGAGTTTATTTTATTATGGTATTCAAGGCATTGAGGAGGTTGAGGATTCTATCAAATGTTTTATTAAATATGAGCAGATCCTGAGGTCCTACCTACCCATCACCCATAAGAGAGAAAAGAGCACTCTCAATACTAGCAGCCCTCAAACATTCTCTAAAAGCACTTCAGCTTTTGGTGAAAGACCTCATTATGCAACAGGTAATCATTTTACTCCAAAGAAGCTCTATTTTTTTTTCTTTCCTCTTCCAACTGAAATTGCAGATTATGAGCTGGGATGATAATTTCAAGTTTGCAATGAGCAGATGGTGAGCTGGGATGATCAGCATGAGCCAGGGGTGATTTGATGATGAAGCTGAGCATTTTGACAGGCACATTGGCCCCCCTGGCAATGGCCCACTTAGCTTATTGTTTAAAGCATTGCTCACCAATGTTGAGGTAATGGGTTCAAATCCCATAGTGTGCAACTAAATTTTGTCTTATAAATCTTCCACTTCCATCAGAATTTTATGCAAAAAATTAAATTCCTTATTGATCCTCACCCCAATCAAAGTATATGGTCGGGAGGGAACAAGATGGGAGGAGATTATTTGACAAAAGTACAGAGATGTGGAAAGAATATGGCTTGCAACCCTCAAAATTTTATCCAATGAATTGAATCCCTTCTTGATCCTCACCCACAATTCAGTATGTGGATGGGAGGAGATGTTTTGGGAAACATACAGTGACAGGGACAGAATGGGGCTTGTCAGCATTGGCTGAAGGGGGAATTTTTGGATTGATAGCTCTTGAATTGCTTCCTCATCTGTTTGGATTAAAGAGCCAGCCTACCTTGGTTTTATTCTTGAGTTCATTGGCCATCAGGAGATAGCCATCAAAATTAGAGGATTGAGGTTGGAAAACTTATTTCTCATTTTTGGTTGGTTCCAAAGCAAGCGTCATAGTTGGAGGGAATTTTGAGCCAGTTTACAAGGATGATGTGATCAGTTCTCTTGAGCTGACTTGAGCCTTTGGAAGCCAATTTGGGGGGATTGTTAGATTTTGAGTTCCTTGGGGATGTTTGCTTTGGTTTAGTGGACTTGCAGGGGGAGCTTTGCCAAGGGGCCACTTGAAAAGAGTAAGAGGGATGAAGGGATGAAGCAATAAAGTGATGAAGCAATGTGATGAACGCAGGGATGAAGGGATGAAGCAATGATGTGATGAAACAATGAAGCAATGAGAGTTTGGATGTGATGCAAGGGGGGATGAATGGATGAAGCAATGAAGCAATGAGAGGATGGATGTGATGAAAGCAATAGAGTGATGAGAGTGATGAAGCAAGGTGAGAGTGATGAAGTGATGAGGGGATGAGAGTGATGGAGCAAAGAGTATATAAAGAGATGAGAGTGATGAAGTTATGAGAGCAATGGAAATCAAATTTTTCCAATGAGGTTGGAGGTATAATATTTTTGATGAGGTCAGAGGTTGTAACCAGGGGTGATGATGTGGAATGATGCATGGCTGAGCGGGTGAAAGCCTTTATATACTTTACTTGAAAAAAACCACTTATTTCATGTTAACTTTGAAACATCTGATCTGAAATAAGTGGTTTTTTTTAATGGCGGGTTTGAAATAGACAATTTTTTTTGAAACCTGCCATTAAAAAATGGCAGTTTTTCTTAATTTGATACGCCCTAATGCAAATATATTTTTTAAAAAAATAAAACACATTGAAAAAATTAAATATGGAACTATTGAATGATTTTAATTCAAATATTATTGATAATTACAAAAGAAATTCCATCAAGTGCAAGAATAATCAGAGAAATTTCAACTTTTATATTTCTTTCACTATTTTTTCACTTCTTGGTGTTCCTTTGGAAAAATTTAATAAGTCTTGGATTCCTCTCATTAAAGAGGCTTCTTCATGTTTTATATTTTTTTTATTCATGATAGAAGGAAATTTAAATTATTTCAGAAATATTTATTTCTTTTCAAAGAAATCAATTTCTTATTTTATCATTATTATGTTACTCAATAAATTCTTTTGTAAGATTTTCCAAAAAATTTTGATTATATTCATAAAATAGGTATATTTAGAATTTTTTTTGGTTCTTTTCAAGTTTGGTATAAGTTATTTAAGGGTGTATAAAATTTAAGTAAACCCACAATTTTTTAATGGCAGTTTTAAAACCAAATAGGCCATTTCAAACCCACCATTAAAAATCAAAAAATCACTTATTTCACATCAGACGTGTCAAAGTTACCTGAAAAGAAATGGTTTTTTCAAATAAATTATTTAAAGGCTTTCACTGCCTCAACCCATCATTCCACATCATCACCCCTGGTTTCAAACTCTAACCTCATTGGGAAAAATTCCACCTCCAACCTCATCCATAAATTTGATTCATTGCTCTCATCACTTCATGAATCTCATCTCTTCATTTATATCCTCATTGCTTCATCACTCTCATCCCCTCATCCCTTCATCACTCTCATCACTTTATTAATTTTATCAAATCCATCCTCTCAAATTTCTTCATCACTTCATCCCTTCATTACTTCATCCCCCATTTCATCACATCCTAACTCTCATTTCTTTATTGCTTCATCACTTCATTGCTTCATTGTTTCATCCCTCTTACTCTTTTTAAATGGCCACTCAGACAAACTCCCCCTGAAAGTCCACTCAAAAAAAGCAAACATCCCCCAGGAACTCAACATCAAACAATCCACCCCCCCCCCCCCCCATCAGCTTACAAAAGCTCAAGTCAGCTCAAGAGAGCTGATCACATCATCCTTCTAAACTGGATCAAAATTATGTCCAACTATGATGCTTGCTTTGTATTGGACAATGAAACACAAGTTGGAGAACATACATCCTCTAGGTCAATGGTTATCTCCTGATGGCCAATGAAATGAAGAATAAAACCCAATTCAGGCTTGATCTTTCATTCAAACAGATGTTGGAGCAATTCAAGAACTATTGAGCAAAGTACAAACAATCCCACTCCATGTCAATCTCCACTGGCTTTGTCATCACCAACTCTGATAAAGCCAAAGGAATCATCTTGTTTGTTGATAATTTTGACTCCGTCTGTCCTTTTTATATTAATATGGATTAAATATTTTGAAAGAGTTCCAAAATCACCCTGTTAGCTGATTTTGACCCCCAAAAATCTGAATCTGTTGAAGCTGAGGACTTGGCTGTGGATCCCCAGCCTAGCAATGATGATCCAGACAAAACCTATTAGTGGGCCCAATCAGATTTGGAGGAGGATATTCCAACACAAACAGCTCTTATCATGTCTACATCAGCATTGAAAAACCATTCCTTGGACCCCTCAATTCCTTCTTTGGGTTGCTGTGGAGACTCCTTTGGGTTTGGGTAAAGTTTAGAAAATAGCTTGCTGGCAGTCACTTGAGGGGGAATTTAGTACTACAACTACTGATAAGATAGATGAATACTAAGGGTGGTTTTGAATTTCCTGCCCCTCTAAGTACTATATTAGTCTCAAAACAATAAAAGAAAAGAGATTGGTGGCTGATTTTTCAGATAGAGTTTCTACTGTAGTAGTCTCTATCAGACCTAGGATCAAATATTTCAAGCTTTGTTATAATTATGGCCAGCAATTAGCTTAGGCAAATGAGCAGTATTTAAAGCAAAAGAAATGCTGGACACTGTGTGTCAATAATGGCTAATGGGGCTCTCACAATGGGGCAATATGTTGGATGAATTCGATTGGATGATGAATGAATGAATGGAAAACAGCAGGGAGAAGAGCTCCTTAAGTACAAAAGATTGGCCTATTGTGAGCCCATGATACAACAAGCCAAAAGGCAAATTTTCCGCCCCAAAAGAGCTCTACAGGCTCTACAAGCCTTGTTACTTGGTTTGGACTACATCAGCCCACATGGCATCAGTCCCTGAACCCTTACGACCAGCCTATTCCGGTCCATTCTGGTGTTTCCACCGTTACGGGGCTGAACCAGCCCCTTTGCTGTTCAATCCCCTGGGCCGGTTGTCTGTTACAACCGGTCCTGATGACCTCATTGTCATACTTACGGGCTGGTTGCCTCATGCATCCAGCCCCTGGCCCCTCAAATGGGCCAGGTGGGACCCAGGACTCACCTGGGTCCGGTTTCAACCTCACTAGGGGGGGGTGTAACCGGCGGACATGCCGCCCCCCCCCCCCTTCTTCTCTCAAATCCCTGGTGGAGGCGGTCAAATCCCCTCACCAGGGGCCCTGGGGGTCGATACCCCCAGGGCGTCGTCATTAGGAAAAGGACTGGGCTGGGGGTGATCAGGTCCCCTCAGCCCGACGCTCCTCCCCCTCGGTAAAGGGGGGGGGAGAGCGCCCCTCGCTCCCTCTGCATCGCTTCGCTAGGTGGGAGGGTGATCAAATCCCCCCCACCTGCCGGTCGCTACTACCGCGGCCGGCGCCGCCACCTCCCTGGGCAAGGGGGTGGTCAGATCCCCCCTGCCCTGACCGACCGCGATGTCGCGGCCGGTCGCTGGCTGGTTCAACCCAGCCAGCCCGCCCCCATCCCCCTCGCAACGGCGAGCGAGGGGAGGGGGAGCGAGCCGGGGCCGTGAGCCCCGGCTCCGCGGCGCTGGTCGCCGGGAGCGACCAGCCGGGCCCGCGCGGGATCCCTCGGCCGCGCAACAGCCCCGCGCGGGCCGTCGGGCCCCGCGTGGGCCGTGCCGAGGAACACAGGCGGCCCCGAACGGGCCGCGGCGCGGGCAGCGGCCCCGGGTGGGCCGCGACACTGGCGGCGGCCCCAATGGGCCGCCCCAAGCCCGAAAACTGAGAAAAACATACTTTGGCGGGCCAGTCCGTCTGGCCAAGTATGTCCAAAATAAACCTTGGGCCCCATTATGCCCATACAAGCCCATCTGGCTGTATCTGCCCATATACCCCACCGGGCCCGTTAGGGCCCGTGTACCAATAGGCCTATTTCACGCATTTTGAGGCCAGTTTCCCCAAATCCGTGACATCCACATGGGCCCGTATGGTCCGTGTGTGTGTCCAATGGGCCTTAGAGGCCCATTTGTGCATCCCATTTGGATTACACTTATACGTAGCACCCGTGTAAGTGCGTACGTATTTTAACACACCCCCTTAATCCAAAAGGGGTGACATCCGCATATTAGTCACAAAGCCTTGATGCTTGTTTCTGTCTAATGCCTTAGTCAAGATATCCGCAATCATTGCTCCAGTGGGCATGTACCTCAACACAATCTCTTTGCAGTTAACTGCATCGCGAATATAGTTATAGTGGACATCAATATGTTTTGTTCTTGAATGGAACACTTGGTTTTGCGCCAACGCAATGGCACTCTGGTTATCGGAATACAACAATGCAAACCCTTGTGGTTTATGTGTGTCCTCTAAGACTTTTCTCAACCATTTTGCTTCCTGTGAAGACTTTCATTCCAAGCACCTGTTGCGCCAGACCAAGATCTTTTATCTTGAATTCCTTTTTGAGTGTCTCCATGACTCTCTCTTTACCATCACCAATAATGATAATGTCATCGACCCATACAAACAAAATTGCATCCTTCCTCACAAAAAGGCAAGGATCGGCCTCAGACGTCTTAAAACCAATCTCTATCAGTTTCTCACTCATGGTGTTATACCATGACCTAGCTGCTTGCTTCAATCCATACAGGGATCTACACAGCTTGAGGACATATTCCCCTTTATCTGCCGAAAGAAAAGTTCTAACACAGATTTTCTTCATGGTTTCTGGTTTAGTCTCTACTAACCATTCACGAAAACCATCAGGAATCGACATATAAACAGTCTCCTCCTCTCCAAGTTTTGCATTCAAGTATGCTGTTACAAAATCAGCTTGTCTGATTTCTTCACCCAACTCCACTGCCAGAGCAATGATGTACCTGAAGGTGGACAGCCTTCCAGTTGGTGAGAAAGTTTCTTGGTAATCAATACCCTCTCTCTGCTTGAAGCCCTGTGCAACACATCTAGCCTTGAACCTTTTCAAAACTCCGTTTGTGTCAAACTTCTTGTTTAACACCAATCGAGACCCCACAATGGTCTTTCCTTTTGGAACAGAATCCCGCTTAACCACTTCAAAGACACTATTATTCTCTAGAGAATCAAATTCCTCAAAAATAGCACTCTTCCAGTTGGCTCTCTCATCAGAATTCATAGCTTGGCCAAAGCTATTTGGGTTAACCCTGTTACCCATTTCTGAACTCAACTCCAGGACTTCATTGAGCATACACTGTTCCTGAAATGTATCTTCCTCATATCCTGCGGCAGCATAATGGGATCTCCACTCCCCGTACCTGTCAACCGGTACTCTAACCCTACCACTCCTTCTAACCGGAGGTGGAGGCTCATCAGGTTCTGATTCCACAGAATCACCTGAAGCGGGTACTGAACCCTCTTGTGGCACGTCTGCCACCTCTTCATCTTCTGGAACCACATGTTCCACAGCTTTTGCTGGTGAAATAGGTGCTAATTCTATTTCTTGTTGTGGCTTAATCACAACAACATCTTCACTCCTTTTGAGTGGAAAGGTACTTTCGTCGAATTTTACATCCCTGCTACGGATAACCTTTCTTGTCCCTGGACAATAGATCCTATAAGATTTACTTATTAAATCATAGCCTACAAGTGCCCCTGTTCTGGCTCTAGGGTCTAATTTTCCGACCATTTCATTATGGTGGAAACTATAATACACCAAGCAACCAATTGTTCTTAGGTGTGATGTTTTGGGGTACAACTTCCAAAACTGATAATGGGGACACTTCCCATTAACACTTACAATGTTGTGCAACAGACACACCGTGCACATCAACTCAGCCCATAAGAACTTTGGCAGACCAGATTGAGACATAATAGTTCTGACTTTGTCCAGTAAAGTCCTATTCATTCTCTCAACTATTCCATTATTTTGTGGAGTACTTGCAGTAGTGACTATATGAATGATACCATAATCTTTCAACAGCCTCCCAAACTCTTTACTCACGAATTCACCCCCTCCATCGGTAATAACCCTCTTGATCTCCTTCATCAGACCATTCTGTTTCCAGACTTTGAAGATTACAGAAACCTCCTCTGTGGTCTGATCCTTAGATCGAATCGGTTTAACCCAAACATAATTAGTTGCAGTATCAACTAAATTGATGAAGTATCTTGCCCCACCAAGGGACTCTGGAGTGAATGGCCCTGCCAAATCAATGGAAAATTCCTCTCTAGGAACATCTGTGTGATCTCTACTCTTAGAGAACACATTTCTAGTCTTGGCCCCCAAGGTACAACTTTCACAGTTGCTGTCCTTTACCTTATGGCCACTTCTATTGTGAGAAACAGTGCTCAGAGCTGAGAATTTGAACAAGCTTGCACACAGAAGCTTATTCCGAACTTGTCCACTAAGAACAGTTCTCCCATTCATATCAATAACAAACCTATCTCCTTTAAGATAACGAATTTGGAAACCTTTTTTCCATAACACCCCAAGAGACACAAGGTTGTAAGGCAACTCTGGTACATAGAACACTTTATCAAAAGTAATTTGGAAACCCAGTTGATTTGCAAGAATAACTTTTCCAATTCCTTTAATCTGAATTGTTCTGCCTTTCTGACCAATATTTACAACCCCATCATAATCACTAAGATTTGAAAATAAATTTGGTTCAAAAAACATGTGATCTGTACAACCAGAATCGATCAAAACAAGAACATCCTCCTTCAATCCTCCTAGTAGGAAAGAAGCTTTATCAGTCACTGATAAGTTCTTATCTTTGAGGTTAAGATTACTCACTTCATAATCAATCAAGTCCATTTCTTGATCCTCATCGATTTTGGCCTTCTTGTTGGGACCTTCTTCCACAACAGCCTCTTCAATTGGAGCATCCAACGCCACCATTGCAACGTTTTCAGTTGTGAGATTGACCTCCTTGTCATCCCCTTCGGACTTCTTCCTTTTCTTGGCCTCCTTGCAGTCCTTAGCATAGTGACCCTTATTCTGACAATTGTAACATAAGACCTTGGACAAATCCTTTTTCGCCTTCTTGCGAGATTTTCCAGTCTTTCCAACTAGGGCTGTTCCAGAACCCCCCTTCATCTTGAATTGAAGGTCATCCTTTTCAATCCTTTTAAGCACATCCTCCTCCCCAGGAAGAGGATCCAATTGAGAAATGATTCTGACTAAGGAATCAAACTCTTTTGGCAGCTTTTGAAGGATTAAGAGTGACAAACACTCTGGATCCATGTTAAGTCCAGATGACTTGAACTTGGCTATACTAGACCTAGCCTCTGCCACAAACTGTTTACAATTTGAATATTGTAACTTGAAAAGTTTATTAAAGGCTATACCCTTCTGGTGAACAGAATCACCAGCATACTTGGACTTAAGCAGCTTCCAAAGGATGCTGCCCCTCCTCCTCTCATCTTCCCTAAGAGTATCAGCAACCCATGTCACATGATTCTCATCAAGATGCCTAAGGATCAGATGGTAAGACTTCTTCTCCACTTCTGAACTGATCAGAGTGTCATCTGCATCCATAATTTCCCCACAGCAGATGTTATCCAGCTCACTATCCATAAGGACAGCCCAAGCATTATAGTTCTGACTATTCAGAACTATTTTGGTAGAGCTAACATCAGGGATATAGGACATCTTCTTGGAAAACTTGAGGTCTTTGAGGTTCTCCAAAGTAAGGTACAAAGGTCTAGATGGCTTGGAAGTAATGATGATGTTGGTACTGATAATGTGTTATAATTATGGCCAGCAATTAGCTTAGGCAAATGAGCAGTATTTAAAGCAAAAGAAATGCTGGACACTGTGTGTCAATAATGGCTAATGGGGCTCTCACAATGGGGCAATATGTTGGATGAATTCGATTGGATGATGAATGAATGAATGGAAAACAGCAGGGAGAAGAGCTCCTTAAGTACAAAAGATTGGCCTATTGTGAGCCCATGATACAACAAGCCAAAAGGCAAATTTTCCGCCCCAAAAGAGCTCTACAGGCTCTACAAGCCTTGTTACTTGGTTTGGACTACATCAGCCCACATGGCATCAGTCCCTGAACCCTTACGACCAGCCTATTCCGGTCCATTCTGGTGTTTCCACCGTTACGGGGCTGAACCAGCCCCTTTGCTGTTCAATCCCCTGGGCCGGTTGTCTGTTACAACCGGTCCTGATGACCTCATTGTCATACTTACGGGCTGGTTGCCTCATGCATCCAGCCCCTGGCCCCTCAAATGGGCCAGGTGGGACCCAGGACTCACCTGGGTCCGGTTTCAACCTCACTAGGGGGGGGTGTAACCGGCGGACATGCCGCCCCCCCCCTTCTTCTCTCAAATCCCTGGTGGAGGCGGTCAAATCCCCTCACCAGGGGCCCTGGGGGTCGATACCCCCAGGGCGTCGTCATTAGGAAAAGGACTGGGCTGGGGGTGATCAGGTCCCCTCAGCCCGACGCTCCTCCCCCTCGGTAAAGGGGGGGGGAGAGCGCCCCTCGCTCCCTCTGCATCGCTTCGCTAGGTGGGAGGGTGATCAAATCCCCCCCACCTGCCGGTCGCTACTACCGCGGCCGGCGCCGCCACCTCCCTGGGCAAGGGGGTGGTCAGATCCCCCCTGCCCTGACCGACCGCGATGTCGCGGCCGGTCGCTGGCTGGTTCAACCCAGCCAGCCCGCCCCCATCCCCCTCGCAACGGCGAGCGAGGGGAGGGGGAGCGAGCCGGGGCCGTGAGCCCCGGCTCCGCGGCGCTGGTCGCCGGGAGCGACCAGCCGGGCCCGCGCGGCATCGCACCGCGCGGGATCCCTCGGCCGCGCAACAGCCCCGCGCGGGCCGTCGGGCCCCGCGTGGGCCGTGCCGAGGAACACAGGCGGCCCCGAACGGGCCGCGGCGCGGGCAGCGGCCCCGGGTGGGCCGCGACACTGGCGGCGGCCCCAATGGGCCGCCCCAAGCCCGAAAACTGAGAAAAACATACTTTGGCGGGCCAGTCCGTCTGGCCAAGTATGTCCAAAATAAACCTTGGGCCCCATTATGCCCATACAAGCCCATCTGGCTGTATCTGCCCATATACCCCACCGGGCCCGTTAGGGCCCATGTACCAATAGGCCTATTTCACGCATTTTGAGGCCAGTTTCCCCAAATCCGTGACATCCACATGGGCCCGTATGGTCCGTGTGTGTGTCCAATGGGCCTTAGAGGCCCATTTGTGCATCCCATTTGGATTACACTTATACGTAGCACCCGCGTAAGTGCGTACGTATTTTAACAAGCTTGATAAGGAAGAAATGGTGGAACAAATAGGTGACTTGGAGGAATGAAGCTGAGTAAGGGAAGAATATTTTATCTAGTCTTATCCTTTATATATATATATATACATATGTATATTTTATTTTATTGGTTACTGATTTGATACTCCTTTGAAGATACAGGTGATCATTGAATAAAGGTTGAAATGGTCAATTCTATAGTTGATAACTGATGGTGATGGAAGTGGATGATTGATTATTATGATGATGGATGAGGTGGTTGATGATGATGATTGATGATGATTGATGATGATGATGAGGTTTGATGATTATCATTGATGATGGTGATGGATGATGATGACTATGAATGGTGATGGTGATGGATGGTGATGATTATTGTTGATGCTGATGGATGATGGATGATGATGATGATGATGGGTGGTGATGATGATCAATGGTTGAGGATGGCAGTCAAGTTATTTGGTAATGGTTGGTGATGGTTGATCATGGTTTATGATAAGGTTTTAATATCTTTTATAAGGTTTTAATATTTTTTTATAAGGTTTTAATATTTTTATAAGGTTTTAATACCTTTTATAAGGGTTTAATAGTTTATATAAGGGTTTAATATTTTTATAAGGGTTTAATACCCTTTTTTAAGGGTGGCCACCCCAGGCTGGGTGCCTGGGGGGATGTGGGGGAAATGGCTGGAGAGAGGCCCTCTATTTATAGACATCAGGGGGGTGTGCCACCTGGTGGCTGGCTTGTGGTTGTGGGTGGTTTGTCTGGTTGTGCAGGCAGTACCCTGCATATATTGCTTCTGTATCATGTCCTGTAAGATTCTGTACAGCCTCTGCATGCAGTGTCTTGCATATGTTTCTGTGTATACAGGTGTGGTGATTTTTTTGGTGATGTATAAATTGCTTCTTTAGTGCATGAGCCTGCTTGAATATATTGCTGTGTATACAGATGAGGTGATTTGTTTGGTGCTGTATTAATTGCTTCTGTACTCCATGTGCCTACTTGCATATATTGCTATGTACAGATGAGGTGATTTTTTTGGTGCTGAATGCAGTGTCTTGCATATATTAATTCTTTATGGTCTGGTGAGGAGTTTGGGTGGTGTATGGGTTTAATTTATGTGGTATTTACTTGAAGTCTTCCAGCGTATGTCCATATATGTCTTTCACTGAGATGTACCACCTGATTGGGCTGTATCTTCTAATCCATGAGAGATAGAGGGGTACTTTGGCTGGGTGACTATAGGTTATTTTTGGTGTAGAATCCATCTTTTAGGTTAATTTTAGGATTGTAGCTTTACTTATATTAGAAAGGTGAGTCTGATGAATATAGTTTAGGTTTTGGTTTACCACATTGCTCTCTTCCTGAGGTGGAAGAACTTAAAAACTTGGCCAATGGGGAGTAACTTATTCCTGTATTGTCACTACAATCAACATCTGCTCAAGTAAGGAAACAAGTTCTTTTCTCTTCTGCCTGGTTAATTCTGACTTATTTAGATTGTAAAAGAAGAGCCTCATCAATTCCTGATTGGCCAAAAACTCAAGCAAATGGGGCCTCCCACATTGCCTTCAAATGAGAGTGACAAAATTCCCATACAAAACTCCTCTGCAAAGGGAAAGCAAAAGGCCTCCAATTCCATCAACCTCAACCCCAATAGCCGTAAAAATAGGAGAAAAACTTCAAATGTTTCTGGCTTTGAGGATATCATGGAGAAGCAAGATTCAGGTAAGTGCATTTATTGATTCTCCTTGCTTTGAAAATCAAGCTCATTCCTATTCCCCTCCTTCAAAAAACAGAAAAATCACAAATTGAATCCAAAAAACAGAAAAATCACAAATTGAATCCAAAAAACTTCAATTTGAAAAGGAGAAGTGGTATTTTCAACTGGCTTTGGATTTTCAAAAGTGGAAAGATAAAAGTTTTACTGATCAACAAAATTTTGATTCTGGGTTGCAACTGAAACAGGCTGAGCTGCAGTTTCAAAAAGAGGGAAAGGAGAAGGTTCAACAGGAAGAGCAACTTGAAAAGGAGAGCAAAAGGCTAGCAACAGAAAAAAAATATAGTTTATCAATAGCCATGGCATGTATTGGTAGCAGTAGAACTGTGAATGAAATAAGGAAAATTACTCAATTGCTTGGCTTGTAAATATATTTGGTTTGATAAAAATTTAAAAATAAAAACAAAAAAAATATTTTTGATTGCAACAACGTTTGAGAGTATTTTTAACACCACAAATGAAAAAATATTTTTTATTTTTATTTCTATTTTTTTCCCAAGGTATATTTTGCCACTGGCCAAGTCCTTGCTAGTGTTTTGTGTGGTTTTATTAATTTGCATGGACATGGCCATCCTGGTATGAGTGGCAGACTCCACAGCAAGAAAAGTACATTACTTGTACTTGTTTGCTGCCCAAACCATTTTGACAGTGCTTTTTTGTTTGAAATAAATCCCAAAACCCAATTCAGGGAACACAAATTGGCCATCAGATACTTGATATTCATCCTCATTGTCAATAATTTTTCCATTTTATTTTTTTTTTGGGACCACCAGTAAAAATGAATAGGAGGATACATCACCTTTGTAAATATGAAGATAGTTGTAGAAGGAGTCTGAGGTGAAGGTGATATGAGGGGAGCATTCAAAAGGAGTGAGGCCAGATTCAAATTCGAATTAAGAGAAGGAGGGGATATTGTTGTCCATGATAGCTTAATGGTTGGAATAAAATGCAAGTTTGGCTAATTTTCAAAACATTTGGCCCAATATTTTAGAGACCTTGTTTGACCTAAGGTTCAAAAAATAATACTCTTTAGGGGAGGATTTGACAGCATCTTTCTTCAAATATTGTCCAACTATTTCAGAAGGGTACATCAATTTTTGCCAGCCAATTGCCCACATTTTCCCAGCCCAAGATCTTGAGGGAACCAAGGTGTTGAAAAATGTTTTGGATAAGTGAAGGAATGTTGTGACTGAGTTGATGTCCTTCTTCCCTTGCTCAGAGAGTTCATTCAAAGGGAAAAATGCAATTATTTCAAACATGGCCTCATGATCTGATCAATCTTGAACATATACTTTTCCAGAGCTGAAGAAATGGAATGGTTTAATCTTCTGTTTGGCCTGTTCAAACTCTTCAGGGAATTTTTTTTGACTTTTCTTGAAAATGGAAGGATAAAGATCCAAAGGATGTTGTTTGCATGAAGACCAAACAACCTTTTCATGAATTGTTTCCTGAGTCACTTCCAATGCAATTTCAGAATCCCTCATTTGAGCCCTCCTTCTCTGTCAAGCCCTTTTCTTCCCACTTCTCTTTATGTTTTTGAAACTATCTCCTTCCATCTTTTTCCCTCCTAACCATATACTTTGGTTTGGATGAGGATCAAGATGGGAATCAATTTGTTGTCTAAAATTTTGAGTGTGGTGGGAGAAGAATGGGCTGTCAAGGAAGGGTGTTAAAAAGGGAGGAATGACGGGTTGAATTGGATGGAATCAAAAAAAAATCATTAGTCAGGTATTATCAACATAGATGATCAACAAACTTAGAAAATAACAAAACATTATTGGTGAATTTTCCTACAAAAAAATCAAAAAAAGACAGTTAGTCCCCTTGTTAATCACAAGGAAGGAGGAGAAGGAGGGGGGGCTGATGGATTGATCAATAAATGGCAAATAAATCAAATGATCAATTGATTGTTCTATAAATGGAAAATTGATAAACCAATTGATTTGTGATCAATTGAATGGTTGATAAATTTTCTATTGATTGTTCAATTGATAGCAAATAAATTGACTGGTCAATAGCAAATCAAGTGACCAGTCAATATCAAATCAATTAATTAATTGATTTGCCATCAAGTGACCAGTCCATATCAAATCAATTAATTAATTGATTTGCCATCAATTGACCAATCAATTGGTCAATTGGGATGGAGGGAGAGGGAAAAGGGGGAGGGGTTTAGCTCACCTAGAGGAGTGAGCAAGGAGGCAGGGGGGGGCTCCTAAACATGAAACAAACAGAGAATGAGCAACAGATGAGGAGGAGGAAGAGGAGGTTGGGGGGGAGCTTACCAGGGGTTCTGAACAAAGGAGGAGGGGGGGAGCTTACCAGGGGTTCTGACCAAAGGAGAAGGGGTGGGTCCTAAATTGATGGAATGAGGAGGAGGTTGATGGTGAGATGGAGGTGGATGGTGAGGTGGAGGTGGATGGTGAGGTGGAGGTGGATGGTGAGGTGAAGTTGGATGGTGAGGTGTAGGAAGGGTTGGACCAGTTGGAGTGGACCAGTAGTTTGGAGTCTTTGGTTCTGTTTTTTGTGCAAGTCCACCAATAAAAAAAAAAAAAAAAAAAAAAAAAAAAAAAAAAAAAAAAAAAAAAAAAAAAAAACTGTAGTCAGCCTAGGATTCTTGGTTGAAAAACCAAAACCAAGAAAATTATGTAATGTGATATTTCACCTATTTAAAAACTGAATTCTACTCATCAAAGTGAGAAAGTTTGAGGGGTAGAATCCGCTCTCTCATGGCCAAAGATGAGGTATAAGATGAGACCAGGATGACTTGAAGAGGATTGGGAATATCTTCTTCAAATATTTTTTCCCATTCATCTTTGATCTTGGCAAGAAGGTTGTGAAGGATTTCACAACTAATAATCCAGTTGATTAGTATCTTCATATCCTTGGAATTTTGCATCTCCCATAAGCTGTCCCATTTTCCTTTCAGGATTCCTATTGCATGCTCAATCCAAACTTGCAATTGGGCAAGATGATATTTGAAATCAGTTTTGGATTTATTGTTGGATGAAACATTTTTGTATGCTGGAACCACATATTTCTGGCTAGAATAAGCTGAATTGGCCAGAAGGTATTGATCTTGTTAAAAGTAGTTCTCTGGTTGTTGGGAAATCTGCATCCAATTTAAAACAAATGAATTGTGACATGAACCTGGAAGGCCACCATGGAGGGATATGAACTTCTTTTTTTATCATAAACAAGTTTTAGTGCCACGGAGTATCTATACAGAAAGATAAAAAATATTTGGTCAGTTTTTATCAAATTTTTTGGAAAAGAAATCAATTGATTTCCTTTTTTCTGGTAAAAATAGTGGTTGCCATCTAGCTTGGGTTTTTGACTCAAGGGGATAGTGGTTCCATCAACAAAACCAATGCAACCGGGAAAGCCTTCAGTCTCCATTACTTGAGATATCTCTTTGTGTTCTTCTTTGGTTGGACAACAATTGAACAAGAAATGGAAAGACAGGATAGCAATCATTACTCCTTTTCTGTATAAGTCAATGGATCAATAACTGACTGAGAATAGATTTTCTAATTGATGAATTGCTGCTCCATTTCCATTCAATCCCAATCTAAAAAGAGCAACAGCCAGTTGGATAGCTGGATTTCATTGAGGATTCCAAGAATTGTTCTTGAAGATATGGTGTTCTTCAATCATCTCCAAAATTTTCATGAATGAAGGAAATAAACTTCTGAACAGTTTCTGGAAGCTTAAGTTGCGGAGGAGGTGAAGCCTTTGCCTTTCATACATAGGGTTGTGAAGAGTTTGTCTTCTTTGAACCATGTATTGATTTTTCAATATATAATTAAAAACTAACCAAGTTGATTCCAAATTGGAGTATGAATCAGATTCTGAATCAGACTCAAATAATAAAAAATTTTCATTCAGCTTTTTTGTGTTTTCAACTTACTTCCGCAAGTTTGATTGGAAATTTTGAGAAGATGGCGATTTGATGTGGGGTTATGAGATTATGATGTGATGTGTATGAAGTGATGGCCAAGATGTGAAGCAACAGAGATGAGATGTTTGTGATGTGATGGAGATGGGATTGGTATGGATTTGCTGAGGTGGAGGTGTGGATGGGTATTTTGCATGCAATGGATGGTGGATGGATGATAATGGCAGGTTTAATGCTTGAAACCCGCTATTTTGAAATACATCAGTTAGGGGGTATGTTTATTTCAGAAACCTTCCATTAGAAATGGTGGGTTTGGTCAAAAGAATGGTGAATTTGCTAACTTTTATACACCCTAATATCCATTCTTATTCAAAGTTATCATTTTTTTGTACTTGTTGAATCTTTTGTTGGAATAGTTCTGCATTTTTGAATTCTCAACACAAAATAGATATGTTTAGAAATAAATATATATACATATATATATTATTTTTGGTGAAAATTTATTTACATTCCATCAGAAATATTAAATTTTCTTGAATGAGATCTTTTTTTCATATTTTTATGATTATTTGGGTGCTGGATGATATTTTGTTTGCATATTTCAAAATTTTTGAATTTGTAGAATGAAATGAATATATGTAGTAACTTTTCAAGTTTGGCAAAAATTTATTTAAATTCCACAGGAAAACTCCCATTAGGGTGTTTCAGAGTTAGCCCACCCGCCATTTTCTTAATGGCTGGTTTCAACCCAAATCCGCCATTTCAAACCCGCCATTAAAAAATCAAAAAACCCACTTATTTCACATCAGGAATGTCAGATTTGCCTTCAAATAAGTGGTTTTTTTTTGAAATATACTTTATAACTCTCTATTCTCTCTCTGTATCATTTATCATCCTTACTCATACTCTTTAAATTCTAATCCATACCCTCATTCATTCTCAATGACCAACTAACCATTCCTTCTTCAATCAAAACCACCATTCACTCAAACAACAACAAAGAGTTTTAGAACTCATCCCTCTAATCACTTCACTCCAATGACAAAGGTTCAAAGTACCATTCCAAAAGGATAAGAACAATGCAGTTCATCCATTGTATCAACTCATGAATTTCTCAAAGCCTAGTGCTAATAATACCACTACCACTACTAATCTCCTCAAGATCTCAGATCTAACATCACTTCAGCCTCATCCATCTACATCACTCCAAAGATCTCAAAATAAATTCCATAATCATAACAGAAACAACAACAAAAACCCCACCTAGAACTCCAAATCTCCTCAAACCATCTCAGAATTGAAATAATTATTATCATCCCTCAGGACAAAAGTTTGATGATGGAATCATAATTTATCAACCCCGGCTGCGGCCCCAAATCTTTTTCACCATCTTGAAACCCACCCCTCATCTGGATAAAGAACACAGAATCTTTTTTTGGATTAAACAAGTCTTAAAGGTGCTTGAAAGGATCAGATTGTTCAATGTAGACCAGGATGAACAACCTTGAGATCCATTGAAGATCCTCAAGGCAAGGCTGGTTGAGAAACCTACTCAATGATCAATTGTATGAGGCAGGCCAGGGTTTGTGCTTGACTTGAAGGTTGAAGGACCAAATACAACAAACCTGTGCAAGTTGGTCATTATATTTGACTTGTATCCAATGCTGTTGATCTCCACTTGGTGGTTGTACCTAAGGGGATTATTCTGCACCTCTTTAATGGCATTGAAAAATTGATGAGCACCTTTCATTCACTTGATAAACCAGAGATGTATGGATCTCTGTCCTCCCCACACAGATCATTCAGCCTTCCAAGAAACCACAAACCTTCTCCAAGCTGCGGTAGAGATGCAAGGATCCATAGGGACTTCAACTTGCCTCCCACACTGACTATTGACTTGGGGTGAATGTCTCAATTCATTGATGTGTCTCTGCATCATACCTGTGCCCCTATCCATTCACATGTCCCAAAAGAAGAGGGAGGCAAATTTGAAGCTGGAAGGCAGTTCTTCATCATTGGTCACAGATCTGTGACTCAACAAGCCAACAGTCATGAACTGAGCTTGAAAAGGCTGAGGATGTGGGCTGGATTAGAGGAGCTGTCAAATCACCTGGCCCACGCCCCCTCTCCCTTTTTCTAGATTGGTAAAGTCTGGTGGGAATTTCAGTGAAGGTGGCTCATCAAGAGGAGGTTCATCATGAGCCCAATTCAGATTTCCCAAAACATGCCTGGAAAAAAAAACAAATCTAAGGCTTGGTTAAGGCGTGATGGGAAAAGATGTATGCATATCAAAAACCGGGGGAGATAATTTATATTTTCACAGAAATTTGGGTAAAATCAATCAAGGACTGAGGTTAATAACTAGTGGTGTAAAATTATAACTTAGGGTGCTACCAGGTGTAGAGGAAATCAAATAATTATCTGGGGAATATTTTGCCAATCAGATGGGTTGCACTGGTGGAGGATAAAAAAAATGTCTGTTGTAGGAGACAGGTGCTCATCAGCCCCAATTCAATCTACCTATATATGCAGCTTCTTTGGTCAATTCACTAATCAGGTTTCTAGCTTGGGTACTAGCTTTGTTGAATTGGTAGATTCCCCAATCTAAAAACATGTTCCTCCTCCAGACTTTGGGTATCAATTGGTTTAGTTGACTTGGGATCAGAAATAGGATTGAGGTTTGATTGAGGTAAGATTGGTATTGATTCCAGAGGTCCTCCTTAGGTTGTGTCTGAGTTTGAGAAGCCTGACAATTTGTTTGAGATGATTGGAGGATGCTTTTATTTAGTTTTAAGACTTGATGAAGATAATCTGGTGGAAAGGTTTCTTGGTGGTTGATAAGCCTGAGAGGAAAAGGAGCAGGGCCTTGATGAAGATTGGTGAGATCACCGTAGCATTCAGGAGGCAATGAGAGATTGCTTGAAAACCTGGGTTATGGGTTGATTCAATTGTCTCAAGGGCAGGAAGGCTGAGTTGAAATCATGAATTGATTCATCAAGCAATCTTCAACAGAATCACAGCTCAAGTCTAAGAGCCAATACTCCTGATTGAAGTGCTACATACCATCAACTTCTGGAAGCAGAGAGGGGGCATCATGAACAGAGAGAAATGAATTTGAATGATGGATGACTAACGGGATTCCTGGACCACTGCCAGACGCCAATTTGACAAGCTGGCAGTTTATTGGTTTGATATTTTGATTGATCCTTCCATTGGTACTTTTGAACATTGGCCAAAGTTTTGAGAAACATTCTGGAGAGGTAGAAGATTGAGCCAATGATATCAAAAGTGCTAGAAAATAAAATAAAATTGACTTCCAAGGCTGAAATGTTTGGAGAATTTAGGATGGTGATTTGGAGGGAGACGTTGCAGACCCAGAGAAACTTCAGAGTAACTGAAAGAGCCAAAAGATTCTAAGCTTGAAAAATTTTGCTGATCTTTGCTGTTTGAGGGCCTTGAGCAGTTGGAAGGGGGAATTATGATGTTGAACATCTTGGATTTGATGAATTGAAGGGGTGGTTGGATGTTTTGCATGATTTATGAGTGAAGATGAATAAATGGTGGATTTTATGTTTGAAACCTGCCATTTTGAAATACACCAGTTAGGGGGTATGTGTATTTCAGAAACCTGTCATTAAAAATGGTGGGTTTTCTAACTCTGATACACCTTTTGTGTAAACAGACTAAATTTTTATGATTTGTCTTATTTTTCTTACATTGGATGAAGTTTTTTTTTTATCAAACCTGAGCTCAGATTTTAATCCCTTGCAAAAAAAAAAAAAAAAACAAAAAACAAAAAAAAAAAACAAAAAAAAGATATTTATTGCATTTTTACATATGACATTTACTCAATTGGGTGTCCATTTTTGGCTTCTCCCAAAACCTTTAACCCAGAAAGGTCCCACAGGGGGTCTTGAGGCCTTAGGCTAGCCCCCCAGGGCCTCAATTAATATTTACAGGCCTTTGGAGCCTCCTAAAATTATCAAATGGTGTGTTCTCCCACTCCAGGAAATCCTTTAAACCTTAAAAAGGCTGCATGTCCTCCTGGGGTGGGAAAGCATACCAGCTGGTGTGATTATAGTAATTGATTTTGCTAAAATCATGCTAATGATTCCTTTTGGTGCCATTTCAGAAGAAACCATTTCCAAAATGATGAAAAACTGTGTTTAATTTATTGAGCAAAGACTGAGAAGAAAAGAAATACGAGATTAACAAAATATTGAAAAGAAAGATAAAGATATCAAGAAACAGAAAGAGTTTCCCACCACCGTGACAGATTTATAACAAAAGGGTTTGATCAAACAAGCTCAGGTGAGACCGTGAGGATAAGTGATTGGAGTGATGTTTAGGAAAGGACAATGACAAAAGCAGTTTCTAAAAGGAACCGGTGATCCACCTCTGTGCAAAATTCAGAAAGAGGTCAGATGAAGAAAATGAGAAGGAGAAGGAGAAATGAGAAGGAGATAGGCTTGGGAAGTTCATAACAAACTGGATCAGAGGTAATAATTTTCTATGTATATGGAAAAGCAGATTCTTGATGTTCAAAGATTTATGAGGAAAGTTTCAAGGTTGAGAGATGGAGTTGAGGAGAAGTAAGTCGAGTGGGGAAGAGAAGAATCGGGATACATTTGAGTGAAGAGATCAAGGAGAAAATGGAGTGTCGAGGAGAGGCAGAGTGTGAGAAGATGGAGAAGAGAACTTAAGTCAAACACGATGTACGACTCAAAAGAGAGAAGAAACTATATCAAGTAGAAGAAGAAGAAACCAAGGAGAAAAATGTGAGAGAGTGACATGAGAATGAAATCTGTGAGAATTGAGCGGAGGCGGGCGGTCAAGCATGTCACTATACTTCAACACAAAATCACTAAAATCTCAGAAATTGGTATGATTTTAGTTTTTTAGTTTTTTTTTTTTTTTTTTTTTGGCATGGATTTAGCCAGTGCCCTAAAAGATTTTAAAAAATTTATACCTTTGGATAAAATTTGAAATTTCTCATGGAATTCAAATAATATTCTTTTAAATATGAAATGGAAAAATCCTACCTACACCTTTTAAATAGGTAGAATTCCAATGTGTTAAAATTTTCTAACAAAACAAAAACCATCAACTACAAAAATAATAAAGAAAAAATTAGAAATTTATTTATTTGAATAGAATGGAAAATTTATGATGGAATGCCAATGATGTTTCTAAAAATTTGAAAAATTATTAAAAAATGAAAAATATACCTCTCTTTGAAGAAGAATCCAAATATTTTGAACACTTCCAACAATCAATTATTCAAGTAAGAGAAAAACAAGAGAAATTGGTTTATTTTCATTCATAGAAATTGGTCTTGGATATGTATTATCTATAACATTTTTACCACACTCATCTTGTCAGCCATGAGACAGTTAGACTTGTCCAAATGTCTGGGAACTCATATGTCCTGCTGGTATAGTGGCTAAGTACTAGGCTCACTTCCCAGTATCTGATACCAAGGTCACTGGTTCAAACCACAATGGAGACAATAATGAAAATGTTGAATAGTTTTGTAATTATATAGTAAATCTTAATAATATTATATAATGTTTTATAAGTATGTTTTTATGATTATGGATTATGGAATTAAAACCTTGATAATTTATATTATCAAGAAGGGGACCCAATATAACTTTAAATTAAGTTATGAGGACTCAGATGCGTCCCAATTATTGATATAGAAGTTCCCAAAGTGTTTCCTCTCTTTGGGAAGGAGTTACAGTAATCATATTAACCCATACTCTCTATACTGTATAAATTAATTACACATTATCCTTCTTTGGGATGTAATTATAAGTAATACTCCCTCTGTACACTTAATACACCTTACTGAGCCTTGAGAGCGTTCACTCAGAGGCTTTAGAACTTAATTGTAAGCTATGAACCTTCTAGTAGCACTGCCAAGAGTAGATACACCTTATAGGTATAGTATAATTATAAATTAATTACTTATTTAATACTATCCCCTTTTGGATGTAATAATGCTTTAATATACTTCACTGAGCCTTGAGTACGTCCACTCAGAGGGCTCAGAGTTCATCTGTAGGCTGTAAACCTTTTAATAAACATTGCAAAGAGTATACATACTCTATGTGTATAGTATGAGCTAAGATACTTATAATTAAAATTAAATTATTTGCCAAGGTATTAAGCTACATTAAATAAATATAAATAATCATTATGATGGAATCTAAGGCTTCTATACCGTTCATCTGAGTGATGTATAAGTCCTAAGACCCAGTAAGTAACCTTTTAGTAAGTAAAATGAAAACTTTCCCTTGAAAATCCTTCCTAATGGGTACTAGTTCTTCATTACCCATTGAGAATGATGTAATGATGTCTTGGGCCTTTGAGGACGAAACCAAGGATAGCCTGACACTCCCCTGTTGATTACTAGAGTCCCCTGAGGGCTCCTTTTACCTTAAAAGAGAAGGGTCTTTACCCTATAGCCCTTTCATCATCCATTATATATTATTATTTGAACAAGAATACAAGCAAGAGTTAACAAGCCCATTAACCTTAATCTTAAGAAGAAGATTGACTGGGGCTATAAACTTTGGTATTAAATTCAATCAATAACCTATCTGGAAACACCAATTTCGAGTGGAAGGTCTCACTTGAATAAGTAACCCCTGTGTGTTACTCTTTAAAGGGTGTGAGCTTATTTATAAGCAAATCTCCTTTTGGTCTTACTCCTTTAAGACTAAGGCCCCTTACCTATTATAAAGGTTTAAGGTGTGGCTATTTACTCATAATACCTTGGTATTATTCGAGTCTGTAAACTTTTAAAGTTGCTGTTTGGAATATATAAGTCAAAACTAATTTAAATATTGGTTTGTCTTTATTCTTTTGCAGGTTTAACCACGGCTAGGTATAGCAATAGAGGTTAAATCCCTGACAATTGGGGGCCTCATCTGATTTCAGTACCTTTGAGATTGTTTTGCTTTCCTAAAGTACGCTATTTTGTGATATTTTAGGCAAAAGTTTTTGCTGATTTATAAATTTTCTGATAAAAATCAGTAAATATAAAAAAAAAAGAACAGCAAATTTTTGAAAATTCTGGGATTTTTTTGCTTTGAGCTTTAAAGTCCTTCTGTTTTAAGTGTTGAAGCATATTTTGTGCGCACTTTTGACCAATTTTGAACAAAGTTTTGTGCTGATTATTGATTTTTTTATAGGAAAATTATAGAAAATAAAAAAAAAAAAAAAGGAGAGATTTTCGAAAACTGCTTTTAAAACAGTTAGCCTTTTTACAGATATTATTTCACTGAGATTAAGCAATCTTAATCTAGTGTGCGTGGTTTTGACCCGGTTTTGTTTTTTTGTTTTAAATAAAAAAAAAAAAAAAAAAAAAAAAAACAAGATTTGATTAGGAGAAACCATTGCAAAAAAAAAAAAAAAAAAAAAAAACCAAGTTTTTTTTTTTCACAGCATCCTAAAAGGAAGTCGTTGTCTATTGTCCAAGGGTGTGTTTGAAGATCTTGCTCTCTGTCAACTCGGAGTTTGAAAAAAAGCGATTGCCGCGTAATTCCGGCTAACGTAGCTCCGTGTAATTTCGCGCCAGGGCAGAGAACGACTGACCATTTATCAATTAACGGTGCCGGTGACCTACCGCTGCCCAAACAAAGGATTGATTATCGTGACCAGTACCATTATTGATTAGAAGAGCAAGTTAGTATAATTTTTTTTAACAAAAAAAAAAAAGAATAATATAAACGTACCTAAGTTATCTCTTGACACAACATAGTGTCGAGACAACTCTCTATTGCCTCCTTCCTTCCGTCTAACCAAGGAAGGTTTCCAAGCTTTGTATCGGAAACGAGCTCAGTCCCGCGGAGCGAAGCAAGGGGACCAAGTATCCGTAGCGTCAAACCTACGGAAAGGGCAAGATTGCCAACAACGGATATCGTGACTCACCGTGAGTCTTCCGTCGTCCTTTGACTGGCGTACAACGTATTAAATTTCCTATTGATTATTGTTTCTAACTGCGTACGTAAATGGCGATGAACACCAGAAGCAAGGGGGCTGAGCTTGTGCCCCCCGGCGAATTTGGTCAGAGAACAAAGAGACCTACCTCCAGGAACAGCAAACCTTCTGACCCGCCACAGTCAGAACAAGATAAGCTACCTGGAGGCGGTAGCTGCAAACAACGTTGAGAACCAGTCCAAGTTCTTGACTCAGGCCCTGGCGACGTACAGGGCCCTCATAAAATTGATAGGAAGGGAGAGGTTGATGAAGGAGACCAAGTGCTGGGATCCAACTCAGATCAAGAAGCCAGTGGCTCCCAAACCAAAGGCAAAGAAGAAAACATCAGGGGGGATAACCCCACAACCAGTAGCCTCTGGTTCCCAGGTTCCTTTGAGGAACAGAGATCCCTCTCCTCCTCACAACCAGGGAGGAAGGATGAGGAAAAGAAGAGATCACAGGAATTCAATTTATGGAGAAATGATGAGGATGGCAAGATCTCTCCAAGGGGGATTTCAATATTTAGAGGAGGAAAGAGCCAAGAGGGCAAAGAGGTGTTAAGATTATCCCTTGAATCAGAAATTTTGTTAGAAAAATTTCGTGATGTTGTATTCAAAGAGACCCTTCACATTAAGAAGGCAGTAGTACACACAAACCAATATTGTGTTGAAGGCTTTGCAGCTATGGACAAGAAGTACAGCTGTATAGTATCTGATAGCATTGCCCTTAAATCTATTTTAGAGAATTCTGCAAAAGATATAGAAGATTTGACTAATAAGACCATTGAACTGGACCTGATCAAGGTCCAGAATAGTGATTTAAGTAATTTAGATGACAAAGTGACAAGTATTAGTGAATCATTGAAAGATTCTGCAGAAGAATCTGTAGCAGTAAGGAAGGATTTCCATTCATTGACATCCATGATGTTACAAATAAGTCACTCCTTGGAGCTGCTGGAACATAAATTTGACCAAAATATGAATTCTGTCAGAGAAGAAATATTGAAATATCAGGTTGTGTCAGAACAAGTTTTAGAAAGTTTGAGTACAAAGATTGATAAGGTACATCAACAATTAGAGCACAACCATGATAAGCTTGTCAGTAGATTGCTCTCCTTGTCCCCAAGCAACCTCAGTCATGCCATGGAAACCACCAACCATGACAGAGGTCATAAGATGGATAAGAAGATAGCGGAAAAAATTGATCCAGTGCAAGATTCTAGTAAGAATGAAGTTTTCAAACAGATACTGCAGGGATTGCCCAAGATCAGTGAATGGCCTGATTTCTCCGGAGAAGGTGAATATGACCACACTGAATTCATTTCATGGATTGACACATTGAAAGAGGACACAGGATTACCTGATACTTTGATCACTAGCAGGTTAAGTATCTTGTTTAAAGGTATAGCCTCAGACTGGTATAGAGACAGAAGGAATTCAGTAGGTGTGCAAGACTGGGAATTTTGGAAAAAAGAAATAAGTTCAAAATTTGGTACAGCAAATTGGAAGAGGAAGTGTTTGAATGCTTTTAACAAAGACAGATTCCTACCAGGTGTTACACCACCAGCAACATGGGTAACCAGACAGAGGAAGAGGCTTAGAGCCTGTGATCCATACCTGGATCAAGATAGTATTAATTTCAAGTTACTATCCTTGATGGATGGTGAAGTTTCATTTGCAGTAAAAACTAGTATGAAAACTACGGATGATTGCTCAAACTTGATTAATATACTGGAAGACATAGTAGAAGACACATCTCTAGGTAGGAGGAAATCATATCCTCCCAAAGAAGTTCCTATGGAGAAATCCAAAGGCAAAACTCAACCAAAATTGAACCTGCAGGGCACAGAAGTCTCTTGTTACACATGTGGGAAGGCAGGACATACTTCTAGGACTTGTCCTCAGAAGGCAAGCAAAGTAAATAACATAGAAACTAACAAAGAAGAACAAGTGGAGATTGCTTATGATTCTTGTGATGACCATAGTGAGGAGGATGATAACCACTTAATCATAGGATGCATAAATTCAATATAATCAGCAAATGACTTGGTACAAATGTCATTCTGCGGAAAGCCTTGCAAGGTGCTTCTGGACTCAGTTGCTTGCAAGTCCATAGTAGGAAGGGGATACCTGGAGAAGTTCTATCCCCAATGGAAAGAGCACTTACTAGACTCACCCAAGTTAAATTTACAAAGCTGTTCTGGTGCACTGGAACCTTTAGGAATGGTAAAGATCAGATTGTTCCTGAAAGATTTGGCTCTGGTGATCAAGTTTGTAATAATTGATAATACAATGGTTGAATACTTCATCATTGGAAGTTACTATATGAAAAAGTATTGTTTTAGTTTATTCCATGGGAAAAGTTCTTCATCCTTTACCATTGGAAACAGTGAAAGGTTTTACTTCAATAATTTTGGCATGGATATGGTGAACAATGTTTCAGAAAAAGATTTTGGCCAAGAGCTCTTTAGAGACTCAAAAATCAGTTCTTCCTTGAAAGCAGAGGAAAAGGAAGAACTATTTTCCTTGTTGTTTAGGCATCAAGCAGCTTTTGCAACAGTAGATCAGCCTTTTGGGTCAATCAGGGGTCATGAGGTCAAGATTACTTTAACAATAGACCGGCCATATCCCCCAGCTTTGAGGAAACATCCTTTCCCTGCTAGCCCTAGAAGCAAGGAGGCATTGAAAGAGCATATAGATACATTATTGAGGTTGAATGTGATCAGAAAAGTAGGAGCTAATGAGGACGTGGACATCACTACACCTGTAATCATAGCTTGGCATAATGGGAAGTCCAGAATGGTTGGGGATTTTAGAGCACTGAATTTGTACACAACCCCTGATAGGTATCCTATGCCGAAGATTGTTGAGTCTTTGAGCAAATTGCACCAAGCTAAGTATATTTCTTGTATGGATGTTCTGAAAGGTTTTCATCAGAATGTTGTAGACAATGACAGCAGGAAATTCCTGAGGATAGTATGCCACCTAGGGGTGTTTGAGTATTTGAGAATGCCTTTTGGTATCAAGAATGCCCCATCCCATTTTCAGAGGATGATAGACTCAGAATTTCATGAGGAATTAATGCAAAACTGGTTGATAGTCTACATAGATGACATAATTGTATTTTCAGAAACATGGGATGAACATAAGGAGAGGATTTCCATTGTACTCAAGAAGGTGATCAGGATGAATATGAAAATATCTTTGACAAAGTGTTCATTTGGATTCAATGAATTGATGGCTTTGGGTCATGTTGTGAGTGGTCTGTCACTTGGGATAGATCAGGCAAGAGTAGCAGCTGTATTGCTGAAGCCCACGCCTAGTAACATTAAAGAAATGCAGAGTTTTCTAGGTTTTGCAGGATATTACAGGCTACATATTAGGGATTTTGGAATAATAGCTTCTAGCCTGTATAAGATATGTAGTCCAAATGTTTCATTTGAAATGACTACAGAAAGGTTGAAGGCCTATGAAGTACTTAAGGAAAAGTTAACAAGTGCACCCTTGCTATTTCACCCAGACCCTAAAAAACCATTCAAACTGTATGTGGATGCATGTATGGAAGGTCTTGGAGCTGCATTACACCAAATACAGATTGTGAATGATAAACCAGTTGAGGGGCCAATTTGCTTCATATCCAGACAATTGAAGGATAGTGAGAAGAGATATGGTGCCTCACAATTAGAATGCTTGTGCTTGGTGTGGGCCTTAGAGAAATTGTATTACTATTTAAATGGTTGTCAGTTTGAAGTCATTACTGACTGTACAGCTTTGAAGTCTCTTCTGAACATGAAGACAACCAATAGGCATATGTTGAGATGGCAGATTGCTATCCAGGAGTGGAGAGGCTCTATGACTATAGTCCACAGGGAAGGCCTGGTACATAAGAATGCAGATGGATTGTCGCGATGGGCACTACCTAATGACATCAATAATCCTGCTTATGACCCAGAAGATACTGTAGATACATTACCTATCATGGCCATTTCAATGAGTAGTCTAGCACAGAGTTTTTGGGATTCTGTGTATGACTCCTATTCAGCAGAAAAGAATACTTCACTACTAGTAGAAATTATGCAATCTAAAGTCAATAGACAAGACCTGATTGAGGGACTGGATGAACAATGGAAGAAGGAACTAATTGATGGCAGGCTAGTCCTGTTAGACGGTTTATTATATCATAAGTCAGCCCACTGCTGTTCAGTAGTCTTAGTGAAGGACGAGCACATACAGTTGTTGATGAATGAATGCCATGATAATATCTGTTCAGGACATTTGTCTAAGGAGAGGACAACAGATAGGATAAAAATGATAGCTTGGTGGCCTGGTTGGAGAAACACTGTCTCAGACTACTGTGATTCGTGTGAGAGATGCCAGAAAGCTAACAGATCCACAGGAAAGAAATATGGTTTGCTTCAGTCAATAGAAGAACCTAAGGATAGATGGTCTACTATTAATATGGACTTTGTATCTGAATTACCACCGGGAGGAAAGGATAACCAAAATTGTGTACTAGTAATAGTTGATAGGTTCTCCAAAAGAGCTAGGTTCCTGCCATGCTATAAGGATAGCTCTGCCATGGATGTAGTATTATTGTTTTGGAATAGTATTGTGAGTGATGTAGGTTTCCCACAAAACATAATTAGTGATAGAGACCCTAAGTTTACTTCTGAATTTTGGAAGAGTTTGTTTGATTTGTTAGGAACCAAATTATCTTTCTCCACAGCCTATCACCCACAGACTGATGGATTGGCAGAAAGAATGATACAGACTTTGGAAGACATGATAAGAAGGTATTGTGCCTATGGAATTGATTTCAAAGACAATGATGGTTATACTCATGATTGGGTATCATTGTTACCTGCCTTAGAATTTGCCTACAACTCTAGTAAGCATTCCACCACTAACATGTCACCTTTTGAATTAGAGAGAGGTTGGATCCCGCGCATGCCCAAGGATATGCTCCTCAGCAAAAGTATTGTACTGCATCCCACTGCAGATTGCTTTAGAAATATGATGGTTAAAGCCAAAAATTTTGCTAGCAAATGTGTTCAAGAAGCAGTAGAGTACAATAAGGGTAGATGGGATAGAACACACAAGGATCATGACATCAAAGTTGGAGACATGGTTTTAGTTTTGACAGTGAATTTTTCTAATATAGCAGGGCATAGAAAACTCAAAGACTCATTTGTTGGGCCATTTGTGGTAAAAGCCTTACATGGTAAGAATGCAGTAGAGGTGATTCTGAGCAAGGAGTTTGACAGGAAACATCCAACTTTCCCAATCAGTCTGGTTAAGAAGTTCTTAGAACCCACTGCAAAGTTCCCACTAAGGAAGGTACCTGTGGTTGTGGTCCCACCTCTACAGGATGTTGAAGATGGATTACCTCACAAGATATTGAACCATAAGATTATTAGAAAGGACAGTAAAGATGTAAGAGTTTATCTGGTCAGGTTTAAGAATAAATTAGCTGATAGTGACTTATGGTTGGAAGCTAAAGACATTAAAAACTCTGATATTGTATTGAGGAGATATAGAGCATCTAAGAGAGCTAAAAATTCCTCTGAAGAGTAATTTTCTTTTGGTGGTAGGGAGTGTCAGCCACGAGACAGTTAGACTTGTCCAAATGTCTGGAAACTCATATGTCCTGCTGGTATAGTGGCTAAGTACTAGGCTCACTTCCCAGTATCTGATACCAAGGTCACTGGTTCAAACCACAATGGAGACAATAATGAAAATGTTGAATAGTTTTGTAATTATATAGTAAATCTTAATGATATTATATAATGTTTTATAAGTATGTTTTTATGAGTATGGATTATGGAATTAAAACCTTGATAATTTATATTATCAAGAAGGGGACCCAATATAACTTTAAATTAAGTTATGAGGACTCAGATGCGTCCCAATTATTGATATAGAATTTCCCAAAGTGTTTCCTCTCTTTGGGAAGGAGTTACAGTAATCATATTAACCCATACTCTCTATACTGTATAAATTAATTACACATTATCCTTCTTTGGGATGTAATTATAAGTAATACTCCCTCTGTACACTTAATACACCTTACTGAGCCTTGAGAGCGTTCACTCAGAGGCTTTAGAACTTAATTGTAAGCTATGAACCTTCTAGTAGCACTGCCAAGAGTAGATACACCTTATAAGTATAGTATAATTATAAATTAATTACTTATTTAATACTATCCCCTTTTGGATGTAATAATGCTTTAATATACTTCACTGAGCCTTGAGTACGTCCACTCAGAGGGCTCAGAGTTCATCTGTAGGCTGTAAACCTTTTAATAAACATTGCAAAGAGTATACATACTCTATGTGTATAGTATGAGCTAAGATACTTATAATTAAAATTAAATTATTTGCCAAGGTATTAAGCTACATTAAATAAATATAAATAATCATTATGATGGAATCTAAGGCTTCTATACCGTTCATCTGAGTGATGTATAAGTCCTAAGACCCAGTAAGTAACCTTTTAGTAAGTAAAATGAAAACTTTACCTTGAAAATCCTTCCTAATGGGTACTAGTTCTTCATTACCCATTGAGAATGATGTAATGATGTCTTGGGCCTTTGAGGACGAAACCAAGGAGAGCCTGACACTCCCCTGGTGATTACTAGAGTCCCCTGAGGGCTCCTGTTACCTTAAAAGAGAAGGGTCTTTACCCTATAGCCCTTTCATCATCCATTATATATTATTATTTGAACAAGAATACAAGCAAGAGTTAACAAGCCCATTAACCTTAATCTTAAGAAGAAGATTGACTGGGGCTATAAACTTTGGTATTAAATTCAATCAATAACCTATCTGGCAACACCAATTTCGAGTGGAAGGTCTCACTTGAATAAGTAACCCCTGTGTGTTACTCTTTAAAGGGTGTGAGCTTATTTATAAGCAAATCTCCTTTTGGTCTTACTCCTTTAAGACTAAGGCCCCTTACCTATTATAAAGGTTTAAGGTGTGGCTATTTACTCATAATACCTTGGTATTATTCGAGTCTGTAAACTTTTAAAGTTGCTGTTTGGAATATATAAGTCAAAACTAATTTAAATATTGGTTTGTCTTTATTCTTTTGCAGGTTTAACCACGGCTAGGTATAGCAATAGAGGTTAAATCCCTGACACATCTACTTGTTCCTTCATTCCCCAGCCTTTTTGGGATGTTAATTTTACAAAACCCTTGTGAATCTTAAATAATTCTATTCATCATTAACTATTTTTATTCTATTTAATATCCTTTCCTCTCTATTTTCCTATTTTGAAATTAAATAAAAAAGTAAAAATAATTTATGGTTGTCTGAAAAAATAACCCATCACATCCAAAGCATGAGGTTTTGAATGTAATTCAATCTCTTTCCTCTGTTTCAGAAGAATTCTTTGCCACAATAGTTTCAATTTAATTTTGATTTCTGATTTCCAGAGAATCCTTGGTTTCCATTTTATTCCCAAAGTTTTGTGACTCTACAGTAGCTTTTGAATCAATCAGCACCTCTTGATTCTTTTCTTTTATTTTATCCTTTTCACCAGTTTATTTAAAAACTAACTCTGATGGTTCTGGTTTTTTATAAGAAGGTGTTGCTGTCACAGTAAAATTCAAATTGTTTAAAAAACTTTCAGTGATGAATTGTTTTTTTTTGGAATAATGTTTTTCACATTTTTTTTATTAAACCCTTACCACTTATCCAATGATGAAGTTATTCAATTTATTTAGAGGGGAATCAATAAATCACACTCTGTATTTATTGGTAGGAGAATTGGTTTCTTTCAGGAACCTCTGAACTCAAACAAGGAGTGTAATTACTTGAAATAGATGGTGTGGGATCAGAAGGATATTTCCAAGATAATTTTTGGATTCAAAAACATTTGAATTTATTTTGATTACCAGAATATTCAGTGGTGGTTTTACAGAGCTCATCAAAATCTATTCAGTTATGGAAAAACACATTATAATAACACAGCATTAGGTTTTAATCATAATAAGAGGTTAATAATTGATTGAAAAAATTGCATTAAAAAAACTCACTGGGTTGTTTGTCAATTTGAGAAAAATTATTGAGTAACAATAAAATTGCCTCAAAGCTTTAGTTTTTTTTCTTTCAGAATGGAAAGCATGAAATATAAATGTAAGCACAATAATAATCACAATCCTCAAATTCCATTAACATTTATCTCTATGAATTAGGGACTATAAAATTCAATCTCAAACCAAGTCTTTCAATTTGTAATGTAAACTTTTGCTTTAATTTGAACTATTAAATACAGACTTTGAAATTTATCTGGTATGAATATTTAAAGCCAGATTGTTTGGAGCTCTTTCTTTTAACCTCTGAAAAGCCAGTGTGCACTTCTCTTTTTATTTCTATTGATATTTTTCATTTGAAGGTTTTCCTATTCCTAGACTCAAAAAAGCCCATTTGATTGAATTCCAACACTCCTGAACCCATCAATATCTTCATCCTTAAAGTTTTTGTGATTAATTTTTTTTTTCATATATATCATCATTCCAATCCCTTTTTGTCTTCTCCTTTTTCCTCATCTCATCTATAATTTAAAATTTCTCTCTTTGACTGTAGGAAGAATTTCTTAGGGTCTTGCTTTTCAAACCAAGAGAGGGCTCTTTTGTCCTTAAGATAACAGTAGTTTTAACTTTTGTAAGGTTTTCCTCAGTTATTTTATTCCATACCAATATATTTCATTTTGCCTTGTTCAAGTAAATCATTGGGTCTCTTCCCATCTCATTTTTCATCCCAAAAAATCTCATCTCAGCCTTGCACCTACCCTCAACTTTCCTAATTATGAATTTCCAACTCTGAAGTTCCCTTTTCACTTTGAAGTACAATTTGGAGGCTTTAGTTGGGTACCGGTTATTACTTTTCACCATTTTCATCTATTATTCTTCCAAATTATGTGGTGTGGACGTATTAAAATTGGCTTGGTAAGACCAAAATTATCTAATAATCCTCTCTATATAAATTTTCTCAAGCCCCATCCAATGAAAATGCTTGCTTTGGATCCAAGAATGAGACTTGTTTTGGATGGTCCACTTCCTAAAGGATTAATTTTTTTTTTATTAATGGCTCATGAACTCAAGAATAAGATCAAATTATCTATACCTTTCCTCCCTACTATATAGAAGTGAACTTTCTCCTTGGAAGAAAAGCAAGCATAACTTTGATGATTGGAGCCTGGAGGACTGTCACATGCCCACCCCACATACTGAAGAAGAGCCAAAGGATTAGGAGGATGTGGTGCAAAGAGAAGAAGACTAAAAATACAAGAAACCTCAAAGTTAGAAAATACCTTCAAATTTTCAGGCCAATGCTTCAAAATCAAGTACAAGGTGCAAAAGGGAAATTTTTTGATAAGTTAAATCACCCAAGATCAATGTCATAACTTGTTAGTGAGCAAGATAGAATAAAGTATGATATTAAATAAGAGGAAGAATCAACAGTGGAAATGGATTTCCTTCTTTTAATTAGGTAATCTACAACCTTGTTGGATGGCAAGATACAAACTGTGGAATGTGCTCTATAATTTGAAGTAAGCAGGATGTAAATGAAATTATGGAAAAGTGGAATTCAAATTGAATGACATCATCTAAGGTGTAAACTAAAATTGAAGACTGAGTGTGATGTCAGAAAGCACCACTGCCAGTGAATGGAATTCAATGGTTAGGGACAATCCAAATAAGAGAATGGTTTTAAGGATGAGTTTGAGATACAAGGGAAGGATGAAATCCTGGGGGTGATTGGGTTTGGTTAATTTAGATAAGTAAGTAACGTATGATGTGCTGGGGCAGGTAAGGTGGACACTGACTTTTTGACAGTGACCAGAACTGGATGAGTGATGCCATTAGATCAGGGCCGAATTCTGTGGTCAGAGCTGCTTGGATGTGAAAGAGATTCAAAGATCAATCACAGAGTGAATTGGCACTAGTTGTAGATGAACTGTGAGGTTTGAGAAGCTTTTGGGAGTGCTGATTGAGTGACCAGAAAAAGAACGGTGCCCCTGTTTAACACCCAAAAGTGCTCGGCAGAATGCATCAAGTAGTTAGAGTTCTTCTAGGCTTCAAACTGTTAGATCAAAGTAGATACTCAGGAGAGATAGGAGGCATGGGTCAAAGTAGTGTTCAAATCAATTAAGCTCGAGCTTGAAGTGTGACAAGGACTGGCAGGATATCCTGTTGACAGAGACCATCCCAACTCCAGTTTCAAAAAGTTCAGAGTAAGAATGGCCATCGTTGGATAGGGAAGAATGACTGATGGTATGGATCAGATCTGAACCAAGCAGTCATCACACCCACTCATCGTGAGCTTGCAATCCATCCATCACTCCAGCCAAGAATCGGATCTGAGCCTCATGAGAAGTGAGAGTGCCTCTAGTTCTGGTTCACCAAGATGATGATCTCCAAAGCAAGAAACGGTTCATCCAAGTTTTTATTTTATTTTATTTTATTTTATTTTATTTTATTTATTTATTCAAGAACAGTCTCAACCTCCACCCAAGTTTGAACTCTTCATTCCTCAATCGCTCTCGAACGTGATCCTCCTACCGCTGCCAAACTGATCGGTATCAACCCAAGAGAAAGGGTATCTGGATGGGTGGCCGTGGGATGGTCTCCTGATGAGGAGCACCCTCCTCTTTGGTTGATCACTGAGATTGAGATTCTTTATAAACCAGGCAAGCGCTCTCGATTGAAACCTGGTATGGTAGAAGATAGCTCTGTATAACGTTATTGGAGTTTGAATGGAGTGTAGTATGATGACATGGTTGGATGAGATGAGTGTGGGTGTGATCAGTCTACTTGCAGGGGTGCATGTAGTGGGCTCTGTGAACTGGTCCCGGCCCGGCCCCCCTGCTGTCGGCCCTTTGCCGGTTCTTCCTCTCCCCTCAATTCTCCTCTCCCCCCAGCCAGTCTAGTGGCGCCACTTCCAGACACATTCTCAATGCTTCTTCACCCTTCCACCGCCCAATTTCCTCTCCTTCTCCTCCCTTCCTCACCTTCTCATCCTCGACTCTCTACACTGCTGCTTCTCCCCAGCTTCCGACACCACTGACTTCCCCCCTCAACACGGGGGCCATGGCCATCTCTCCTCCCAAACCATGGGAGCGTCCTAACAACTCATCTTCCTCCTTATCCGCTCCTCCTCACACCAGCTCATCTCCCTCGCCCTCCTCTTCGACTAGCATCTCTACCGATCAGAGCACTCCTGCCCTCCCCCCCAAACCAGCTGACTTGATCGGCCCCGCTTCATCATCACCCCCTGGAATCTCCTCAAACGGTATGCTTTGTCCATCGAATTCTTGAGTACCATCATCCATCTTCATCACTCAACCCGATTCTGTCCTTCGTGGTGCCTTTTTAGATTACTCCTCCTCTTTTGCCAACCCTAGTCCGGTCAGATTTCCCCTCCTCGATATCAATCTCAAGATGATAATAATAATAATAATAATAATTCCTTCGGATCGAGCTCATGCAGGACTCTAATGATGATCTTGGTTCTGTTCACATTTAGCATCCATCAAGGTATGGCTCATACGGACTATCTTCCGGATACGCCGGGTTCGGTTCTGGCTATGGTGGTTATTCCAGACTCGGTGGTCTAGGCTCCTACGGTGGTTATGGTGGTTATGGTGGCTATGGAACTTATGGTGGGATGGGCTATGGGGGTGGCTTGGGTGGATACGGTGGCATGAATGGTTTTGGTGGGATGAACAATCCGATGGGAATCAATGGACCAGTCGATCCATCAATCATGCAACCCACGTTGAGTCAAACGTTAGCCAACTCAACCCAGTCCACCTTTCAACTTCTCGAATCACTCGTCATGGCTTTCTCCGGTTTTAGTCAGCTTCTCGAATCGACGTTCATGATGACCCATTCGAGTTTCTTTACGTTTATCCAATTGATCGAACAGTTCAACCTATTCAAGTTCACTATCGGCAAGATTCTAAGCTTGTTCGATCTTCTGAAATGGGTCAAGGGTTGGATCACCGGTAAGAATGAGCTCAACGATCACTCGACCCATCATTGGTCGACTATCTTTCGCAACTTTGATCCGAACAACCCTAATAATCCAGAAGGTCGAACTGCGACACCACCCAGACCGTCCAGAAAACCGATCGTCATCTTTTTTCTGACTGTATTCGGAATACCGTACCTGATGAACAAACTGGTTCGATCGATTATCGCCAAGCAGAAACAACAACCATCGTTCCTTCAAAACCCTCTAGATCTATCGAGACAGAATGAACAACAGGTCACGCTCTCCATCGATCCCAGCAAGTTGACGTTCGTCAAAGCGATTCATCCTTATCATCCGGTCACTCAAGACACTAATCAAATCGAAAAGGAGTTAAGATTCGAGACGAATGAAGTCATTGCCGTCCTGATGCCTGCCACGATCGAAGAAAGGCAATCGATGGGCTGGTGGAAGGGTCGGACGAGGGACGGCCGAATCGGTTGGTTTCCCAAGAATTACGTTCAGGAGATCCTCATCAACCAACCCTCTTCATCCTCATCCTCATCGTCAGCATCACCAAAACTTTCAAATCCTCAATCAAACTCTTCCCACGAATCGAATGCACAGTTCGTCAGTCCCCAAGTCGATGAAGCCACTACCCATAGTAACCCGATCACGAAGAGATATGTCGGCCATTCAGATCATCATCAGGCTTCAAACACTTTGCCATACTCTAATCAATCCACCCAATCCACGAAGGATCATGAAAACCAAACCGAAATCAACACCGATTACGATTATGAATATGAACATCAGCAATCACTCAATCAAAAAGCTCGACATCCAACTCAAAAGGTCGGCCTGAACAGCATGAAATATTAAAGCTGTTCTGACCTAACCCTTTTTCCCCTCGGTCGCCTATCATTTAGAAGGACTTGTTCCAAAAGTCAATATAATTTAAAACACTCCTTTCTTCTTTTCCCCATCACCAAAATCGGCAAAATTCGACGATCCTCTAAATCTCTTAAGTTTTATACACTCATCATCCACCTCTTTTGGTTTCGTTTTTGAGAATAGATGCTAGCTTTTTTTTCTTCCTCTTCTTCCTCTTCTTCTTCCGTATGGGTTTTTGAGTTTAATATCCATCATGATCTGTATCGCACCTTTGATTACATCCGAATCTATTCACCAGCGCTTGATGTCAAGGTTTTGGTGGGATTTTTTTTTACCTGAGAGGCTGTTGATAGTTTAAATGATAGGGCAATCATATGTATAACCTACGTCCTACTGTTTGTACGCATCCCACCCCCCCCTTCTTTCTTTGTTTGTTTGTTTGGGTGTTGTTGGTGTGGCGGGTGATGGGAACCTGAGCCCGATATGATTCGAGGCGAGATCAAGGTTATCAAGCGAGGATAGATCACCAGCGTCTACCCGTTTCGACTGCATAGACGGAAGCGAGCTGGGATATGTGTGTTCTTACAGGCCAGCCGATTGCCCGTGTCGCCTATCGTGAACCTCTTGCCAGCGCCACCTTCATCGAGCTCTGGCTCTCGTCCGCTGCTGCCGATCCAACCAGACGTCGCGTCCAACCACCCGCCCGTCGAGGCAGGCCGGGCAAGAAGGGGCTGGGGGCCGTCAGCAGAATATTAGGGGGTATCAAAGTTAACCAAACCCACCATTTTTTAATGACGGGTTTCAACCCAAATCCGCCATTTCAAACCTGCCATTAAAAATCAAAAAAACCCACTTATTTCAGATCAGACGTGTCAAAGTTAACCTGAAATAAGTGGGTTTTTTCAAATAAAGTATTTAAATGCTTCCACCACCTGTCCGCGTCATACACCCCTGTCTTCCCACCTCCTTCTACCTCTGACCTCATTGGAAAATTTTTTACCCCCACCCTCATCATAAAATTGATTGACCACTCTCATCACTTTATCACTCTCATCACTTGATCACTCTCATCCACTTCATCGCTCTCAAAACTTCATTGCTCTTAAAACTTCATCACTCTCATCACTTAACCGCTCTCATCACTTGATCACTCTCATCCACTTTATCGCTCTCAAAACTTCACCACTCTCATCACTTGCGTAGCCCAAACTCTTTCAAATGGCCCCTCAGCAAACCTCCCCCCACAAGTCCAACACACCCAAGAGAACATTGCCAAGGAACTCCACAACAAACAATCCTCCCCCATCAGCTTCCAAGGGCTCAAGTCAGCTCAAGAGAGCTGATCACATCATCCTGGTAAACTGGCTGAAAATTCCCTCCAACTACAATGCCTGCTTTGGATCCAACAACAAAACACGTGTTGGCCGACCTCAATCCTCTAAGGTCAATGGTTATCTCCTGATGGCCAATGAACTCAAGAACAAAACAAAAGGTAGGCTGGATCTGTCATCCAAACAGATGAGGGAGCGGTTCAAAAACTATTGAGCCAAGTACAAAAAGGCCCACTCCATGTCTATCTCCACTGGCTTTGGTATCACCAACTTGGACAAAGCCAAAGGAATCAACTCGGTGGTTGATAAGTTGGACTCCATTTGTCCTTTTTATATTCAAATGGATGAAATCTTTGGAAAGAAGGCCAACATCACCCCCCTAGCTGCTTTTGATGCCCAACAATCCGATTCCATTGATGCCGAGGACTTGGCTGGGGATGCTCAGCCTACCAACGGGGACCTTGATCAAACCTTGGCCTTGGAGTGGACCCCATCTGATGACAAGGAGGATATTCAAACACAATCGGCTCCAATCACTTCTACTTTGGTATTGATTGATCAGTCAATCCCAACCTTGGACCCCTCACTTCCTTCTTTTTTTTGCTCTCTTCCTGGGGCAGACAACTGGAGAACTTGCCCAATGAGGAGGATGTTATTCCTGGATCACCGTTTCCATCAACATTGGCTCAAGTAAGGAACTAAATTGTTTTTGATTCTGTCTGGTTGCTCCTGACTGATTTACATTGTAAAAAAACAGGCTCATCCATTTTTGATTGGCCAAAAACTCAAGCCAATGGGGCCTCCCACATCGCCTTCAAATACTAGTGAGGACTTTCAGACTCAAACCTCCTCTGCCAAGGGTAAGCAAAAGGCCTCCAATTCCATCAATGTCAACCCCAAAAGTCATCAAAAGAGGAGAAACACTTCCAGTTTTTTGGGCTTTGAAGAAATCATGGAGAAGCAAGATTCATGTAAGTTGATTGATTCAATATCCTTGCTTTCAAAATCATGCTCATTGCCATTCCCCTCCAAAAAACAGTGAAATCACAAATTGAATCAGATAAACTTCAGTTTGAAAAGCAAAAGTGGGATTGCCAACTGGCCATGGATGGTCAAAAGAAGCAAGCCAAGACTTTGGCTAATCAACAAAAATTGGATGCTGAGTGGAGGTTGAAACAAGCTGAGCTAGAGTTTCAAAAAGAGGAAAAGGAGAAGGAATCGGCAGCAAGTGCAACTGGAAAAGGAGAGGGAACAATGGGCAAACGAAAAAAGGATAAGGTATCAGTAGCTTTGGCTTGCATTGGCAGTGGTAGATTGGTAGAAGAAATACAGCAGATTACTCAAATGCTGGGCTTGTAAATATATTTGCATGGATGAAAGAAAAACAAATTATTTTTTACTACAACAACGTTTGAGAGCATTCTTAACCCCACCAATATACAAATCTTTTTTGTTTTTATTGATATTTTTTTCTCTAGAGTAAATTTGGCCGTTTTTCATTTCCCTACAAGTGCTCTGAGTTTTTTTATTAATTTGGAGTGACATGGCCATTCTGGTATGGGTTGCTGTGTCCACAGCTGGAAAGGTAAAGTGCTTGTACTTGTTAGCCGCCCAAACCATTTTGACTATACCTTTTTGCTTGAAATCAATTCCAAAGCCAAGGTCAGGAAAAACAAATTGACCGTCCAAAACTTGATATTCATCCATATCTTCAATAAGTTGACCATTCAATTTTTTGGTTGGGACCACAAGTAAAAAGGAATAGCCAGAGATGTTGCCTTTGTCAATATGAGGAGAATTTTAAAAAGAATCCGAGGTGAAAGTGAGGTGTGGGGAGCAATCAAAAGGTGTAGGCTTGGAACCAAATTCCAACAAAGAGAAAGAGGGGATGTTGCTGTCCTTCATGGTATCACGGTTTGATTCAAAGGCAAGTTTGGCCAAATTACAAAACATTTGTCCTAAAATTCAGGATACTTTGTCAGCCTTCAAGTTGAGGACAGCGTACTCTTGAGGAGAAGATCTAATGGATGATTTCTTCACATAACGTCCGAATAACTCCAAAGGTTTCATCGATTTTTGCCAACCAATTGCCCACATTTTTCCACCCCAAGATCTTGAGGGACCAACCGGGTTAACAAATTTTTTTGAACTGTGAAGGAATGTCGTCACAAAGTTGATATCTTTCTTATCTTTCTCAGATAGTCAATCCAAAGGCACAAATTCAATGACGGCAACGAGATCATGGTGATCAGATTGGTCGAGAACAATAACTTTTCCATGGTGGAAGAAGTGGAAAGCCCCAATTTTCTGTTTTGCTTGCTTAAATTCTTCCTGGGTGGGTTTTTGAGGGTTGTTTTTCTTTTCAGCCATGATAGCATGGTACAGATCCAAAGGGCATAGCTTTCGTCTAGACCAGGCAAACTTTTCCTTGATCAAGTTGTCAGTCACTTCCAAAGAAATTTCCAAATCCCTCATTTGAGCCCTCCTTTTTCTACAATTCCTCTGCTTGCCACCTCTCTTTATGTTTTTCATACCATCTCCTTCCATCTTTCTACCTCCCAGGCACTTGCTGCACCCGAGGTGAGGATCAAGGTGAAATTTGAATGGTTGTATAACATTTTGAGTTTGGTAGGCAGTGAAGGAATCAATATCAAAAAAGGGTTTGGACAAACAAAAAGACTGGTCAAACAAATAAAAAAAAAAATGTCAGCAACGTTCTCATTATTGGCGACAAACGGTGGGATTAAAAAAATAAAAAAGAGATGAAAATCAAAACCTGGCAGAGCTAGAAAACCTAAAAAAAAAGAAACAAAAACAAAGAAAAAACAAAGGGAAAGTCAGTTCCCTGTACCCTCCAAAAACTCTGCCACAATTGGCCCAAACAATTGGCCAATTGATCGCGAATCAATTGCTTGAACTCTACCGCGGTCACACAACCATCCTGTAATTCTTTGATAGGTTTGTTGGGCTCTTTCATCATAGGACCTCCTCCACAAACTTGTTGGATAATTGAACCTCCCAACAGTTTGTAACCGTACTTTTCCAATCTTGCTAAACCCTTGGCATAACTGGTAGATGATCCATCTAGGGTTGAGTTTGGCTTTTGAGCTTTTGGAGTTAATTGATTGGCAGTAGATTGGGAAAATATTGTTCTAGCCTTTGCTGTATCTCTGGATGATATAATTGGCTTCAATAGGTCATAGAACGGTTTTGAATCATTCACTAACCCAATCAATCCAAGGGTAGTGCAAGAGGAATTGAAGAGAGAAATATGTAAGAAGGGAGGGGCAGCAGAGCCAAGGATTAGTGGATCATCACCAAACACATCGAGCAGAAATAGCTTGGTAACAAAGCTTGAAGGGAGACAATATCCCAACGGTAGATGTGATTAAATATTCTGATTGGGATTCTGAACACTCGACTCTTATGCTCTTGATGACAATGACCGGAGGAACTAGTCAAAAAACTAGTCCTGAGGGGATCCGCTGATAGTGCTTGATTGGAGGGCTTGGTTTGATGTTGATTGATGGGTGGGGGAGAATCCAAGAATACATTTTGGCTTAATGATGATGAGAATGATGCTGAGGATGAAGATCAAGGAGAAGAAGCACAAAACTACGACTGGTTTTGATACGGTACTGACTTTGAGATGACGCTTGATTCCCAGTTGAGCGCAGCAAGGACGGCAGCTGTGGGAGAGAAGGAGAGAATGATCTGTTGGATTAACTTGGAGGATGGATTTGTGGGGTGGATGGATAGAGAGATCTGAGGGGAGGAGGCTGACCATTGTAAGAAGTTGTATGGTTCATCATCTTGAGGGCACCTGAGAAACCTTGAAAGCAACTGATGAGGAGTGTATGGCTTGATGATCAGGATTAGGTTAATGCTATGTAGAGGAGAGGAGAGTGAATGAAAGAGAGGGTAGGATGGGTGGCAGACCAAAGTAGATAATCCCTTCTCTGAACATCCCGGTCGACTGAGCCGGATGTGAGGAGTTGTTCGAGATTGTTGATGAGTTTGAATACCATCTCGGTCTTTTGTTCACTATCCCTAAAGCTACGAACTTGGAGGGAGTTTAGGGCAGAGATCCTATGCATCTCGCAGCAGAGATTGTTGGGGTACTTGTTGCGAAGTAAGCTCAAGGACTGATCAAAGTTAGACTTGAGTTCAAGGGGTTGATGGATGAACCAAGTGAGTGGGCTCGAGTTGGGCCTGAGGGATAGGATCAGGAGATCAAACAAGTCTGATGGTCGTCGGGGGAGATCCGATTGAGTCTGAGCCAGGCCTCCAGCCGAACCTGGTGCAAGTCCCAGAGTTTGTGCAATTTGGCGCCAAAGCTGGGCAGGAGGGCGAGATTCATGAGCGTGGAACGATATGCTCGTCGTCAGCCGAGACTGAGACTGAGACTGAGGATGAGGATGAGGATGAGGATGAGGATGAGGATGAGGATGAGGCTGAGGATGAGGATGAGGATGAGGATGAGGATGAGGATGAGGCTGAGGATGAGGATGAGGATGAGGATGAGGATGAGGATGAGGCTGAGGATGAGGATGAGGCTGAGGATGAGGATGAGGATGAGGTTGAGGATGAGGTTGAGGTTGAGGATGAGGATGAGGTTGAGGATGAGGTTGTGGGATCAAACTCAACAGGATGGGTTTTGAATTGAGTAGGATCTCAGACGATGGTTGATGAGATCGGAGGTAGAAAGATGAGTTACGATCAATTTGGTTGATGACGATCAACCGATGAACCAATTCCTGGCTGGGATTGATGGATGCTGAATCGGTCGAGCAGCTGATGAAGCTGGGCTGGAGGATGGCAGTAGAGCATCATGATGGTCATCAATTCTGGTCGATGGTCTCAGACCACCAACACTGCTGAGTATGGCTTGGTTGGAGTGGTTTGAGGATGAGATCGAAGTGGGTCGTCTGCTGGAAGGGGTTGAGATCAGAGCTGCTGCTTCCTCTTCTGCTTCTTCCTCCGTTCCTTCTACTCTCATCCTCATCAACGATTGATCATCATGGCCATTGTCAGTCTTCGTCAACTTGAATTCAATTGTACATTCAAACCTTTCTCTGGCGTAATAGATTGATCTCTTGGGTCTGACGATGACCATCATCTTGACTTCTTCTTCCCTCCTTCTTCCTTCCATGCCTTGCCTTAGCCTCCAACGACCACCAGTGAGATTGATTCGCGATCGATGGCAGGAAGAAGATGAAGGGGAGGGGGGACTCACCAAGGGCAGAGGATGGACCAGAGGATGAGGAGGGGGAGGGGGACTGGGCTGGCTGGACCTGGGGGGGTTCAAAGGGAGGGTTATGGTAGGAGATCCGCCAGGTGAAAAAAGAGAAAGGTGATTCAATGAGGGGAGGGGACTCACCTTTGATGGTTGATGGAGGTTGGGTGAGAGGTAGGTATGTTGTTGGTGATGTGGATGTTGGTTTTTGATGTGATGGATGGTGGATGGATGATGATGCATAAATGGCGGGTTTAATGGCGTGTTTGATGATTGAAATACGCCATTTTCATGAAACACGCCATTTTGAAATACACCAGTTAGGGGGTATGTGTATTTCAGAAACCCGCCATTAAAAATGGCGGGTTTTGTCAAAACAAATGGCGGGTTTCTAATGGCGGGTTTGCTAACTTTGATATGCCCTATTGACAAGCTTTCCATCCTCGTCACGCTTGGATCCCGAAAGAAGAGAAACTCGGATGGCGTGTTGAGCCGAGACCAGAGTGAAGCGGCAAACGCAACCAATTGTTGTGATTGACTTGACCAGTGTTTCGAGCAATCAGACTTGTCTTGTGGAGACAGAGAGCTGGCTTGCGATGATTGATCTGTCTTCCTGAACTCAATCGAGTGGTCAAGATCCTTCTTGACTGCTACAAATTTGGGTATGTACATACATCCATACTTTGGTCGAGAAGATCTTTTGCTTGCAATTTTAGAAAAAAAGGGAAACACTCTCAGATCATGAAAATATGGGGGTATGAGGCAAAAACAATGATGTTTGAATAATAGAAAGAAAGCTTAGAGAAATAGTATTCAATCTTTCATCCAATCTTGAGTAAAAATCAGGGCTTTGAGGACCTCAGAAGCTAGTTTTGCTCTGACCAAAACACAACCACTGGGAAAGAAGGCCTAAACAAGTAAAGATCAAAATGAATTCATTGTCACACAAAATTTAATAAGAGAAGATCAGTCTTACTGATTCTGCTGCAATAGAGGTCATTAGAACCATTAACATTGTCTTTTCTAAACAAGCTCATGTTGAAAATTGGCATGAGTTCTCTTCCAAAAAGTCAAGTAAGCTAAATTCTCAATTACTCTCCCGGATCTCAATCAAAGTGTCTCAAAGTCATAAATCCACTTCAGCCAAAGAGGAGTGCTTGATTGAGAATGTGTGTTTCAATTTAAAAACTTGTGGGAACCATCTGATTTGAATCTTCTGTAGAATGTTTCAACAGGTTCACTAGAGGTTTAGATTTGTGTTTTTTTTTTTTTTTCTTTCATTGATGATTTTGGGGAATAAGATTCACAAAATCAATAGATTTTTTTACTGAGGGATTGTATGTAGTTAAGAACTGATTCAATATTCATGGTCCTTGACATTGTGTATTCTATATATGTATTTGAACTTTTTGTGGGCATCAAAAACAATTTCAAGAGCTAGAAATTCATTCATGTTGGACCAGTACTTGGAAAATTTATTAATCATGGTCTAAAATTATATTGAGGTAATATGATAATTTCCAACTTCTTGAGTTCAAACTTTCAGATGATATTCTATGTCCTTCAGATTAAGGAAGTATAGGTTAGAAGTTGGGTATTTTGTAACAGCAAGTTCATTTGTTGCTTTTTGAGTGGATTTTGGATGTGGAAATGGTAGATTAGTGAGTGTAAGAAACAGATGGGCTTAATGAAGGAAGATGTGGGATAAATAGATCAAAGAAATCAACACTAGAACTCATTCATACCTCATCAATTCACTGGCCATCCATCTAATACTCATGGCAGTAGAATCAATCCCACAGTTGACATCTTTTAAGCCTTGGTTTCACCCATTTGGAGGAAGTTGAACCACCCATCCACTCTTGAAATACATATGTGATGCCATACAATCAGATTTTAATCTCCTGATTTTTCAAAAACTGCCTCAAAAATCCTCCTAAATTTCTAATTGGGTGCCCACAAAGTAGCCCAAATACCCATATCCTGACCAAGCCCAAGCTTCAAAGCCTGCTGGACCTCCTCAAGATCTAATTTTCCCCCTAGGGCTAAGCCCAAGCTCAACCTCCAACCTGTCAAGAATGGGCTAGCCCATGGGCTTCCCAGCCTGATAAGCACCCTGACATATGATCATTGGATTAAATAGTGTATATTTCCCCAAAAAGTTTGGAAGATGATCCTTTTCCCTGGGCATGTATGTATCTACAGTCAAACTTCCACTTTTGCTAGTGTAAAAGATTGAAAGAAAGAATTAAACCCACCAAAAATGTATAATGATGCCAAAAGATAAAACTATGACTTTCAAAACTAATACCAACCAAAGCAAATTGATTCCAGCCAAAAATAATTGAGTTCATTCTCTTGTATTTAGTAGATATACAAGTGTATATTTCCCTAAGGCTTGGAGAGGGAACCCTTTTGCCTGGTGTAACAGTTGGAAAGAAAGAATGAGGCTCAAGAGGTTTATCCTTGATTTCAGCTACTTTTTAACAAGGGTGCATGCAGGAGGCCATATTTTTAGTGATATTGATAGATTTGATAGGTTAAAACAATCAGGAATGTAAATCTTCCTTTGAGACTCAGGATTTAAATACATGAACATAACTCAGGGTGCTCATTAGGTTGCCCCCCCTCCTGATTTTGGTGAGACCAAAAATGACGCCAGGTGGTGGCAGGCTTGATCAGGCTGGGTATGATCTAAGGTTGAGTTGTCTCAAGCCCAAATTTCTGGACTTCTTGTGGGTTTGGGCTAGCAAGCAGGAAGACACAGAGTTTTCTGTTTTCTGTTGGACTTGAAATATGATATGACTTTACTTTTGAATAGCTTGATGCGATTTTGGAAGCATGATAAATAATTTCTAATCCTGAAAATATGCAGGGAGGTTAAGAGGGGAAAGAAACAATGGTTTTGGAATGATAGACCAAACCTAAAGTATATATATATATATATATATATATATATATATATTGACATCAATTTTATTTTTTCTTCATCCAATCTTGAGTAAAAATTGGGACCCTGAGGGCCTCTTGAGCTATTTTTTTGTTCTCAAGTCATCCAGAATGTGACTACTTACTGAATGAGAAGCACCACCCCCCAAAAATAATAATAATAAAAAAAAAAAGTAAAATAAAATAAAACTAAATCAATGATCACAAAGAATTTTATAAGGGAAAGGAGATGAGTCTCACTGATTTTCATGTGATAGATTTCATTTGAACCATGGAAATTATCCTTTCTTAACAATCTCATGTTGTAAATCAACATGGTTTTTTTGATTCAGAATGAATTTCCAGGCTCTCAATGAAAATATTCACAGAGGTATAAATCCAGTTCAACCAGAGGAGTACTTAATCATTGATATGAATTAGTTTGTTATAAAGACTTGTGGTAAAACTATCAGATCATTTGTAATTTCTCAAATATTCTTCAAATGGTTCACTAGAATTAACAGATGAATATATGGAAATCATGATTTTTTTTTCCATTGATGATTTGCAAGAATAAGTTTTTCAATCAATAGATATATTGTTCTCCTCAGGTCTTGTATATATTAATTAGAAACTTGTTCAATTGTAATTAGTCCTTGGCATGGTTTGTTTTATTTATTTGAAATTTTGGACCCAGTGTTTGTAAAACTTAGTTATCATGGACTGAACTATTGAGTTCATATGGTCATTCAAAAATTATTGGCATGGAAATTAAAAATGATATTCTATTTCCTTCAGAGTAAGGAATTATAGGTTTCAAGTGGAATATTTTTCTAACAGAAAATTTCATTTATTTATGTTCAATTGAAAAATTTCAAGCAATTCCCTTCATGAATTCAAATTGAATCTATTCAGCTGAACTTAGAGGGGCAGTCTAAAAGCTTAAAGTTGGAAATTTGATGATCCTGGAATGCTAATTTTTATTTAAATGAAAAATATTCTTAATTCTGGATCTTAGTTTTTTTTTTTTTTTTTTTTAGCATTAAAAGAAACATTCAAGGCATATTTCACAATAAGGTTGAGGATATGAGATTTAATTTTATCAAACATGAAGTAAATTTCCACCCAACCCCAATGAACTATCTTGATTTTCAGAAATTAAATTTTCTATTGAATTTATTGCCCTATGATTAGACCTTGAATCACCTTTATTAATCAATTTAAATTATTCATTAAATTTGAATCATTGGGGGTCTGAAGTTGTTTTCACTGATTTAAATTCCAGCAAGTGGATCTGGAAGTTGTTTGAATGATGAAATCTTCTTTTTCAGTTTCCAATCATTATCCTCAAAGCTACAAGTAACCACCATGAATCCATCATTTTACGGGTATGCTTCATAATCTGTTTTTGAGTGAAATGTTTTCACCTTTTTCTAACATGCATTCACCAGGGTAAAAATTGAGGCACATGCTAGCATGTGCCTCTCTGTAATGTTAGTATTACCAAAAGAAATAATTCTAGCCTAACTGGAGGTTAAGAAAACCATATCTCCAAAATGAAAAAGATGTTACTCTTTCCCAACCAACATCAAATTTGGTTCTAATTCTGATACAATGCACATGCATCCCAGGTCTAACAAAGGAAATGAGCTTTCAATTTCAAAGCAAATAAATTAAACCTATTTAAAATTCAGATGATAAGAAATGTAGCATGATTATGAAAACCAATCATTTTGGTTGAGTCCATAACAGGGCCTTGAATTTCTTCTATCATGCCAAAAGAAATCAACTTTTTTTTTGAATTTATCCTGTTCTTTGGATTTAATGACCAAGTACTCAATTTTAGAAATGACAAGACCGGATGGGGGTATCAATGGAATGCTTTAATTGAGACAGGAAGATGATCTTGAAACTTTCTATTCAAAATTATTCATGGAGCCTATCATTTATCAAAATATCTTCCAGCTGAAAAAATTCAGAAATTGATTTTAACTTGCTAACTTAGTGTCAATTTCACCAAGCCTAAAAACATTTGAAAAGAATAATCAATATATATGTATATATATATATAAATCAAACCAAATACAAACCAGTGCAATGCTTTTTAAATGCTTGTACAACCTCAATCCACTTGTAGTTTCATCCCAAGCCTTTTTGATCTTTTCTCTGTTTTTTTTGCCAGCTCTTTTTATTTATTATTTTTCTCTAAAACAATTTATAAAATCATTCATTGATCTCTTTAAATCTAATTTTGTGTGTGCCAAGAATTCATAAAGCAATAAAATTTTTATTTCAGGGGATCAGCTTGAATCAAACAAACCACAAATACTGTTGGATTAAGATTTCATCCCAAAACCAAAAATTGAATTTATTTTGAGTTGATTTTAGAAAGAAAGAATCTTATTTATGCTTAAGCTGATCAAAAATGGAGGAAATATTTAAAGATTTCTTTGAACAACTTGAACCAACCATATCAAGGATGCATTTTAACATGAAAAAATTGAACACCAATGAAAGCTTAAATTTTCAAAACAACTTGAATTCATTCACAATACCACCACCCAAAAAAATTTCATATTGGGGATTGTTCAATTGTAAGTTGTTTGGGATATTTTTTTTGGTTTTATGGCTGACACAGTCTTTAAAAATAATTTTGATTGAACCAGAAAATTATTTATCGCCAGAAAAAAATTTAAATCCAATTTGGAAGAAGGTTTTGGAGCCATGAACACAGAAAGTGTGTATATGCATTCAATTTTATTTTTTCAATCCTAAATTCATATAGTTTCCCCAGACCTTTGGGCAAAGTTCTGGGGGACATTTTGGTCTCTATTTTGAAAATTTTGTGGAATTAATTCATATTGGGAATCTTTTGAAAAAAGAATTAAACACCAAATCCCATAGTTTCAAAATGGATAACTCCATCAACCCTTGATTTTAATGAAATCTTGAAGGGACTGCAACTCAATTCCCACAATATAAGATAACTTGAATCTGTTTCCCCCCTTTTCAAAGATCAAGGCTGCAATTTTTTTGTCTGAATTATATCTAACTGTAAAAAATTAAGAGAAATTTCAAGAAAAGTAATAGGTGCATACTCAACAAACCAAATTCCACTCAAAAAAACTTCCAGACGATTTATAAGTTGGAAAGAAATTGACCAAGGTTTTTTTGAAGGGTAGCAGCCAGAATTTTTTAACAGTTGAAAGGCTAAAAATGATATTTTACCAATTTAGAAATAATTCAGTCTAAAAACACCCTGTGCAAGATATTTCAAAATTTATTCAGTCAAAAGAAGATGCTGTGGAGTCAATGAAAAAAACCAACACCCAATTACACTCAATCATGAGAATATATTGGACAAAGAAAGCTGTTGGGAAATCAGGAGGGAAGTTACATTATCAAAGCTTTTAAATTCTTCTAATAAATTGAATTTCTACAATTTTATCACCAAACTGGAATTTCAGCAAGGGGAAAAGAAATTGGAGACATTATACATTGGTTTTATCTTACTGAACCACTGATTATTTTCCTCCACTTTTTCTGTGATTCTTTTGAAGCTAATTACTCAGATTTGCATAATAAGCCAACAAGGGTAACCAATAAAAAAATTATTTTTTTAATTTGACAATATTGTGCTTTTTTAAGAAGTCTGGCTAAAATGATGATTTTATTTTGTAGTTAGATCATGGCCTTCTTTGATCAATTTTTCAGAATTTTAATGTTGAAAGTCCTGACCATGATGGAAAATCAGAAATAAGAGTAATGGTTATATTCACTATCTACCAAAAACATGGGTAAAAAGGCCCTGAAAAAGTTTTAAAAGTTGAGGAATATTCTTGTATTATGAATAAAATAGCTAATCACAATCTCAATATCATTTTTTTTTGGAAATGATACACTTTTGAGAAAGTCTTTCAAAGCTTAAAGCCTTCAGTAAATATTCTTGCAATACTGGGGTTTTTATCAAAGTTGTGATGCAGATATAGGCCCATCCTTCTGAGATATTGGGTCAAAGAACATGTTTGAAAACAGGATTTTTTTTTTTGAAATGAATGAGGATCCAGCTGGAGTGGGTTTTTTTCCCAATTTCAAGGTCCAGATTTGCAGAACTCAAATTTTCCAAAGATTGATTAATTTATTTAACTTTGAATTTTTTTTTGGGAGAATACTCAAAAGTTTATGAGGAATTTAAAAGAATGAGAAAATTCATAAAAATGGGGAAAATCTAGGGTTTTATATTTTTAACACCCCTAAACCTTGATTTTGCATGTTTTTGATGTTGCCACAACATCTTGCAATGTCCCCAATCCATGTGGTTTGGAAGGGTGGTCAATATATATATATATATATAGGTTCCTAGACAGGCATCTATAACTTCTGTAAAAGAAAGATGAGAATTTTTGACCAATTCAAAGGCCTTTAAAATTACACTCAAAAAATTGAAAAAAAACACTTTACATTATGGTGGTTATTTATAGACACTGATGCAAGTAGGACAAACATAGAAATTTGACTCCAGGGCTCAGAAGTGGGAAGACGCAGAAGCTGCAGCAAAATAGGTTCAAAAAGCAAAATAAAGCTAGTTGCCTACTCTGGCGGGGGAAAAGCGGGCTCAGCAATTGTTTAGTCACGGGTTCCGCAGCACAATAGGTGAGCTGAGTCCAGGATTTGACCTTTTTCCAAATCAATAGCTTGGGTTTTGTATTTTTCAGAATCAATAGCCAGATTTTTGCCTTTTCCAGAACAGTAACTGTGGTTGGTGACTATCCTCTCCCGCACTTATGGATTTTGGAGCAAGAAAACAAAAGAAAGCAATTGGAACTATGTATTATGCGTCCAAAAATATGATTATACCATATGCATTGGGATTGCTGAAAACATGTAATCATTGGGAAAATTGAACACTAAAATTGAGGAGGTGGCATGCATATTGACAAGGATCTGCAGGGAAGATTGGCAAGGGTCTTCCGTTATGCAATATGCAGGATCAATGGGGATTGGTCCTTGGAAATGCATTGGAAAAAATTAATTTGTAGGGTCATTGGAGGTTGCAGGAAGTCAACGGATCTAATTTATGCGGATGGATTGGCTAGTAGGTGTCAAATCCCCTCCTTCTTCTCTCTCTAAAACTCCCACACAGTCAATTCCCAGTCCACACTCCTAACTCACCAAAAACCCGGAAGCTGACCCTAAATTTTCAGAGCAGCAGGCATGGCAAGAGCGCACTTGCCGCATGGCCAACTTACAGTGTCAACACACCAGAGGTCCACCTTGGCGGTCTCTTGGGCATCAGTCTCTCAAATTTAATTTTTCATCTGTAGTCTATCTCTTTTCTTTTTTTTATCTTATTTGGTCTTTCATTTCTATTTCAATTTCTTGTTTATTTCCTTTTCTTATTCACCCTTCACTTCATCAACACCAACTAGCCCCATAAAAATCAACTTGCTGCCACCTACCTCAACCTTGCATCAACTTCTCAATCTGCCCAAATCCTCATTTCTCAGTTCAGAACTTTGAATTTCTGGTATGATTTCATCTCTTTTCTCGCTTCTCTTTCTTCATTGTTTGATTCTTCCTGTTTTCCATTCCTCAAATCTTCTGACTGTTGGTTACCAGATTTTACCTAGTCCCTCCAAAATGAGAAATTATCACAGCCAATTTCAATCCATCTTACAGTGGGATCAGGACTAATAGTGAGCTGGTTCATTGCAGAGCGCATTAGGGAGGTGGTGTAGGAAGCCATCCTTTTTTTATTTTGTTTTGTTTCCAGAGTTTTAATTTTGGGGTTGTATATAAGAGGAGTTGCCTGTTTAACGGGGAGGGGAGCATCAAATGTGAAGGTTACAGAGTTTATTATTGTAATCATATATTGGATTATTCTTTTATCAGCAGAGCGTCTTCTGTGCGTAAAGGTCTGAAGAACTGTCTCTTTAAGTTAGCTAGGAGTTATTTCAGGGAATATTTCAAGTGCAGAGCTTTTTGGGGATTCTGTGCTAGTTTATTACTTTTATTTAATTGCAATTCAGTTAAGGGAGCTTTTGTAGGATGCAGACCAAAAGCGTAGGCGTCTATTCTGGTGCGGAGCGGGTGTTGTAACTAAAGGGCTAGGGAAGTATCCGGTACCAGAGTGGGATTGGTGTGGACATTTAGTGTAGCACATAATTTCATTCCACAACGTCTTAAATCTTTTCACATTTTTAATTTTTTTTTTCTTTTATGATTTTGGAAAATCTGAAGAAACAAAAGATTTTCAAATATAAAAGGCAATTCAAATTTTTTTTTTTTAGATTTTTAGTACTTCATTCTCCTTCCAGGAAATGAGATTAACATCAAAAATAAGAAATTTTTTTCAATCTATTTTTTCCCCTTATCTTTTCAAAGAGTTTTCAAAGTTTTGAGCTTTCAGTATTTTAGTAGGCATTTAAAATGGCAAAAAAAAACTATTTGGGGATTTTTAGGATCAATTATCTACCTAAAAATAATTGATGCATCTACCACAATAACAGGAATGGTCTGTTTTGGGGTGTGTTTTGAAGCCATTTCTGATACTTTTTTTATTTATTTGATGGTCAATCTGAGTTTTAATTTTTTGAAATGAACTTCAATTGAAAACAAAATATATTTTTATCATATTTTTTGAAACTTTATTTAGCCCTCAAATTTCTAACCTCAAATCACCATGTTTAGACCCCTTTTGGGGGTAGGTCCACATTTTTGGGCTCTTTTTTATGAATAATCTGATATTCAATATGATTTTCAATGATTATTTTCAAGATTTGATGGGTGATGGTAACTGTGGGTTTATATCAGTAGCAGTTAATTTGGGAAATAAATCTGAAGGTTGAAGTTCAATATGTCAGGAAATGATCAAGGAAATGTAATAAAACTCTCTCTTCTCAAGGAAAAAAAATATAAAAGATAAATTATGGGATGAAAATTTTGAAAAAGCAAGAAAAAATCTCAACCATAATTCTGGAACTGCCCCTCAAAGTTACTGGATGAAATTCCCTTGCCATGGTTTCTTGCTGGCAGATACATACAAAAGGCCAGTGGTACCTTTATCTAAATTTATGCCATCAACTTATTTGCCCCTCAATTCCCCTCCAACTGTCAGTTCTCAAACATCCCCAATATGTTTAATTATTTTTGAAGATTCTCAGCACATAGTTTCTTTGCACTATAATTCTGAACTGTGGCCAGCTCCCCAAATAGATCCCATTTGGAAGGCTTTTGCTAGCAAGGAATCACAAAAATGGGGTGATTTGATTCATAATAACTTGGAAATTTGTTTAAAGATTTTTTTCCTCCTGAAAATTATACATATCCAAAAAAGAAATTATTAAAAATTGATATTGATTTAATTATTTGTTTGTTTTTGTGCTGAATTTTTCATAGTTTGTTTTCTATTGATTATTGGCTCAATGGTTTAGAGCAAAAAATGCCACTTGTGTGTTTTTAATTATGAATTTTTTTGAAAAAGAAAAGCTAAAAAAGAAATCCTCACATAGCTTTCTTTTGCCCTTTTCAAACCCCACTAAAATACTGTAAGCTCAAAATTTGAAAAAATCTTAGGAAACATAAGGGGGGAAAAAATATAAAAAGAATGTCTTATTTTTGATATTAATCTCATTTTCTGGAGGTAGAATGAAGTACTAAAAATCTGGAAAAATTATATTTAAATTGCATGTCATATTTGAAAAATTTATTTCTCTTCAGATTTTCCAAGAAAATAAAAAAAAATTGTTAAGATGTGAAAAGATTTGAAACATAAAGTGTTTTTTTTCCAATTTTTTTATTATAATTTTGAAGGCCTTGAAATTGGCCAAAAAAATCTCCTCTTTCTTTTACAGAGGTTTTATATGACTATCTAGGTGCCTATTTTTACTTTTTTTTTATTTTACCACCCCGCCAAACCATGTGAAATCAAGGATGACCACATCTAGTGGGGACATTTCAAGATTTTGTGTCCATTTCAAAACCACACAAAACCAAGGTTTGGGGGTGTAAAAAATTTAAAGCTAATAATCTATATCAAACTTATTTTTTGATCATACATCACCAAAATATATTAGAAATTTTAAAGAAAACTTGAGTTACAATTGAACCTCCTTTCAAGCATGAGTAATATTTTCTTGCACATTGGTTATAGAATATTTAAACAGAAGTTGTGGTGTGGGTATTTGGGAGTTATTTGGATAGATTCCATGAGTTAGGAAAGAGTAGCAACCCAGTTTTAACCAAGTTGAAACATTTTTACAGGGTGGCACATGCTAGCATGTGTCTCAATTTCACCCCTGTTTATTAGATTGATCCCTTGAGGCTGTTATATAAATCAGTCATATTACTTATAAAATTATGTAAACTGATTGCTTGAAACAATGATTTTACTTTTTTAAATAACTTCCTGAACCCCTCATGCTTTTAATACAGGATATTGCTTGAAAGAAAATTTGAAATTCCTCCTCTCCCCAGTATCTAATTTTATGTAATATTGTGAAAACCAAATGCTCTCTAAAAAATTAGTGCATCCCAGTCACTAATTTTGAAATTAAGCACAGGGCCAAAAGTTTCTGGAAACTCAGTCCTTGAAAAAAAATATTTGGAACTTGAATTTAATCTAAAATTAGTGCAAATTGATTATGCAGTTTGCCTTCAAACCACTTTAATCTCTAATGAACTTTAGAAATTGAATCATAGCCTACATTTGATCCAATAAAATTAAAAATTAAAGTTATAATCAAATAATAAGTTTAAAATTTTTCTGTTCCAATGAAGCACATATTACTGGTCTAAAGTAAAAATCAAATAATTCACATGATTAAATACTATCATTTTATCTTGAAATCAACCCTATGGCCATTACCTTATTTAAATCATAATACTTCATTGAATTTTCATTTACTTTCATTTTAAAATTTCCATCATCAAAATTATTCTTGCATTTCAGATTTTTAACTTCTAGATCAATTCACTGAATTTAAATCTTTATTTTCTTTAATTTCATTCAAACCTTGCTTTAAGTCTGAATAGAAGCAGAAATTTCCCAGGTTTCATCTTTTATTTAACTTCAATGTAGATTAACTTAAAATTAAAATCCTTTCCCCTGTATGATTTTCCTGAATTTTTAAATATTTTACATTCTTTCATGTTTCTGAGTTAAAATTTATTACATTGAACTTGCCTCAGTTTGATTATGAAAAATTTCCCTCTTGAACCCTTGAACATGGATTTGTTTTGAATGATTCCATTTTCTCCTTCTCGTTCTGTGCCTGTCTCAATCCTCATTTCTCCTCCTCCTTCTTAATTAATGTTATCAATTTGTTTCTTTGTTGTTTACTGCTTTGTCTTCTTTTATTTATTTATTTATTTTTCCATTTGAATAACATTAGTGTCACTGCAAAACCACTTCAACTACAACACCAACCAACCTCTCACAGGTTCCTGCATGTGAAAACTAATCCTGAACCTGATAACCTCCACTATGACTCACCTCAAGTCTGCCAGACACAAAGATCATCTCATCCACCTCAACCCTTTTCAAACCATCAATACTTCCAAAAACCAAGATCTTTCAACAGCCTTCAAAATACAAAACCTTACCTAAGCCAATCCTCAACCTGAAAAACCTGAAAAAACCTGCCTATTTTATTCTGCTCTTCACATTGACAAAGACTCACCTAAAATCCAAAATTGTCTCAATTCTATCTTAGCTGCATACCTCATTAAAAACCTAAAAATAACTTTTTACTTCTTCCTTTATATTCTTTTTCCTTTTAATCTGTTCTAAAGAGCAGTGGTAAAATTTTTTCTTCATGTAGATTATTCCACATTTATTTTTATTTTTCATCACTCTCACTGCAATAAACGTTTTCAGCTTTATTGATTAAATCCAAGAATTTGAAGCATCCAATTCAAGCTTTGAAGATATAATCTTAATTTGAAACTCCTCCTAGAATTTTTCTCTTCCAATCTGTTTAAAATCCACCTTAATCCCTTTTCCCCTCTTCAGTACATGGGTTGCTCATGTGAAAGTATATCAACTAACTCATTCAATAAATATTAATAAATTTCAAGACCTCTGAGATATTTTTTTATTATAAATTTCATGTAATTGATCAACTTGAAATGCTTTAATTTCCACTTCAAAAAAAATGCAACAGGTAGGAAGAGAGATTTTACCCTGGGAAATTAATCACTTATATCCATTTCCTTCTTTCAATTAAAATTCTGGAATAGTCCTCAATGGTCCACTAGCTCATTCAACCACACCTAGAAAATAACATATGGATCCTGTCAATCAAATTGTGAACTAACCAGGCTCTGGTCCCCCAATATGAGGCCAATCCAAGGCTTTTAGAAATGCACATTCCAAACTTGTCAAAGCAAGTATGCTTTGAAAAACCTTAGTGAAAGCTCTCAGCCAAAATGCTTTGAGTTCATATAAAAGAGGTTTAAGTTTCAATACTCCTGGTATGAAGCAGCTGGATTACTACATGTGATAAAATCATCTCACTAAAACTAGTTCTCATCTCCAATCCTGTGAATTTATACTTTGAAATGAACCTAAAAAAAATCAGATTCAACCAGGATAGATTTATTCATAGGTTTTCCTTCTTATTAGTTATAGTTTTTCAGTGGTTTGATCCATACCTTGAACAACTCAACTACACCATTTTTTGGTGTATCATTAACAATGGAGGAAATCTCAAACAAAAGCTCTCTGCCATGATGGGCAAATCTAAAAAATATTTAATCAAAAATTAAAAACTTAACAAAATGTTCATGAAAAATTATTGTAGGGCTTCAATCTAGGTTTTAATTTTTTTCACTCTGTGGTCTTTTATCCAATGGAACAAGGCTAAATTACTCTTAAATTTCTTAAAATGAGTACCAGTGTGTCTGAAGAAACAATTTTTTTTGTAGGAAATAAGATATTGATGCTAAAGTAGTCAACCAACTGGTTCATTGATCTTTATAATGGCTTCAATAATAAGAACTTATTTCAAAAGGAAAAAAAGAATCACTTTTGACTTTGAAAACCTGAAAATCTTTGAACTAATGCTCAAATAACTTCAAGCAGTCCAAAGAAAATAATAATAATTTGAACTCCAGATTTAATGAGGGAAAGTTTAAAAATTTCAAATCAAATTTTAATTGAAAAGGATCAAAGTTTTCTTAAGAAAAAAAAAATGAGAAAAGATTGAAAAGGAATGGATGCTTTTGTACTTGGATGTAAGCATGATATAGACAGTTTTTTTAAATAAATAGCTCAAGAAGCAGCTAGTTAAAAAAATTAGCTTGAAGTTTTTTTGATGCTTGAAAATAAATTTAATCATTATCTAAACTTAAATAAGGGCTTCTTCAAACATGTGAGACAAGTCACACTACAAGTTCAAGATTCATTATTTTCAATTCAAACAAAATGCCTTAGGCTGTGTTTGGCAACTGCACACATGTGTCTGTATGTTCTTTTGGGGTCAGACGCGGCCTAAAACAAAATTCACCCCAAACCACATACACCCTGGGGTTTTCAACATACACCCCTGTTTGCAAGTGTATGTGCAACCCCAACTGACTCAACAACCTCACCGGTGAAAAACTCAATTGCTCAACACAACAAATTCAAAGCCTCCAGCAAGTCAAACCTGCTGCCGCCTCAGCTCTGCTTTATTGAAACTTCCCCAAATCCTGTCAAATCTCCACCACGCCCCCATCTCTCATCACCCACCCCCACCACCTCAATAAAAACGCCTGGCAACAACATGAAAAACACCATTTAATACTCTTAATTCACAGCCTAATGGCAGTGAATGTAAAAAATCTCTACATTCAGACCATGATGAATCAGCCAACCTCAAAAATTACAAAAAATTTCTCCTCCCTTTCTGGCTCTCAATGGATTCAAGAAATGATTCAAAATGAACATCCCCTACCAATGTATGAAAATTTTGGAATGAACCAAGATTGTGTTATATAAATTTTAAATTTACTAGTAGAAAAAAAAGTAATCAGCCCCTCTAGATATGTTTCTTCCTTAGAGAAACTTGGAATTTTTCTTTATTTTTTGGTGACTGGCAATTCAAATAGAATTCTTCAGCAAAGATTCCAAAGATCAGCCTCCACCATCTCCAAATAAGATTTTTTTTCAATTTGTTTCTATTGATTATAATCATTTCTTAGAATAAGAAAAAACTTGAAATCTTTTTCTATGTCTATGAATTCTAATCATTTTTGATTAAAAATAAAAATGAAAATATTTTTAACCATTCTTCACTAATTTGAAATTTTTAGAATAATAGGGCATATCAGAGTTTGCAAACCCGCCATTTTTTTCACAAAACCCGCCATTTCGTTTGACCAAACCCACCATTTTTTTGACCAAACCCACCATTTCTTTTGACCAAACCCACCATTTTTAATGGTGGGTTTCTGAAATACACATGCCCCCTAACTGGTGTATTTCAAAATGGTGGGTTTCATGAAAATGGTGGATTTCAAACATCAAACCTGCCATTAAACCCGCCATTTATGCATCATCATCCACCCAACACCCATCACATCCAAAACACCCATCCACGTCAGCCTCCCCTCCTCCTTGGGTTGGCACGCCTGGTAAGCTTCCCCCCCTCCTCCTCATCCTCCTCCTCATCCTTTGATTCATCCACCTCCATCCCCCTTCAGGCCCCCCCACCCCCTTGGTTGATTCCCCAGGTAAGCTCCCCCCTCCCTCCTCCTCATTCCCCTTTTCCCTCCCTCTCACCCCCTCTCACTCCCTCCCACTCACTCACCAACACCCCCCCTCTCCCCCCTCCCTTGGTCTCCCTCAGCTTGCCAGCCTTCCCCCCCCCTTGCTCCGGTCTGCCCCCCCCTCCCATCTTGCTCAGCTCAACGGCTTTGCCCCCCCTTGCCATTGTTGGCCCCCCCCTCCCATCTTGCTTGTCTCAACAGCCTTGCCCCCCCCTCACTCCAGTCCGCCCCCCCCCCTCCCATCTTGCTGACCCCCTTGCTCCGGTCCGCCCCCCCCATTCCTCACTTGGCTTGCCGGCCCCACCCCCCCTTGCCATTGCCGGCCCCACCCCCCCTTGCCATTGTTGCCCCCCTCTCCTTGCTTGGCTTGCTGGCCCTGCCCACCCCTTGCTCTGGTCCAGCCCCCCCTCCTTGCTTGGCTTGCCAACCCCGCAGCCCCCTCACCATTGTTGGCCCCCCCCCTCCTTGCTTGGCTTGCCAACCCCGCCACCCCCTCACCATTGTTGGCCCCCCCTCCTTGCTTGGCTTGCCGGCCCCGCCCACCCCTTGGCTTGCTGGCTTCTCCCCCCCCCTCCTTGCTTGGCTTTCCGGCCCCGCCCCCCCTTGGTCTCCCTTGGCTTTCCGGGCCCGCCCCCCCCCTTTGCTTGGCTTGCCAGCCCTGCCCCCCCTCAGTCTCCCTGGGCTTGCCAGCCCCACCCCCCACCTTGCTCTCATCTGCCCCCCCCCTTGATCCCCTGCAAGCCACCCACCTCCCTCACCTTTCCGCCAGGCGCCATCCCCCCTAGCCCACCTAGCCCAACCCCAGGCCCGCCCTAAATCCCAGCCCAATTTGCTTGCACCCAGGTTTTTTTTTTTTTTTTTTTTGGTGATGACTTGATGATTTTTTTTTTTTTTTGGTAATAAGCCCGGCCCAATCAGTTTACACCCATGCCCAGTAATTTTATTTATTTATTTATTTATTTTTTGGTGATCATGTGAATGACATTTCTTTTTTTCTTTTTTTTTTGAAATCCTTTTTTGATGGCTTTTACTTCAATTCCATCCCTTCTCCCACCGCACTCACAATGTTATATGCTAAATTGAATCCCTTCTTGATCCTCACCCCAAGCGGAGCATTTGACTGGGAGGGAACAAGATGGAAGGAGATGAAGTTCCAAGCATAAAGAGAGGTGGAAAGCAGAGGGCTTTGAAGCACAAGAGGGATCAAATGAGGGCATTGGAAATCTCTTTTGAACTTGCAGAGGAGGGCATCAATAAAAAGGTTGTATGGTCTGGATAGAAACTACAACTTCTTGATCTGTATCCTGCCATCTGCAATTTGGCCAGACTTCCCTTTAAATCAAACCATGAAATAATGAAGGACAATGGCATCCCCTCCTTCTCATCACTCAAATTTGGTTCTTGGAATACTCCCTTTGACTTCTCTCTGCATTTCACTTTCACATCCAACTCTTTTTACAACTCACCTCACATTGAAAAAGGTGAAATCTCTGAGTATTCCTTTTTACTTGCAGTTCCAACCAAGAAATCAAATGGATGAATTATTGAAACTAGAGATGAATATGAAGTATCAGACGTTCAATTTGTTTTTCCTGAACTTGGCTTTGGAATTGATTTCAATGAAAAAGGTATATTGAAAATGGTTTGGGCAGCCAATAAGTAAAAGCACTGTAATTTTCCCGCTGTGGAGACTGCCACCCATACAAGAATGGTAATGTCAATGAAAATCAAAAAAATGACTCAAAAAAATTGCAGGGACTTGGGGAGCGGGAAAATATACTCCTGGAAAAAAAATATAAATAAAAAGAAAAAATATTTTTTTATTGGTGGGGTTAAAAATAGTCTTAAGCATTGTTATGATCAAAAATGATTTTTTTTTCTTTTTAATTTTTTCATCAAAGAAAATATATTTACAAGCCCAGCATTTGATTAATCTTCTTTAATTCATCTACTGTTCTACTGCTAACAATGTATTCCACAGCCATTGAACACTTATCCTTTTTTTTTCTTTTGCCAGTTGTTCCCTCTCCATTTCCAGTTGTGCTTGCTGTTGATCCTTCTCCTTTTCATCTTTTTTAAATTCTAGCTCAGCCTGTTTCAACTTCCACTCAGAATCCCATTTTTGTTGATGAGAAAAACTCTTGGCTTTCTGCTTTTGAAAACAAATAGCCAGTTGAAAATCCCACTTCTCCTTTTCAGACTGAAGTTTTTCAGATTCAATTTTCAATTTCACTTTTTTTCAGAGGGGAATAGGAATGAGATTGATTTTGAAAGCAAGAAGAATCAAATGGGCTTACTTTAATCTTGCTTCTCCATGATCTCCTTGCTATTGGGGTTGATGTTGATGGAATTGGAGGCCTTTTGCTTTCCCTTTGCAGAGGAGGTTTGTGTGGGAACATCATTGCTCTCATTTGAAGGGGATGTGGGAGGCCCCATTGGCTTGAGTTTTTGGCCATTCAGGAATGGATGAGCCTGTTTCTTTCAAATCTAAATCAGCCAGGATTAACCAGACAGAAGAGAAAAGAACTTGTTTCCTTACTTAAGCAGATTTTGATGGCAATGGTGATACGGGAATTAAATCCTCCTCATTGGCCAAGTTCTCAAGTTCTTCCAACCCAGGAAGAGAGAAATCAAAAGAAGTAAGTGAGGGGTCCAAGGTTGGATTTGACTCATCAATCAATGCGGAAGTTGATGTGATTGGAGCCTATTGTGTTTGAATGTCCTCCTTGGCATCAGATGGGGGCCACTCAAAGGCAAAGGTTTCATCAAGGTCCTCATTGCTAGGCTGAGCATTGGCAGCCAAGTCCTTGGCATCAAATGAATCAGATTTTTGGGTTTAAAAATCAGCTAGAGGGGTGATGTTGGCCTTCTTTACAAAGATTTCATCCATTTGAATATAAAAAGGACAAATTGAGTCCAAATTATCAACCACCAAGTTGATTCCCTTGGCTTTGTTGGAGTTGGTGATAACAAAGCCAGTGAAGATTGACATGGAGTGGGCCTTTTTGTACTTTGCTTGATAATTCTTGAATTGCTCCCTCATCTGTATGTATGACAGATCCAGCCTACCTTTTGTTTTATTCTTGAGTTCATTTGCCATCAGGAGATAACGATTGACCTTAGAGGATGGATGTTGGCCAACACATGTTTCATTGTTGGATCCAAAGCAAGCATTGTAGTTGGACAGAATTTTGAGCCAGTTTACCAGGATGATGAGATAAGCTCTCTTGAGCTGACTTGAGCCTTTGGAAACTGATGGGGGAGGATTGTTGGATTTTGAGTTCCTGGAGGATGTTTGCTTTGGCCCATTGGATTGTTTAGTGGACTTGCAGGGGGAGGATTTCTGAGGGTCCATTTAATGAGAGTGATGAAGCAAAGAGGATAGGAAGAGATGAGAGTGATGAAGTGAAAAAAGGGATAAAGCAATGAGATTTAGGATGTGATGAAAGCAATGAAGCAAAGAGGGTGATTGAGTGACAAGGATATTGATGTGATGAGAGTTAGCCGGATGTGATGAAAGTGATAAAGGGATGAGAGTGATGAAGTGATGAGGATAGTGATGCAATGAAATTTAGCTGGATGTGATGAAAGCAATAAAGTGATGAGAGTGATGAAGTGATGAGGATATTGATGAAGAGATGAAGACAAATGAATCAAATTTTGTTCCAATGAGGCTTGAGGTAGAATTTTTCTGAGGTTGGAGGTGGAAAACCAGGGTTGTATGAAGTGGACAGGTGGTGGAAGCCTTTATATACTTTACTTGAAAAAACCCACTTATTTCCAGGTAACTCTGACGCATCTGATGTGAAATAATTGGTTTTTTTTATTTTTAATCGTGGTTTGAAATGGAGGATTTGGCTTGAAACCTGCCATTAAACAATTGCAGGTTTGCTTAAGTCTGATACATCCTAATAAACAAATTTTTCACTGAACTGGTCTTCAACCAAGAATTGATTGAAAAATTGTTAAGAATGCACCTTATTTGTGTTTGCTGCTCCCTATCTCTTCTCCTCTTCTGTCTCAACCTCAGTAGTTGCGCAAACTGGGACAAGCTCCTGTGACATGTCTTGTGTCACCTGGGGAGCCCCTCTCCTCACCCGGTTTGGGCCTCTCCTCCAATCTGAGTTCTTTCTCTCTTCCGGTCTTGTCTGGTGGTTCTTTTCTTTGGTCCTTTTCAATACTCCTTCTATCTATTCCTCTCCTTTCCTCATCTTTACCAACCTACTCTGCTCAACTCTTCTCCATCAATGGCCTGATCTCCTCCTCTTGACCCAGAACTCATCCCAACTCAACATTCCTCTCAACCTGGTTCAACTTCTCCAACAACCCTTGTTTAATCAAGTCTTACCGCCCATGGATCCATGCCTGGTAAGAGCCTGGTCCTCAAGATTTTCCTGAATCAACACCTCTGACAACCTAGCTTTTCCACCTTCAGTCATTCAACTACATCTCCTTGCCTCTACAATCCTTGTGCCTTCAGATCCCACTTCTATTCACCAAATAAAGTCTAAACTGTTTGTCTCTTCATTTTTCTTCCTCTTTGTGTGTCTTATGTCTGTCTTCAAACTCTCCAACTCTTTACCGTAGTCTGCTGGTTTTCAGTTCAAATAAATCTCATCTCAATCTCATCAAAAATTTATTACACTTCCCACAGAGAACACTCCAGTTTCCACTTTCATCTCAGAAAATACCAAATTTTTATCATTTTTCACAGACTGTATTGGGGCAATCAATGGCACACAAATTCCAATCATGGTTCCTTCTTCAAAAGGAGTACCTTCATAGACCACAAAGTAAATGTTTCACAAAATTTCTTGGCAGCTTGCAATTTTGAAATTTAATTCACCTATGTTCTAGCTGGATGGGAAGGAATTATTTCAGATGGAAGACTTTGGAAAATTTCAAGAGAAAGCTGACTCAAAATACCAGAAGGCAAATACTTTTTTGGGGATGCTGGTTTTTCTTTGTGTGATAATTGTCTGGTTCCATACAGAGGAATAAGGTATCATTTGAAAGATTGGGATCATGTTGGAAACAATTTAGTTTTTTTTTTCTTATTAATTGTTTTTAGTAACCTTTTTTTGGTTCTCAATTTTAGTATTAATTTTCAATCAATTTTAATTTCCTTTAGGACCCCAAAATAAAGAAGGATTATTCAACCTGCGCCATTCTTCTGCAAGAAATGTGATTGAGAGGATCTTTGGTTTCATCAAAAGGAAACTCAAGATTATGGCCACAGGAAATAAATATCCACCTGAGTTACAATCAAAAATGGTCACTTTTATGATGTTCTTCCACAATTTCATCAAGAAAACTTGCCCAGAATTACCAGAAGATGAATTCCCTCTAGAAGATCAATGTTTTGACGCAATGACTCACGATTAAATTACTTGGTCTAACTTAACTCAAGATAATGAAGGATTCAGTTTGGTATTTTCAAATGCAGAAACCAAGAGGGCATCCAAAAAGAGATATGCCATTGCAGAAAAAATGTGGAAAAGCTACAAAAATCATATAAATTATGTAACTTTTTGATATATATTTTATTAATATTTTTAATGTTTGATATATATGTTATTAATATTTTTACTGTTTGATATATATTTTATTACTATACGTTATTACTATAATTTATTACTCAATATTACTCATTTAATTATTCCTCAATGCTTCCCAAAAAATTATCTCAATTTTTCCCAAAAAATGAAATGACTCAAATCATTCTTTATTAATCAATATTAAATAGAAATGAACAATCATTTTCTTACCCAATATTACTCAATCATTTCTGAATTTTCTCACTCAATATTACTCAGTTCTTTCTGACATTTGTACCTCATGTTAACAAAAAAAAAACAATTCTCTTTGAAAAAATCCCATTTTATTTGAGAAGAAAAAAAACTTGGGTTTTATTGATTTTTTTCGAAAAAAAGAAAAAGAAAAAGAACCCCCCTAAAAAAAACAAAAAGCTGAAATAACCTCCAAAAACAAAAAAAATAAAAATAAAATAAAAATAAAATAAAAATAAAGAAATAAATAAAAACAAAATAACAAAAAACAAAAAAACAAAAAAAAAACCAAAAAAAACCAAAAAAAAACCAAAAAAAAAAAACAACAACAAAAACCAAAACAAAATTACAAAGAAGGAAAAAATTTTCTTTGAAAAAAATAAACTTTTCATTTGAGAAGAAAGAAAAGTGGGTATTTAAAAGAAAAAAAAATAAATAATAATGGAACCAAAAATGAAAAAAAATTGATGATCAATTGTCAAGGACCCATTCCCTGACCCACTTGATTTGAAGATCAGGGGCCAAGGCTAGGTAAACCTTGTCCAAGTCTTGATTCATGGCAAATGCCTTGCTGGAACCCATCACCTTGTGGAGTGTTAACCTCAAATAATTTTGAAGCACCTGGATTTCATCAGAAAATCCCCTCAAGTTCAACAATTCTTGTTGGATCAACTTGAGGGTGCTTTTGATAATCTGGATCGTTTTGTTGGCCATCTCCCAGTGAGTCCTTTTTTCTTCTAACCAATTGGCCTTGAGTGTTGATGGATGAGCCTTCATTGTTGGATGTCTACGGGCTTCCCAGCAATCAAATCATTCCTTGGCTTGAGGTGATCAATGGGTTGACAGAGTTGGTACTTGGAAAACCTGTGACTTGCTTTCCATCCAGGATCAAAGCAATTTTATTGTATAGGGGGAATGGATTACCCCTCCATTTAACAAACCTCTTGTTGAAATTGGACTATTAATAAAAAAAAAACCAATTTGTCAAAAAAAAAAAATAAATAAAAAAAAAATAAAACTAAATTTGAAAAAAAAAAAAATAATACAAACATTGCTTTGTTCCAGATGGAACCATTGCTCAACTGGAAGCTTAATCAATTGATTGAGTTGATCCCACCTGGCCCCACTAAGGTTGCATAGTTGCTTGACCTTGCTGTACTGGGGATTGAGGACTTTGAAGCGTGATTGGCATGCTGATCTGTTCTTGGCCTTTTTGCCCAGTTCCTTGGTCCCTTCAAGGTCCCTTGAAATTTCTCTCCAAACCAAATCCTTGCAACCATTCAGGCTGCTTGGATGGAGGCTTCATTGCTTCAAGTAAACTTTCATGAGGTTATGGTTGTTTGAGGCAGTCCATTTCAATTGGGAGACCGGTGGCTCTGGTGGTGGTGGTTGGCTTTGGGGGGTTGGTTGTGTTGAAGGGGGATGCACCATCCTAGGCCAAAGAATAAATTCAAAATCTGCAGAAATTGAACAAACAAAAAAAATAACAAGAGACAAAAAAAAAAATTGAGGAAAAAAAGACACTTACAACAATAGGATTGGGGGGGGTGGTTGGGTTGGGTTGGGTTGAAGGTCAAGGATCCATCCTATGAATTTGGGGATTGATCAAAGGATTATTAGTAAGGGAAAAAAAAAATAGAAAAAAAGACAAAAAAAAATGATATAAAAGAAAAACTTATGACAATGTTGGGTGGTGGGGTGATGGTGTAGGGCACCCAAAGGGGAAAGATGGATCCATCCTATGAAAGAGGGGATTGATCAAAGATGAGTGTAAAAATTAAATTGAGTAAAAAAAAAAAAGAAAAGAGAAAGACTTCTGACAACAAGAGGAAAAAAAATTGAGAGAATTTTTTTTTTTTTTTGTTCTTGGGGGGGGGGGGTAAAAAAAAACACTTTGTTGATTGTGGGTGGTGGTGAGGGGGGCTGGTGGGATGGTTAAGGGCACGCAAGGGTGGAAGATTAAGGGTTGAGCCTGTATGTCCGGTCCCACTAGAAATGGGGCCCACAAGACAGAGTGTACATGGTGATGTACATGTACACATACACCTTGCCAAACCACCCTGTATGTCACATCTACAACATACAGGGTGTATATATTTTTTGGCATGGGGGGGCAAGATAGAACCCATTTGCAAAATGGAGCCTTACAGAATAATCTTGATTTGGTTGTTAGTTTTTCTTATATAAGCCTAGAATTTTATCCTACTAAAAGATACCTTAGATTTTGTGGATAGAAAAGCTTTCCATCTAATTTTAAATCAGTGCAACCAAGTCATCTCCTTGGTTTAACAATTAGGTAACATTGATACTTGCATTCTTCAGGTTCCCCAACTTTGAATGGGGCTTATTTTTCTTTAAAATAAATGAAAATTTAAAGTACCATCCTAGGACATTGCTTTCTTGTAAATTATAATCCTGATTTGAATTTTGAAGAAGGTTTGATTAAAATTTGAACCTTGCATCTCCAAAATCCTTATCGTTTGATCAAATAGAAATTGAAAAGCCTGACTGAGACTTTGATTTAGTTGTATGCAAATTTTCTTCCAGAAGATTTGAAATATCCTGACATCCATTCCCAATTTCCTTCTTCAGATTTAAGATCTATTGGTTAACTTTCCAAATTATTTGAAGAGAATCAGGTTCCTAACAAAATTTGTATCTTGAGATCCTTAATCCTTTCTTACCAGTTCCATAATTCAAAACCTGTACTCAAAGTTTATTTTTCAATGAAAACTTTGAAGATTACTTTAGATCCTTTGATTCCTGTTTTTTTTTTTTTTTTCATGAATATCCTGATGTATTTTTAGCTTTCAACTCAGATAAAAATCCCCCAAAAAATCCTTAGGATAATAAGATCAAACCTACTGGGCCACCTCCCTCACCAGGTCTGGTTTACTCTCTCTCAAAGCACAAATTTTACATTATTCAGGAGTACATAGTGGAAAATGTAGCAAGAGTATTTATTTGATTGAGAAATTTAGAGAATGGATCCTTTTGGTTTATATTCCAAACAAATATTTGAGTATCTTTCTCTGTATTTTCTGAATCAAACTTCTTGATTCAACATGGAAGAATGACTATGTTGCATCTTCTCACCCTTTTTCACAGAGCTACTCATTTCCTGATTCTAAAACTTTAAGAATTGGAAAATATTTTTTTTATATTTGAGGGGAAAAAAAAACATAAATTGAATGATTCTTAATCAAAAAAATTGAGATTGAATGTTCTGGAATAGATGTTGATAACTTGGGTAGGATATAAACACCCCCTTTTGTTTTGGAAAAGATGAAACAAAAAAAAAAAAAAAAAAAGGTAGAGAAATTTTACATTTAGAAATCTCAGAAAGAATATTCAGATTCAAAGACTGATTTTACCAAAACAAATCATAAGAAAGATCAAAAAGATCAAAAAGAAATTTCAAAGATAACAAAAATTGATGTTCATTTTTTTTTTTTAGATCAATTTGGATATTTCTGATGGGATATAAGGAGGGCCTTTTTCCCAAACCTGAAAAAAAAAGGGTGAAATGCTACATACTTGATAATTAGATCTCAAATATACAGAAATATTAAAACAAAACCTTCATTGACCAAAAAAAAAAAAAAAAATTAGCAACAAACAGTTCAAAATTTAATTGTTTGGGTAAGATTTGACATGTTTGATGGGACATAAATACCTTTGTACCAAGAATTCAAAACACTCAAGCAATCTTAAACATAACAACTTTAAAATAAATCCATTCAAACTTTTCTTTTCTTTTTTTTTTTTTGAGTTTATGAGATGATTGTTGAACTAGTTTCAGATATTTTAGATCTAATCACAAATAATCAATCTTACGATCTTGTGTTCTTAAACTCTAATCATCAATCTACTTCCTACGTACCTTGTTAACATGACACTGAACCAAAGAAAAAAAAAAAAAAAAACGCTCTTGATCCAATATGGTTCTATCAGGCTTGAACTCGGGTTTAAGAGTCATAGATCGATCGATAATTGTTTAAATAATATTTGTTTTAGAGTGAGACCCGAGATCTGAAGACTGAGGGATGGGATGATTCGAGTATTGATGAATTGAGCTGGATGAATGATTTTGCAAGCAGGACAGTATGTAATAGGTCACTCTTTAAGTAAGTAAGTCAATCGTTAGAGAAGTAATTAATTCATTAATTAATTCATTAATTAATTAGCTAGCTAGTCGTCTGCAAAACGATCTTCGGTGACTCAAATCATCCCAGAAGTTACAGAATTGGAATGAACGATTGGATTAAGATTCCTGATTTAAGATTGACAACTCATCTCCACTTCAAACTTGACACTAACCTCAACTGATCACCACCACCACCTTCGATTGGATTCGACCATCAATAACCATCACCTTCACCTTCAGCATGGACGCATCAGCTTACCAACCGATCCCATCGAGCTCAAGGTTATCATCATCATCATCATCATCATCATTACCATCGACCACCAAGAAGCTCATCAAATCTATCTCGACCATCCCTCACTCTCAACTAGATACCCACACTTGCTCCCTCTTAGGCCCTTTCTCAATCCTCATCCAAGCTATCATGGCCTTCATCATCCTCGCCAGTTTACTCTACAAACGCCATAGGGAAAAACCAAAGCGTACGTTCGTATCTACTTCCTTACTCCCTCCAACTTCATCTCATTCACTCCCTACCCTCCTTCGTCTTTCGTACAGGCAAGTATCGGATCTGGACTGCCGACGTTTCAAAGCAAGTACTCGGTCAGGCTTTCGTCCATATGCTCAATATCTTCATCTCCGGTCAGTCCTCTCATCTACATCCTTTCTCTCTAGAGCCCCCCCCTCCCCCGCTGACGACTACGGCCCTCGATTCATCCGTCCCTAGATTCAATGGCTTCACTACCTTCCAAAGGCAACCCATGCGCCCTCTATTTCATCAACATCTTCATCGATACCACCATCGGCGTCTTCGTACTCTTCTTAGCCCTCAACTCATTGACCAAACTGATCTGTAAGGTCTTGAACAGGACTCCAGCCAGTCTAGGTCTATCCTCCGGAATCTATCCTAGGCCCTTCCTCATGTCCTGGATCAAACAGATCTCGATCTACTTCGTCGGTCTCTTGATCTTAAAGCTCTTCGTCCTCGCTCTGTTTTGGTTGGGCGGTGAGGCGTTGATCAAGTTTGGGGATGGGATCATCGAAGGCATCAGTCTCGATCCAAAGGTTCAAATCTTGATGGTCGTCATGATCGGTCCTACCATCTTGAACGTCCTCCAATTCTTATTGATCGATTCATTCATCAAACATAAACCCAACGGTCCCATCGAACCATTCGAATCCGATAACGGTCGGCGGTTCTTGAACGATGACGATTCGGATTCAGAATCCGACGATCAGGATCATGATCCGGATGATGATGATGATGATGATCACGAGAACGGCAGGAAACCATCCGGTCTACCGACCCGTGGAGACCAAGATCATGTCGTTCGGAAGAAGAAGGATCATCAAGATCCCAACTCAAACCGTCATCAACGCTCTCGACTTGCAAATCCTACGAACCTCCATGGATCAGTAGCCGATGTCCCCCATTCATACCCTCCAAGAACTTCTCAACCCGAGACTAGGGAGCGTAATCAATCGGGTTATCGATTAGTTCTAGCGAATCAATCCCTCGAACCCAACAAGAAAATCCTTTTCCCTCCAATCCCATCATCATCATCATCATCATCATCATCAGGAAACTATGGTGATGATAAGAGCCATCTAAGCCAAAGATCCTCCCCGGCCAGCTTTCTCAAAGATCCATCTCCAGAAGCCAACGTCCAACATCCCTTCCTGATGAACTCGAACTTGGCGTCTAAGCCAACGACTAGAGTCCAACATCGTCCAATACCACCCACACTCGTCTTCGATAGAAATCCGAATCATACTGGAGACCCATCGACTAGACCGATCCTAGACGACTCAGACTCGGTCTCGAATCCGTACCAGTTCACCCACCCAGAACTCGATAGGAAGCCTAAGGATTGGAATCCAACTTGCTCTCGAAATCGACCTGTTTCGATCGTTCAACCTCCAGCTCAGACTAGCCCTCTTGGCTCGAGCCCGACCGAATTGAAAACTGGCTTTTCGGTACTCGATCTCCATCCTTCTTCGACGACCTGTCCTTCTCCCAATCCACTCCATCAGCATTCGTTCAATCCTTCGATCTGTTGATCTCCTCCGCTCGGTCTCACCCATCATTCACGGTCACCATGCCGCCCCGAACGTTTGATGTTGTTGATACGTTTGGGCTTTCATCAGTCTTCCATCGTGCTCCACATCCGTCCGTCCGAACGTTACGGATCGACGACGATCCTCAGGATACGCAAGTTTGTACTATGCGTGCGTGCGTGACTGAGTGAGTATAATCGTTCGTGATCGACAAAGACCTAGTTTTTAACCTCGATCGTCGAACGAGCTTGCGATCATCATCAAAACATGCACCGGTTTCAGTTCCCGGGCCACGAGCATCATGATCCATCGCCAAAAGGCTCTTCAATTCGACTTGGTTTCTTCATCCAACCGTTTTAGATTTCACCCCCCCCCCCTCCCCCCATTTTCATTCTTATGTCCATCCTTTTCTTGTTCTCTCTCTCTCTCTCTCTCTCTCTCTCTCTCTCTCTCTCTCTCTCTCTCTCTCTCGTTTCTTTTTCTTTTTGTTTGCTGGCCGTTCATCATGAGGAGTTTTTTTTTTGTTGTCGCCGACTGTCTCTCTCTCTGGGCTTAGCGTGTAAGATTTTAAAGAGCTTATCATGTACGACTCCTTTTTTTTTTTTTTTCGATGACCTACTCTGCTAGGGATTTTTTTCTTTTCTTTTCTTTCTTTTTTTTTTAGACTTATCCCTCCTCCAAAGTTTCTTCGTGTTCAAATTCATTCGATAGATTCTTAACGAGAGAGAGATTTCCTTCCTTTTTTTTTTTTTTAAAAAAAAAAAAAAAAAACAGAAGAACAACAACCATCCCACTCTTGAGTTGAGACAAGGTTGATCATCATCATCACCACGGTAGAGAGATCTATCGATATCTTGCCTGTCAGGTATCTACGTCCGAGCGAGTCAAAGAAAAAGGAAGGAACGAGGAGGTGTCGTCGAGGATGATAGACCCAGTCCGGGTTGCCATCCAGCCTGTCGTGGAAGCTCGAGCAGAGCGTGACGATGGACGAACCAGGTTGAGAAGAACCCCTCGCTGATCCATTCGTCCGTGCCGACGAATGTCCATCGATCCTCAGGCTTGGGTGCCGGTTGGGCGAGGCGCACCGGCGAAGCACAGGTCTGAGCTTAAACCCCCCCCCTCTCCCCGAAACAAGCTTGGGGAGCTGGATCGTCGGGGGTCGGAGCTCACTCGAGATGGGGCTTGGCAAGTGGCAAACGAGTGGGATCGGGGTTGATGAGAAAGACAGAAAGATAGATTTAGTATTATTATTATTTTTTTATTTTATTTTTTATTTTTATAAGGGGGGGGGGGGGGGTTGCGATGGCTTGTGCCGGTCGTCATCGTGAACCAGCCTCATACAGAACATCAGCACCAAAAAAATTATATATATATGTACTAAGAGTGATTGCCCCCAAATTTGGGCACTGATTGGGTTTTGAATCGTTTGAATGATTATAATTATCAAGTAGTAAATCTGTGGAATTAATTAAATAATAATAATAATAATAATAATAATAAAATTGAGCCTGGTGTGTAATTTGAGAAAGGACTTGTATGTTTTGAAATGATTTCAATCGAATCGGAACTTCTAGGGAATGGATTAAATAAATCGGCTGTAGTGTATTGCACCCCAGATTTGGTTAATGGATCGAATACAAAACTTCGATTCGAAAAAGAAAAAATTTATTTTGGATGCTATTGAAATGTGGGAAATCTGGGGAATGGGTTAGAAAAAAAAAAAAAAAAAAAAAAAAAAAAAGGGAAATGAACGATTCCTCGAGTATTTCAACAGTTAAGCAATTAAACCAAATCATTTAAATCAGTGATGGATGGCATTCACAAGACCTTATGATAAAAAAGATGTTGTCAGTTTCAAATGAAATCTTGTTTCCAGGTTGCAACCATGTCCTTTGTAAAATTTCCAGATCTACAACTTGAAAGTTCAAACTAAAACTACCCTTGAAAGGAGGGTACTGGATCTTGAGTATCAAGACCAAAATTTGAAATTTTATAAACTTTTGAATTGAAAATTTTTCAATGAGAATTTCAAATTTGAATGAGAACCGTTTTAAAAATCATTTTGAAAGGTAGAAAAAAAAAAATTCAGCTGGCTCAGAAATCAAGGTTACCCATAGAATCAACATCACTCTTCCTAAGGAATCCATCACCTGTAGCTATCTTGGCAAATATCACCTCTGTTCCCAATCTGACCACAATCAATCAATCTTAATTTCAAAGACCAACTTTGGGGTATTTTTGAAACATAGAATAACACAATCGATTAGGTAACTGGTACCAAGCTAGTGGTTTTGGAATTTTGGGAAATAAAGTATTGATTAATCTTTCTCAAGAATGATATTCCTTATCTTAATGGATAATTTTGATCTGAGGGCAAATTATTCTATTTGAAAATTTGATAAGATCAAGATAATCACCAACAGAGATTTGAGAAATTTTGAAAGATAAGTGATTACCAATAACCCTACAAAGATTTGAAGCAAGGTTCAAAATTTGAAAAATATCACCAACATGCAGAATCTTCCAAAATTTTCATCAACTACTTGAGGATGTGTCACCTTTTGAAAAACACAAAAACGTTTACTAAATTAAGAACACCAAGAACCATTAACATGACCTTAAAAGGTATAATAGAATCCATTAAATCTTGAAGTAGTCTGTCAGGCAACTAAAGAGCATACATATGAGTCATAGGTACTTCATCACAGATTATCAAAGAATTTTTTTTTTTTGAGATATTAATCCATTTTGGAATGTGTTGATATTTTTGAAGCATCGTTTTGATCTACAAGGAAATTTCAAAGGTGAGATGAGTTGTTTATCAATTTGGTAGATTCATGGCTGCTATTCCATTTCCAGAACATACAAAAAAATTTTTTACTGACCTACCCGGACATGAATAAATAATGAGGAGGGTTGAGAGTAATTGTATGCATGAATTAATATGCTTCTTTTGAATATCAAAAATGTTAAGTATTCTCCTTCTACCACGCTTCTGAATTCTCACCTCTGACCGCACTTCTGCACGCGGTTGGCGCACTGGGTCTCTGATGGGGACCCCAATACGTTCTTCCGTGAGGACGACCAGGGGCTACTCTTGTCTCATCTCCTTCTCTGTTCATTCTTCTCTCAACCCTTGTCTCATTTTCTTCTTGGTCCATTTCTCTCTCTACTCTTGTCTTGTCTCCTTTTCTGTTTATTTTCCTTTCTTCTATCTTTCTCCTTTTCTGTCTGTTTTTGTCCTTCCATCTTTCTCTCCCACCTCACTAGTCTCTATCTCTACCTCAAACAATTGCTTGACTCGACTACACTAAGCAATGAACACAACCGCTCAACTCGAATACATCTGATTCTGACCGGTAAGATGACAATCTCTCTAACAAGACCCCATTGAACCTACTAGCCTGACTTCATACTTCAAACCAGTTCATCTACGTCTATACTCAAATCCTATTCTTTCTCGTTCCTCTATTGTCTCTCCGTCCTTAGATCTCAACTCAAGACTGTCTCCTCTATCTTCCTGCAGATCTTTCCTACCTTGACATCTTCTTCTGACACGTTGTTTATTTTCTTTGATCTCTTAGCCTAAGCTGGTTATAAGTTCTCAAGAAATTCAATTAGATCTTATTACGGTTAAAAGCTGAAAGAACCTACCAACTCGACCAATCAAGCCATGAACAAACCAGCCAGGGCGAACAATTACTTTCATCAAGTTGCTCTGAAAGCATCAGTCGACGCCATACCCCATTTAAATGAAGAGAATTACTCAATCTGGCAAGACAAGATGCTCATGCTGTTCGACCTCAAGGACATCAAAGAGGCTATCACTCGAAACTCAGGCCCTCTATCAACAAAACAAGATAGAGAAATCAGGGCGATAATACTATCTAAGCTAGACAGCACCACTCATGCAAACGTTGTCAACTCTACAAACATCTCGTCCTCTAAGCTTCTATGGGCCAAAATTACAAGAAGATTTGCCTCCTCAGAGACAGCCAATCGAGCAAGAGTCTTCAACCACTTCCTCCACTCCGTCTTCCGCGAAAATGCAATTGAGAGTTTCATCACCAAGATGAGAAAAGCTATTACAAGAATGACAGACGTTGGGATAGAACTGCCAAAAGATATCTTGTCTTACCTGCTGTTATTTAAATTCCCACCAACACTCGAAAATCTCAAGCAACAAATCATGCACCTAGAAAAGAACCTGAAAATGGACGTGGTATTCAATCATCTTATCCAATACCACAACGAGAGAAAGGCCCAGACTAACTCGAATAAACCATCCACAGAAGTTTCATTAGTTTTGACTAAGACAAGGAGTAATAAGGACAAGAAGAAAACCAAAATGAAATGCCGCGAGGGGTACCATAATCCTAACGCGCCTCATGCAGAATCTTTGTGCTTCCACCTTCACCCCAAAATTGCTCCTGAATGGTGGATAGAACAACAAAATGAGTGGAGAAATAAGACTAAAAAGAATCCTACTATCAACTACCATGCATTACTGACCCTTTGGATCAATGCAGACAACAATCCGAATTTACTCTTGGATTCTGGAGCAAACGTCCACATCTTTAATGACCTCAAATATTTCTCATCCATAAAACTGCAAGACAAGTCCGAAGAGATCAAAACTGGAAAACTGGAAGCCAATCTCAAAATAAAAGGAATTGGAACAGTCAAACTCGAATGGAACGATTCCGTGATCACGCTTGAAGATTGCGCTTACGTACCGGATATTGTTGTCAATTTGATCAGTCCAGAAATTCTCGCAAAGAAGGGTTGTAACCTCACTCAAGCCCGCGATGCATTCAAAGTGACTCGAGGAGATCAAATCGTGCTGAAGGGCCTAATAAGAGACAACCTATTTGTCATTGAAAAACCTCGATCAACTGGCCAGGTCAACGCTGCGAATGTCGCCAATCAATCCTCTGATACACCCATTACCCTCTCTGAATTGCACAAAATGTACGGCCATGCGTCAATCTCTACTCTCAAACCTCTTCTAAAAGATTGCTTCTCCAAGGACGAACTCCAGGATTTCCAGTGCGAGAGCTGCATCAAGAGTAAAATCACTAGGTCTCCCTTCTCCAATATTTCCACCCCCGCCGGCAAACCTTTAGAGCGCATCCATCTTGACTTGGTCGGCCCAATCACTCCTCAATCAAAGGCTGGACATCAGTACTTACTCACTCTAGTCAACAACTGTACTGGCTATCTTGCCTGCTTTCCTCTAACTTCTAAAGATCAGACTCCCAAGACAATTATCAACATTCTAGAGACCAAATATAAACGTCTTCAATACTACCCCTCTGAAATATTCTCTGACCAAGGAACGGAATTCACCAACTCTGCCTTAAAAGACTTTGCCAAGAAGAAATTTATCAAACTCCGCACTTCCAAACTGTATCATCCTCAACATAACGGACGAGCGGAAAGAGCTAATAGGACAATCATAGAATCTGCTTGGTCCACTTTCTCCTCATCCCAACTAGCTAAGAATTTCTGGCATATAGTTACACGTAGCTGCTGCTTTATGTTAAATCAGATCCCTTGGGAAGGTAACCGATCATCTCCCTGGGAACTCATGTTTGGTAAGATTCTCCCAGCTAATTACTTGCAACCCGTAGGTTCTTCCGTAATCTACCTTTCCAATTGTCTTCAGAAGGGAAGAAAGTTCGACGAAAAAGGTCTTGAAGGAGTCCTAGTCGGATTCAATCCTACTTTTCACTCGTACTTAATTCTGAATACGTCCGGAGTCGTCGTAGAAACCAAGCACATTAGGTTTCTCAAGAATCAACATGAAGAATTTCCTTTCTTCAAATTGCCGGGACTGGATATCTTCTCTCAACCCGACTCAAATGTCTATGAAAGTGATTTCTCCTCAAATGAAAAACAATACACTATTAGGAAACCTTCCTCTGAACATTCTGACTCAGACTCCAATCATGAAGATGATCTTCTCCACTCTGCACCTTCATCTCCAACTCCTTCCCATCCTGAACCAGAACCACCTCGCCAGCGTCCCAACCTACGTCCCAGACATGAACTCCAGAAACCTCAAAGATACGGCTTCCATCACTATTACAAACCTCCCTCTTACAAGGCTGCCCAAAAATGTTCCAAATGGCCTAAATGGCAAGATGCGTCCAAGGAAGAACTCAATTCTATTGAAGCTCAAGAAGTTTGGGAAGAATACTACGGCAAGACTGACAACATATTAAACTTGACTTGGGTATTCAAAGTGAAAGAGAATTGTCACGGAGAACCTGTGAAATACAAAGCGCGCTTGTGCGTGCAAGGATTTGATCAGGTTCAAGGTGTAGATTTTGAAGAAACTTGGGCCCCAACCGGAAAACTTGGATCCCTTTGTCTCGCCTTGGTCTACGGCTTAAAAAATAAAATGACGTTCACGCAGTTCGACGTAAAAGGAGCTTTCCTTCACGCTCCCTTGAATGAAATAGTGATAATCAAGACTCCGGAAGGATCAAATCAAAAGTCTCCCTATCTCAAATTGAAGAAATCACTCTACGGTCTGCGTCAATCACCCAAGAATTGGTATGAAACACTTACCAAGTGGATCAAATCTCAAGGGTTCAGCGAATCCACCAGCGACCCGTGTCTGTACTTTAATTCTAAGTCAGGAGAAGTTCTCTACTTCCATGTTGATGATCTGATCCTAGTAGGAAAATCCAACACATTTGCGGTGAACTTCTTAAAAAGGTTCTCAAATTCTTCCTGTCACTCGCCGAATACAATCCTTGGGATGTTGATGCAATTCGACGACAAGAGTATTTTTCTGAGTCAACCAAAACACATTGAAAGGGGCCTAGAAGAATTGGGTCTCACCAATTGCAAGGATGTTAATGCTCCCCTCACTCAAAACTTTCCCTTAGAGCCAGCTTCCAACAAAGATCATGCTCAGTTCTGCCAACTCAATATTAACTATTGATCCTTGATTGGACTGTTGAACCACCTTTCTCAATACACCCACCCAGATATTTCCTTCGCAGTTTCCAATCTAGCAAGATTCAACGCAAAACCCGGACTCACTCATTGGAGGGAAGTACATAAGGTATGGAAGTACCTCAAGACCACTAAAGACTTCAAGTTGACTCTGAAGTACAATCCATCCAAAGACAACATCTTGGATTATAGTGATGCTACGTGGGGCAACAACCCCACTTCTTGCAAATCTCAAACCGGGTACATCGTACTACACTACGGCAGTCCAATTCTCTGGAATTCCTCTTGACAGCGGAATGTTACTTATTCCTCTACTGAGTCTGAATTGAATGCTTTACTTGACTGCTACCTTGAATTTAAATGGATCACCCACCTTGTAGAAGAAATCAATGGCTCTCCTTCCAACAAACCAACAATATATATAGATAATAAAGGGTTGGACAATAAAATAAAAAAATTTGGGTCGCACTCCAAGTTGCGACACATTGACATTAAAACCAAAGGTCTACAAGAAGACTTTTCCGCTGCTAAATTTGATCTTCACCTTGTTCTCACCAACAAAATGATAGCGGATGCTTTAACTAAAGCCACCTCCGTCAAAGCCCTGCAACTTCTTCAACAATCCATATTCCCTTATCAAACAAATCAACACTAAGTTGATCTCACCTTACGAGTCACATGGGGTGTTAAGTATTCTCCTTCTACCACGCTTCTGAATTCTCACCTCTGACTGCACTTCTGCGCGCGGTTGGCGCACTGGGTCTCTGACGGGGACCCCGATACGTTCTTCCATGAGGACGACCAGGGGCTACTCTTGTCTCATCTCCTTCTCTTTTCATTCTTCTCTCGACCCTCGTCTCATTTTCTTCTTGGTCCATTTCTCTCTCTACTCTTGTCTCGTCTCCTTTTCTGTTTATTTTCCTTTCTTCTATCTTTCTCCTTTTCTGTCTGTTTTTGTCCTTCCATCTTTCTCTCCCACCTCACTAGTCTCTATCTCTACCTCAAACAATCACTCGACTTGACTAAACTAAGAAATGAACACAACCGCTCGACTCGAATACATCTGATTCTGACCGGCAAGATGACAATCTCTCTAACAAGACCCCATTGAACCTACTAGCCTGACTTCATAATTCAAACCAGTTCATCTACATCTATACTCGAATCCTATTCTTTCTTGTTCCTCTATTGTCTCTCCGTCCTTAGATCTCAACTCAAGACTGTCTCCTCTATCTTCCTGCAGATCTTTCCTACCTTGACATCTTCTTCTGACACTTTGTTTATTTTCTTTGATCTCTTAGCCTAAGCTGCTTATAAGTTCTCAAGAAATTCAATCAGATCTTATTAAAAAAGACATATACTTTTTGAAGATCTGATTGATTTATAGGAGGACTTCTTTCTTCAGAAAAGATCAAGTCCCTCTGGAATCTTTTAATCACTATTGTTTGATGAAATCTTGGAAAATCTAAACAATCTTATTCAATAGTTGTTCCACATCTTTGAATTATAATTGTGGTAATTGATGTTAATATTTCATTTTTGAGAACTCTTGGATCTTTCATCCCAGAGTAAATCAAATCTTCCACTATGAAATTGAAGCAAGAATTTCATATTAAAAGTCAATTTTCTAGCTAAAAAAGTGCCAATGGCATTCTGAACAACTTCCTCAGTTTGAAAGGGTGAATATTTTCATTGGCTTCTTGCATTCATTTTTTTTTTTTGAAATGATGATCAACCTCAAGTAAGACCATGACCAAATCTGCCTCTCTGAAATTTGGATAAGCAATTCTATTGACTTGATTTTGGTTTTCAAATGGATTATCACCAACAGAATTATTTAACAAAAACCTAAGAAACCACCTTCCAAAATCTGAAGGATGAAAACTGTGAATTCTCACAATTGAACCACCAAACTGATAGTGCCTTTATTCTATTCTGAGTGAATGGAATGTGAAGTATTGTGGAAATCCAGAATATTTGATTCTCCTTGCAAAACCATCAATTGGATTATTTTGAACTATTATGTGAGCATAGTTGTTCCTTGGGTTAATCTTTGAATAACTTCATCCAGGGCTTCACCTGACTCAAAAGAACTTGTTGATGGTCAGGAAGATGAACATCAAACCTATACCTGCACATATGTTAACATTGATGCAGGGTGTTGTTACTATCACACAACTGCCCCACGTACTGGAGGGGATCTTTAGGCAATTGTGAGAGCAAGGGAGAAAGCTAAGTGCAGGGACAAGTGCAAGGTAGCAAGGTGCTAACTTCAAGATATGATTTACAGCAAGTAGCAAGAGGGATGGAGTTTGTTCCGTAGAGATGAAACTAAGGCAAGGCCCAATGAGATAGTCTTTCATTAGAAAAGCATAGAGCGTATGAAATTAACTAACTGAGGAAACAATCTGCAGGCAAGGAGTGATTCCTTATAAGTTAATCCAGAGTGGCTAGGTACAACCTGATGGAAAATCTTCTACAGCTAAAGAGTGTGATGCAATGGATGACAGGAATGGAAAGGGAAGATGAAATTGAATAATACAACATATCCGGAGTCATAGGGTGGGTGCAAGGCAAGGGAACTGTGCAAGTATGTACCCTAGTAAATGCAATCCATGAAGGAATGAAATGAGATGAAACTTCAAATGAACAAAAGTATCAACAGAGGTGACAATGCAGGGAAGGGAGTTAGTCCAAAGATGGAACTATACAATTGATTTGGCTTGATGATTGTGCAAGCTAAAAGAGTAGCATAACCAAAAATAGAAGTCCAAGGGCTGAGATACCCAAGGAGAGATGGAGAAATGTCCAAATGGATGGTTCACCAACTGCAAGGTGTTGCAGGTATAGACTGAGTTTCCAAGATTGGAAGGTTATCACACAAGCCAGAGGTAGTAAGCAGATCACACTATTGATGGTCTCCATTACTGTTTTTCATGATTAAGACTGAGGTAGATGGTACTGATGAGAAGGGTATATCAAAAATTGAGGAAAAAATAACCCTTAACTCTTGAGTGCGACAGTTGCTTTGTTAAAAGGTAATGATTGTTAGGAACAACCCAGGAATTAGCCATGAGGAAGTTTTTATTATTCCTCCTTGGTGAAATGGTAGTTCCATTCTGGTGTTTTCTATATATGAGATGACTGCTTAAACCCCAAATTGTAAACAATATGTAGAAAATTTGGAATCAAAAATTAAGGGGAGGAGAGCATTCTTCTATTTAATGAATTTTGGAAGTGAAAAAGCTTTATGAAATTTATAAGTGAAAAAAACTGAAGTGTGTTCATTTCTGGGTTGGGGGGGGGGGGGGGGGAATTACATCAAATCAAGGTGGAATGGAAAGTGGTTGATATAAATGTTCAACTTTCCAAAAAAAATCTTGAACTACATGAGCAATTAGTGTTTATTAAATGTGTTGTTAATTTCCTTGGTTAAAGTCCTCATTTCCTCATTATATTTGTTGGCCCTGCATGTGAGTGATAGTACAAAAGAAAACTAACAAAAAAAAAAAGCTTGAACTACATAAGGAATGAGTGTTTATTACATGTGTTGTCAATGTCTTCTTTTACATGTCCTCTGTTACAGTCCTTGTGTCATTTTTACATTTTTTGGCCCTGTATGTGTGTGATATTACAAAAGAAAACTAATATATACATAAAACAAATATATAAATAAAACTAATATATGCATATAAAGAGGTAGTTGACAAGTATTAAAAAGAAATAAACACAAACCTTACATATGTACATACATCCCACAAAACTAAATACATAAAAACAGGTGGTTGAAAAGTATTAAAAAGAAGTAAACACAAACTTTGCATATGTACATACATCACACAAACCTAAATACATAAACAGAGGCAGTTGGAAAGTATTAAAAAGAAATAAACACAAACCTTATGTATGTGCATACATCCCACAAACACAAACACAGCAGTTGAAAAGTATCAAAACTTACAATCTATGTACACACATTAGTTGAAAGAAGCCACCTGGAAAATAAAAACCAGATAGAGAAAAAAAAGTTGGACAGAGAAAAAAAAAAAGAATCAAGCAGACAAAGAGAAAAAGAAAAAGTGGACAGAGAGAAAAAAAAAAGAAGCGGCTGAAAAAAAAAAGTGGACCAAAAAAAAAAATATGAAAAAAATGAAAAAAAAGCAGACTGAAATGAATGCAAGAGGTGCACCCTAAGATTTCAGAGAACAATGCAGGCTATAAGTCAATGGGTTTTTGAGGTAGGTTTCCCAAGGAGGCCAAAGTTGGTATTTGGCAACCCTCAAAGAACCAATCCTTTTTATATTTATAGTTGTATGTGATCAGATGCTTGGTTTCTAGAGGATTTTCTTTGTGATTGTTTGGAGGGAAAAAAAAAGAAGAGAATGTACTCAAGTGTTTTTTTTTCAAACGGTTTCCAATTGGATGAGGTTTTGAAGTCCTCTGATATATAAATATATATATATATATATATATATCTACAGAAGTGGATGCCCCCAGTGTATGTACATACATGTGTGCAAAAGAAGTTTGAATTGAGTGGGAGACAAGCCAACGGAACATCCTTTGATAGATCAACCAACACATCCCTTGTTCTTCCTATGTCTTCAGTCACCACCCCTTTCCCACATCTTTCCACCAAAGGTTTGAGAATAGACCAAGAGGATTCTCAAACAATTTGGGAATGATTAAGCAAATCTGTTGAAAGGGTTTGATGGATTTATTTTTTGAGCTCAGAAAACCTTCTTGAAATCTACAGATTCAATAATCACCCAAATCCAAAGTGGGTTGGGTTGATCTTGAGACAAAAAAAAAAAAACCTTTCTGATGACTCACACACAACATCAAAATGATTGAACCAATCCTGAACTTGTTGCAACTCATCCCAGTTCAATTTAAGCCTACACTTCTGGTTCTCATCATGGATGGCAGGATTAAATTCAATTGAAGACCAAATCTTATTGGACCAAATGATTTTCCCCTTCAGTTTTCAAGCAACCCCCCCCCCTCAGACACAATTTATCTCAGGAGAAAGTGTTGATTGCCCACTCTATTTCTGCTTCCTCCAATGGTTCTCATACTTCTTCCTCTTCTTTTTTTTTCAGAATTATTTTTTGAAAGATTGACACCTTTCATCAATAAGCCCTCAACCCCCCCCCAAAAAAAAGAAAAAATGTTGGAGTAGATCCAATTGATGATTGAAAAGCAATAAGATGTTAATAATTTTTGAAAATAAAAATGAAAGAAAGAAAGAAAGAAAGGGGATTTAAAGACCAAGGTGCAGAGGAAACCAACCCTCCCCCCCCAAAAAAAATAAAATAAAATAAAAAAGAAAAAGATGGAGACAGTCAATCATCCAAATCAAACAAGGGAAAGAAAACAAAATGATAGAAAAGAATAAAAAATAGAATAATAATAATAATAAAAAGAATGATGGAATGAAAAGAAAAGAATGATGAAACCAGTGATTTAAAGATTGATCCAAAATCAATTTCCTGATTGATTTCAAATAAATTTTCTGATTAATCTCAACTTAATCTTCCAATTTATCAAGAGTTGATCTACAATCAATTTAACATTAAGCATAAATCAATTGGAAATCAAACAAAAGACACTTTAAAAAAATTGACAGAAAATTGGTAGGAATGGAGGATGTGGAAAGGAGAGGGTGTGAAGGAAATACCAAGATTTAAAAAAAAGGGACAAAGGGGATGAGGTAATGGGTATGGGGGAACCTTTAAAAAGACAAAGGATGGTCAGTAGTGGACCATGATGAAAAAAGGGAAAACAGGAAATTTAAGGTCCCAATGGATGCAAGGCAAGGTTGAGATGATATTGGAGGATGTTGAAGGTTTGGTGATTGAGGAGGTAGCTAAGTTGAAGATGGAGGTAGTTGAGGTTTTGGCTAAAGTGGCAGTTTGGCTGGCTTGGAGAGCTTTGACTGTTGATCTTGAGCTGAGGGTGAGGAGGTGGAGGTTGACTAAACAAATTTGAAGCCCCCAAAGAAACGTTTTTGTATCTTCTTGACTGGGAAGATCATACATACAAAAATAAATCCAAAAAAGAAAGAAAGAATAAGAAAAACACAAGATAAATCAAAAAAAGGAAGTAGAAGAACAGGAAAGGAGAGAAGGGAAGAAAATGGGGGGGAAAAAAAATGAAAGAAAGAAAGGATAGAAAGAAAGAAAAAGAGAAGAGAGAGGGGAAAAAAAAATTAAAAAGAAGGCAAATAAAAAAAAGAAAAAGAAAAAGAAAAAGAAAAAAACCAGAAAAAAAGAAAAAAAGAAAAAAAAAAGCTAAAAAAAAAAAAAAAAAAAAAAAAGAGAAAAACAAGAAATAACAAAAAAAACATAAAGGGTGATGTTAAATTCATGGCTCCAGTTGTATGGGAGCCTTGTGCATGGCACCAGGTGTGTGGGATCCCTGTAAGAGGCCCCACACGGCCTGTGAGAGTTGTGTAGAGCCCCTCAATGCGTGGGGGACCATACACTACTCCATATAATTTATAATTTGCTATTATTTATTATTTATTATTTATTATTTATTATTTATTATTTATTATTTATTATTTATTATTTATTATTTATTATTTATTATTTATTATTTATTATTTATTATTTATTATTTATTATTTATTATTTATTATTTATTATTTATTATTTATTATTTATTATTTATTATTTATTATTTATTATTTATTATTTATTATTTATTATTTATTATTTATTATTTATTATTTATTATTTATTATTTATTATTTATTATTTATTATTTATTATTTATTATTTATTATTTATTATTTATTATTTATTATTTATTATTTATTATTTATTATTTATTATTTATTATTTATTATTTATTATTTATTATTTATTATTTATTATTTATTATTTATTATTTATTATTTATTATTTATTATTTATTATTTATTATTTATTATTTATTATTTATTATTTATTATTTATTATTTATTATTTATTATTTATTATTTATTATTTATTATTTATTATTTATTATTTATTATTTATTATTTATTATTTATTATTTATTATTTATTATTTATTATTTATTATTTATTATTTATTATTTATTATTTATTATTTATTATTTATTATTTATTATTTATTATTTATTATTTATTATTTATTATTTATTATTTATTATTTATTATTTATTATTTATTATTTATTATTTATTATTTATTATTTATTATTTATTATTTATTATTTATTATTTATTATTTATTATTTATTATTTATTATTTATTATTTATTATTTATTATTTATTATTTATTATTTATTATTTATTATTTATTATTTATTATTTATTATTTATTATTTATTATTTATTATTTATTATTTATTATTTATTATTTATTATTTATTATTTATTATTTATTATTTATTATTTATTATTTATTATTTATTATTTATTATTTATTATTTATTATTTATTATTTATTATTTATTATTTATTATTTATTATTTATTATTTATTATTTATTATTTATTATTTATTATTTATTATTTATTATTTATTATTTATTATTCAAGATTTCTTGGAGGCTATACAACTTGATTTTTGTTGTTTAGCGTGCTGTACACTCAAATGGGACGTGTAGCATGCCACACAGCCCATTTGAGTCGTGTAGCATGCCACACAGCCCATTTGAGTTGTGTAGCATGCCACACGGCCCATTGAGCCGTGTACAGAGTTGTGTACACGGCTCAATGAGCCGTGAATTTGACATTACCCAAACATCAAACATAAAAAAGAAAAAAAATGAAAGAAAGGAAAAAATGAAAAAAAGAGAAGAAAGAAGAAAAAAACAAAAAAAGGGGGGAACAAAAACAGAAATAATGACAAAAAGAAAGGAAAAAGAAATAAAAAGAAAGAAAGAAATAAAAAAAGAAAAAAAAGGGGAAGAGGGAAAACAAGGATAAAAAAACGGGAAAAATAGAAAAGAAGAGAGAAGAAAGGAAAATGGACAAAGAAGCAAGAAGGAAGAAGAAAGAAAAAAGGAAAAGGAAAAAATGAGAAAGGAAAAAGAAAAAAGAAAAAAGAAAGAAGAAAGGAGAAAAAAGAAAAAAGAAAAAAGAAAAAAGAAAAAAGAAAAAAGAAAAAAGAAAAAAGAAAAAAGAAAAAAGAAAAAAGAAAAAAGAAAAAAGAAAAAAGAAAAAAGAAAAAAGAAAAAAGAAAAAAGAAAAAAGAAAAAAGAAAAAAGAAAAAAGAAAAAAGAAAAAAGAAAAAAGCAAAAAGCAAAAAGAAAAGAGAAAAAAGAAAAAAGAAAAAAGAAAAAAGAAAAAAGAAAAAAGAAAAAAGAAAAAAGAAAAAAGAAAAAAGAAAAAAGAAAAAAGAAAAAAGAAAAAAGAAAAAATAAAAAATAAAAAAGAAAAAAGAAAAAAGAAAAAAGAAAAAAGAAAAAAGAAAAAAGAAAAAAGAAAAAAGAAAAAAGAAAAAAGAAAAAAGAAAAAAGAAAAAAGAAAAAAGAAAAAAGAAAAAAGAAAAAAGAAAAAAGAAAAAAGAAAAAAGAAAAAAGAAAAAAGAAAAAAGAAAAAAGAAAAAAGAAAAAAGAAAAAAGAAAAAAGAAAAAAGAAAAAAGAAAAAAGAAAAAAGAAAAAAGAAAAAAGAAAAAAGAAAAAAGAAAAAAGAAAAAAGAAAAAAGAAAAAAGAAAAGAAAAAAGAAAAAAGAAAAAAGAAAAAAGAAAAAAGAAAAAAAAACAAAAAACAAAAAACAAAAAAGAAAAAATAAAAAATAAAAAAAAAGAAAGAAGAAAAAAGAAAGGGAATTGATTTTCCCATGCCCCTAATCCAATATTTCATGGAATATTATGTCTAACCACCCTTCACGTCTTTTCTGCTACACAGGCAAATACTTTATTCCACAGTACTTCAGGAAGTTATTTTATTTGATTTCTGATGCCTCCTTCCCATAGCTGTGGTTCATCAAACCCCCAAAAAATCTTTGGTAATTTTGGAGGCATTAGAACCCCTCCAAAAATGGAATCAAAAAATTACAAAATTCCGCAAAAACCAAATCTTCCATGGGTTTTTGAATCCTTCTTTTGGCTATTTTGGTTATTTTTTTTTTTGGTTATTTCAGTTACTAAATATTTCGAGAAACATTGAAAGAGACTTTAAATAAATATGTCAGATTTTTTGGATGTATCCTTTTACCTTAAGAAATTCCTTCAAAAAACCAAAAAATTCAAAAAATTCCAAATTCTCATTGGACATTTGCATCCTGTTTTTCTCCTTTTGCTTTCATTTTTTTGGTGATTTACGTATTAGAAAGGTCAAAAAAAACATTAAAAGATCATTTAATTTTTCTTTTCAGATTTTTTGGATGTATAATATTACCTTAAAAAATTCCTTCAAAAATCCAAAGAATTCAAAAAGTTCAATTTCCTCATTAGAATTTTGGATCCTTTTGTTTGCCTTTTGTTTGCCTTTTTTTTAATGATGAAAGCAATTAGAAATTTAAAAAAACTATTTGAGAGCTTCTTTATATTTTCTTCAGAATTTTTGGATGTATCTTGGGCCTCTGAAAATATGATCCAATGTAAAAGCACTTCAAATTAACACATCTATTGCAATGTTTTTTGTTTTACATCTGGCATTAAAATTTCCCCAAATCTTCTTTGAAAAATCTTTAGAATAGAATTCAAAGACCCAAATAAAAAAACTTCTGACTGCTTGTCATGTTTTTTAACCCTCAAATTATAAATTACAATGAACATAATACCAAAAAAAGGGTGGTCTCTTTTGAATGATCCTTTTTTGATTTTTTTCCCCAAAATGAATAATGATGATCTGAGATATCTGAATCTGCAGGCTTGAAGGGATTATCTAAAGCTTTCCAAAAAATATTTTCATGGGAATTTTTGAGGCACTATTTGTGTCTCAAAAACCAAACCAAAAGAGCATCATATCAGACCCCTTTTGTGTTCTAGGACTCTTCTTGGAGACCTTTCACATGCATATATTTAATATTACTGAAAATGTTTTCCTGGGGCCTACACCCATCTTGGAGCGCTCCAATTATCTTATAAACCGCCCCCTTGACCTCTTCCACCCTCCCATCAGACCACACCACACCACACCACACCACACCACACCACACCACACCACACCACACCACACCACACCACACCACACCACACCACACCACACCACACCACACCACACCACACCACACCACACCACACCACACCACACCACACCACACCACACCACACCACACCACACCACACCGCACCGCTTCACACCACCCCACTCATCATCCTTCACCACTCCTCAACAAAAACAACTCAACACTCCAGATACTTTCAAAAAACCCTTTTCCCTCTTATATCAAGTCTCTGAATACCCTTTTTCACTCAATTTCTTCTCAATATATTTCTCAACTATCAAATCATATCTCCACTTAATTTTTACAAAAAAATCTCTTTTTTCAATGGCTCAAGAAAACATCCACCCACTTTTCAGAAATTTTTCACCAGGCCCATTAAAAATTATCTCATCTAACCAAAATAGTGATTGATATCTTCTTCCAAACTAGTGATTGATATCTTCTTGATCCTTATTCATCTGCCATACTGACACCTAGCTCAGTCTAACCTCAGTATTTAATGTCAGCAAACCCAATCTAACCCTCAGGCCAGATCTACTTTCCAAGTAACTTCAACCTCAAGGCTCAAGGGATTCATATCAATATGTCTCCAGTAACTATGTACCTCATAATCTTCATGCAGTACATATCTACATATAGTCTAACCTCATACACTATGCAGATAGACTCCATAGGCTTGCACATGCTTAATCTCCCAGGTCTGCACATAATCTAACCTTATTAAATCTGTCTAATCCATACTCTGTCATGGTTTATCCTTTGGGAATCCTTATGTACATCTTCTTGCAGATTGTATCACATACTCTCTCTACTTAGTACATAGTTTCATGACCTCCATGGACACTTTACATCATTCAACTGTACTCTCCCAAATTAGACATCCCAGAACTGTAAACTTGCCCCAATGTAGAAGCAGCCTAACCTAATGTAGTAGCATACCTGATCAGCCCTCTCTGTTACCTAGACTGCTCCCATGACATCACATATGTATCCTGAGCCCCAATCACTTGTGCTTCTGTTGTAGTTGCCTCTCTTGTCTATTTAAGCAGCCCTTCTTTTCCTCTTTCCTGATTGTCCCCCAAGAAATAAGTTTACTAATTCCTAATAGGAACTCATCCAAGCAAGTGTCATTCAGCACCTTTCCCTATCAATATTACTCCACTACTGTTAGCCTGCTCCAGTAACCTTGCCCCAAGCCTACTGTGAGTTGGATTAGCCCTTGTGAAAAACCCTGCTTGAAAGCCAGCAGCCCTTGTGAAATAATCTAATAAAACTCCTGATTCAACCCCTCTGGCCCCTCCTCCTGAGCTATCATATAATCAAAAGTAGGTTCTGGTTGAAGCTATTGAATCATGGGCCAAGTCCCATGGATATTCCATATCTACCAGATTCTCCAATTCCCAGGAACATAACTAAACCTATCAATGTGATAAATATAGGGAATATGAACCCAGAAAAGATACCACCAAATTAAAAAAAAAAAACCCAAAAAAGACAAATTGTCATTCCAGGTTATCAGGAAATTTTTCCAAAATATTGGGTTTCTGGGTGGTGAAGGTTATATGTCCAGAGCAAAACCATGCACCTTCCATTGATCCTTCCACTCATCTCATCCAAAGAAGAATCCAAGGGAAGCAAAGGGAGGTGGTTGAAAGTTTTTCCAAAACTGGACTTCCCCCATTAAAAATTCTCAACTCTCCTACACAAAACTCTTCATCACCTATCCATTAAAATCTCCAAACCATTTACAACAAAACATAAAAAATACAAAAAATTCCCTTTATTGCAAAACTCCTGTTGAAGCACTTTTACTGGAACTCCAGAATTCTGCCTTTTTCTACAAAATTAACAACATGGATGTTCAAATGACTTCATTGTTCATTTCTCACACTGATTCCATCAAAATCCTCAACATTTTTCAAAATATCATAATGATGGAATTTACATATAAAAAAAAAAAGTTTGGAATTCCCCTTTTTTATATTCTTGGGGTAAACAATTGTTCCAGAAGTTTCTCAGTTGCCTTCTGTTTTTTATCTCAAGAGAAAAAACAGAACTAGGAATGTGCCCTGGCTCAACATCAGGAAAATTAAGAAGATGAACAACCTAGGGGGTTGTTACAGAAAAGGAACAAGAACTTATTAGTTAAATTGAAACAGTTTTTCCTTCCTCTCATCAACTTCTCTGTGCCTGGAAAATTTTCAAGAATATTCAAACTCATTGCAGGAAGCACTTTAAATCTGAAGATGAATGGAATTTATTTGTGAAAAATGGCTTCAGTTGGTCTATTATAAATCGGAATCTACTTATCAGGAAGCCTTCACCAAAATTTTTCTTGTCTGGAATGTTCCCACTTCTGATTAACTTCTTGATAACTGGATTTCTTTAAAAATAAAATTTGTCTCCTATTTGGCCAACAAACAGTATGAATTTGGAAATGAAAGAACATCCAGAATAGAAGGCCTACACTCCTACATTGAACATTCTATCAGTTCTTCTATTGGCTCTTTCTATATTGTAGTTCAAAAATTTAAAGTTCCATCACCATCCAAAACCATGAGAGATCTATTGAAGACTCTCAGCAACAATTCAAGTATCTCATTGGTTTACCTCACTGTGTGGATCATCTTTCTGGAAAAATCAGCCACTTTTCCCTCAAAGTCATTAATTTATTTTTTTCAAGTTCCTGAATCTTCCACCAATTGCAGAAAATGTGATTGCTCTTCTTACATGGGTATACCATGAATTCAAAAATTCAAATTAGCTATCAGAAAGGGTGAAATCTTCAAACTTGAGGATTTTCATCCTCAATTGCATTTCAAAGCTCCCTTATCAGTGAGTTTATTTCTTTTTTTTTTATTCACGCTGTGGTGTCAATTTATAGACACGGATTGGGAACTGCGTCGCGGCTGCGCGCTCAGCATTGGGGGAAAGCGGGCTCAGCACTAGGGCATGCGGAGTGCTCAGCAGCAGCAGCCGCTGTTTGGCTCCGCACCTGGTGGACGGGTTGGGCTCAGCATTGAATGCGGCGTGGGCGGCAATCCGCCCCGGAGATTGGATTCAGAAGGTAGTGCGCTTGACTAGGTTTGCGGGTGCGCTGGTTTGGATACGTAGGGGCAGAGGAATACGCGGGCTATGAAGGAATGGATGAAGCACGCGGATCATGCCGGATATTACCAAACACCCACAATGGGCGCAGACAAACTGATACGGACAGGTGCGGGGGGCTCCGAGTAGGGCGCGGTGCGAGGACCGCGTCATGAGAAGGACAAACCGGATGGAAGGAACGGCGTACGGACGACGGGGGGAGTTTGGTACAGAGGAGGTGGGGAGAGGAGGCTAGGGTTTCTGTTTCGGGATTGTTTTATGTTTCCTTGTCATACTGTCATTTGCGCGTGTACTTAGGTTAGGGTTGAGGGGGAGGACTTATCCTCACTCCCAACTCCAGGTTAGAGTAGGGGAGGCAGAGATGGAGGCAGAGGAGGAAGAATCAAATCATCAGATTGGATCACTCATCTCACCAAGAGATTAAAGGAACTCATACTGGATACACATCCAGGTGGAAAGTTCTTAGGATTGAAGGATTGGCAATTTCTCTCTCTCTCTCTCTATTTTTCTTTATCTCTTATTTCTATTTCTCATTTAAGGGCAACTTTGGACATCCTCATCTCCTTTCAAACGCAGGGAACCGTTAACTTCCAAACCTTGGGACAATTATAGGGGGATAACCTTTATTCTTTCCACATCTGGGGGTCTGGCTGGGAAGTAACTTTCCGTTTCTTGTCTTTCAAAGGTAACCGGGTGCGATGTCCTATTCATACCTCCCTACAGTCGCTCCTTCTTCTTCTTCTCCTTCTCCTTCCGTTTCCGGGTCCGCTACTCCGACCCCACTCTTGTCTTCCATCCCTCCTCCTCCTCCTCCCTCCGCTCAACCCAGGACAAGCTAGGCCATTCCCCCATCGGTCTCCAGTGACCATGAACCCACTTGCCTGGTTTGCATCAGGCCGCACGAGTACCCTCACATCCAATTCAACACCATGGATGTGGAGCAATTCATCTCAAGATACAAAGGTATTGCAGATGCGGAAGGTGCTTTGGACACTGATAAGGCCCGGCTTGTCGTCCTGTTCATTATGGACAAAGAGAAGCTCCGGGATGTGGAGGAAATGGAAGGCTACAAGAATCAATATTGGCCAAAAATGAAGGCGGAGATCCTAACGCGGTGGGGTAGGCGCGAACCTTGATTCCGGGAGAGTGATTTCGACCGCGTGGCTTTGGAGGCAAGTGCGCGCGGAGGGGTCAGAACACGGGTGGAGCTGGCAGAGTACACCTTGACATTCAATTGGATCTATTGGTACTTGTCAAAGAACAAGGTGGTGGCGGGACAGACAGGGGCTATGAAACGCGCGTTTCTGGGCGGTTTAGGCACTCAACTCTGGGCAAGGGTGCAGCAGCATCTTTACAATCACAACTTGGTAAAGCGGTCACTGGACAGGAGAATTGCGCTCCTTCCGGAGTTGGCTGTCATTTGCCGGGCTGTGGAGAGTGAGCTCAACTTAGAGGAGCTTATCAAGGACACCGCTAAGTCCTTCCCAGCGGGACCAAAGAAATCCGCCCCCCAGGTTCCGGCTTCGGCACAATTTCTGGCCCCAGTTCCACCTACTTCCGCGCGTGTTCCGGTTCCTCAACCCGCGCCCGCCCCTCCAGTAAGCAAATTGACAGAACTAATGAAGGATCTGAAGATCTGCATGAGCCGTATGGGCCAGAAGCAGTCGCAAGGGCCTCCCCCTCACATGTTGGAAGGGTTTCGGCCGCCCGGTACCTTTGTGCCAAGGGGGTGCTCGTAATGCGTGGCAAACGGTCATTGGCAATCAGTGTGCGAGGAGCTTACGAAGGATCTCAGTGCGGGATTGGTTCAAACAGCGGGGATGGGGTACATGTTTCTAACGGGCAAACAGATTCCAATGGAGCCAAGCCAGCCGACCACAATGCAGCAGGTGCGCACACGGGGACAGGAGGCGGGAACAACGGTGCGAGCGTCACTGGGCATCGTTACTGGTCCCGGATCATGGCAACCACCTTGGGTGGAAGCTGAGGTAAGGGTAGTGGCAACGGAAGAAAAGGTGGCAGTCTCCAATAAAATGGAGGTGGACGCAAAGGAGAGACCCCCGTTGGCCGTTCCAAAACCGGCCGCGCGGGCAGCCAACCCTGTAGGGAAGAAGAAAGCGGCGGACATTGTGCAAAGGGTGATGGGTAACGAGACTCCGGTTCTGCTGACCTTGCGGGAACTGGCGTCCGTGTCTCCGGTGGTGGTAGACAAGATGGTTCAGGCATTGCGGGATTGCGGTCAGGGCCGGGTACCTCAGATGGTGCAGCGGGTTCATGTGGCGCGGGGAGTGCAAGTCAAAATCAGTTTTGACTCCGCTCGCTTACGTTCCAATGGTCATAGCGGGAAGGAAGGTGTGGGCTATGGTGGACAGCGGTTCAATGGTAAACCTGCTGCCATTGCGGATGGTGGATGATTTGGGGTTGGTTCGGCGGAAGTGCACAATGGGTCTCCGCGCGCTTAACGGAGGGGAGTATTATGTGGATGGGGTAGTTGAGGAGGAGGAGGTCAAGGTTGCAAGGGTCCGTAGGCCCCTTTCTTTTCTTTTGGTTGATTGTGGGGATGTGATTTTGGGAAGGCCATTCATGTTTGGGTTTCAAGCACAAATGGTTTTTGATCTGGAGGCGGGAACAGAGGCGTTGACAGTGGAGGATTTGTCCGGCGGAAGGTTTGGGACGACTATCTGCAATCAGGGGCAAGGGAAGCGGAGGAGAGTGTCAGAGTATGAGGAGGAACCGGACATGGAGTTGGTCTGCAACGGGCGACCTTTGGAGAATTTTTTCTTGTCAACCAAGGAGACCGTGCGGAACAAGCTCCGGTTTCGCGCGGGCGGTTGAATAATGAGGAGCAGGGAGGGGGAGGAAGGAAAGTGCAGGGCGCGCACGTCGCAGAAGTAAGTCCCTTTTCTCGGTATGCATCGCCCAAGGGTACTACTCTTCAAAAACCCTATCATCGTGCCACACTCGTGAGCAATGGAAAAAGCCGCGGTTCCGTTCTGTGCAGGACTTACAGCAAAGGATGCGTGCGGATGATGCGGTGCAACGCGGGCAAGTACAAGCCGTTGTCACAGAAGGTCTGACCAAGGAATGAGCCGATGCCCCAGGAACTGAAAGGACCGCTTCGACCAATTGCTTGGTTGGGGGACCCTTGGGTCAGGCTGATTAAGGCTTTGGGGTGGGTTACTAGTTCGGCGCGGATCACGGAGGAGCATATTGCATCTTTCAATTTTGGCCCGACGGGATGGTTGAGTACGGAGGAGCGTGAGTTGCTGATTTTGGTTCTGGTTCTTTGGGAAAGAGTGCTTGCGTTTGGACTGGAAGAGCAGGGGCTCCTGAAAAACAATATTGGCGACCCCTATGTCATCCCTACTGTCGATCACAAGCCGTGGCAGATCAAGCAGATTCTGATACCGCGGGAGGTCCGGGAGCAGTTTCTGGAGTTGGTGCGGGAGCAGGTGGAGACTGGCCTTTACAAACAGTCAACGTCCAGTTACTCCAGCCCAATCTTTGCGGTGGTTAAGCAGGACGGAAAGTCGTTGAGGATTGTTCATGATTTACAGCGGCTCAACTCCTTTACAATACGGGACGCAGGACGGCCCCCTTGCATTGACAAGTTCCTTGAGTCAATGGCGGGGCGCGCTTTTTACGGTTTAGTGGATGTGATGGGGGGATACGACCAGCGCGAGTTGGATCCTTGCTTGCGGCCTCTAACGGCATTTGAGACTGGGTTGGGAAGAATGCAGCTGACTTGGCTCCCGCAAGGCGCGACTAATTCCGTGGCGGTTTACCAGGTGCAAATGGCTTGGATCCTGAAAGATGATCTTCTGGAGGGAGTCCAAATCTTCATTGACAACGCCGGCATCAAAGGTCCGAAATCCAATTATGGAGGAGCAGAGCTGGTTGAAGTTCCCGGCATCCAACATTTTGTGTGGGAATACGCGCAGACGTTGGAACGCATCCTGTTTTGCATTAAGGAGGCAGGGCTGACGGTGTTGGGGAAGAAGTTGGCGGTTTGTGTTCCGGCGCTCAAAGTCCTTGGCCATGTTGTTGCTTCCAACGGCCGGCGCATGGCAGAGAAAAAGAACAAGGTCCTTGAATGGCCGACCCCGCGGACGGTGTTGCATATCCTTCAGTTCTTGGAATTATGTATCTATGTCCGTATGTTCATTGAGAGGTTTGCGGAGGTGGCAAGCCTGCTCCAATCACTAACGCAGAAAGGCGCGGAGTGGAAGTGGGGAGAAGAGTGCGATTGCGCGTTCCAGAAGCTCAAGGAGATTGTGGGATGTGACATTGTGCTCTGCAATCTTGACTACAACGCAGGAGGAATTAGGCTAGCGGTTGATTCCAGCAAATTTGGCACGGGGGGTTCTCACTCAAGAGGACAACGGCAAGGATAGGCCGTTGCTTTACCAGTTGGTCACCTTCACTCCAACGGAAAGCCGGTACTCCCAGCCGAAGTTGGAGTTGTGCGGGGTCACCAAGATCGTGCGGCGGCTCCAGTATCTTTTGTGGGGGGTCCATTTTGAGCTTCTGGTGGATGCAGAGGCGCTGGCGCGGATGATCAATTCCCTGGCGTTGCCCAACACTCCCATGACCAGGTGGGTGGCATTTCTTCAACTTTTCTCCTTTGCTGTTGTTCATGTTCCAGGGAAAGCATTCACTATGCCAGACCCGTTGTTGCGGTATCCTAGGGACGACCCGTTTGAGGACGTGGAACTGCTCGATTTAGAGACCCCGGTTGTCAAGGTAGGGGTTGTGGAGGCAGGCGTCCAGCTGCCGCTCCGGCAGACCGGGCGGTACGTGATCCTCCGTGACTACTTGCAGGACCTTTGTTTTCCCAATGGAGCTACGGAGAAGGACATGCAATGGGCGAAGCGGCGGGCGGGGAATTTCTACGTACAGGAGGGGCAGCTTTGGTGGCGGAAGACTCCGGTTCCTCTTGTGGTTACCACTTCAAGGGTGGATCAGGAAGCTATCCTCCGGAGCCTTCACAACAATCTTGGTCATCAAGGGGAGGTTGAGACAGGGAGGCGGGTCAAAGAGCGGTTCTGGTGGCCAGGTGTAGTGCGTGCGGTGCGGGAATGGCTGGCCTCCTGCAAAGCCTGTCAACGGCGGAGCGCGAGACTGCCCAAGGAAGTCGGAAACCCCACAGGGGAAGACGCCCTCTTTGGTCGAGTCTCGCTTGATGTTGTCCACATCAAGGCCGGTAAGTTCGCCTATCTGCTCAACGCATGGGACAACCTGTCCGGCTGGGCAGAAGCGCTTCCGTTGGTCAAGCTCTTGGCGGACAAAGTTGCTCTATTTCTGGAAGAAAATTGGTTTGCGGGGTACGGGTCGCTCCGTCTGGTCACAGTGGACGGAGAGGCTGAGTTTTGCGGCTGTTTGGTCGAGTTGGTGAAGAGTTGTGGAGCCAAGTTCGGCCGGGTAACGGAGTACTATCCCAAGGGGGCCGGCGTGATCAAACGCGGGCATCAGCCAATCAAGGACGCCCTGGTCAAGATGTGCAGGGAGGACGGTAAGCGCTGGCAGGAGACCCTTCCGATGGTGCTGTTTGCGGATCGGATTTTGGTGAAGCGGTCAACAGGCTACTCGCTGTACAAGTTACTTTTTGGGCAGCGCCCCGTGCTTCCGGTGGACATTGAGTTGGAGACGTTTCTGGGGGTTGACTGGTGGAAGGTGAAGACTTCTGCCGAATTGCTTGAGGCTCGCGCCAAAAAGCTCCTTTGATGGGACGGAATGCTTGCAAAGGCCGCGGACCGGCTGAAGAAGACTTGGATGGCATTGGTGCGCTATTGGGACGAGCGCTGCTTGCATCATCTCTGGGATCCCTTGCGGAAGGGGGATTTGGTGCTCCTGTACAACCAAAGTCTGGAGTCTCAGTGGGGGAAGTTGTTTTCTAACCAGTGGAAAGGCCCGTTTGGCGTGTCGTCCAAGTTCGAGGGCTGCAGCTATGAGTTGGAGGAATTAGACGGTACTCCGCTGAAACGGAAGGCGGCAGCTTTGCATGTCAAGTGCTTCTTTGCGCAAGGATCTACCTTGTTTGACGAAACAGCAGAAGGGGGTGAAGGATCTGACAAGGGGAGTGTGGAGCGCGGCAATGGTATAGGAACGCGGTCCGGGTATTTGTCCTTGGGCGGAGAAGCGGAGACCGTGCCGTTGCAACGGAGTAGGCGGTTGCGACCAGCTGGGGCAGTGGCCAAGTTGGGGGGGGGAGGTAGAGGGGGTAGGGTATAAGTTTTGATTTGATGAGGGGGTGCTCTAGCCGGTTCACAGCCGGAACAACTAGACACCCCAGAATGTTTGTTTCTCTGTTTCTTTCTTATCTGGATTAAGGGGTCTTTGCTGGCTTGGGGTTTTTGCAGGAAAAGCGGGCGCGGCACAAAGCCGGGTCTGTAGACACAAGGACAATCCCCGCGGAACCGGGACGCGTGGGAAATCCCGCGGATGGGGGAAGCGGGACAAAGAGCGATTTGCGGGCCGTCTACGGGCATTGGGCGAAAAAAAAGAAGAAAAAAAAAAGGGTGTTCTTTTCTATTTTTCTTCTCTGTTGGTTTCTTTTTCTCTTTTTCTTTCTCTCAGGATATCTCAAGGATGGGTGGCTGGTATGGGAATAAGCTTGATTTGGTGAGGGGGTGCTCTAGCCGGTTCACAGCCGGGACAACTAGACACCCCAGAATGTCCGTTCTCTTACTCTCTCTCTCTCTTCCCTTACGGTGGCCCGCGCTGGTGTTTTGGTTGTTGTGCTTGTTGCAGGATGGGTACAGGGAAATGTGTGGCAGTTTGTCTGGGGCGGTCCAGGTGCCTCTTTTGGAACGGCTAGTCACTTACGGTCTCTCACAAAGCAAGCGCGTGGGCACAGACTCAATCTCAGACTCACTCTCACAAAGCGCGGTCCCGCACTTTTTCTCAGAAGGTTAGGACCTTGCGCGGGTACATGTATATTATTAATGGGAAAGGGAAGCGCGGTACAAGAAAAAAGAAGGGAAGAAGCAGAGGAAAGGAAGAAGGGAAAAAGGGGGGGCGATGCGCCTAAGCCATCTTCATCATTTCCTCCATTTCCGCCCTTGAGGACGCCCGTAAAGCCTGGAAATACGCCAGGAGTTCGCGCCAGGATTCCAATGATTGTGCGCCGGGGATTGCGAGGAAATTCCGAAGCATTGTGGTTGACCATTCCGCCAAAGCCTCAAAGCCAGCCGCCGGGAGCGCCATTACGATTAGAATCTCTGGGATCTTGGGAGGGCTGGGGGGAGGAGCGGCCGGTGAAGATGGGGCCTCCGGGGAACCAAAAGGGGGGCTCGGTCCAGCTGGAGGTGATGATGGGACAACAATTGGTGACGGAGGCGGAGGGGCGTCAGGGGTTGTAGGCCTCTCATCCGAGTCCGCTGGTGGCGCGGGCGGTGTTGGCGGTCGTGGAGTAGGAGGAGGAGGTGCTGGCGCGGCTGCGGGTCTTCCAGAGAGTCTTGGGTCCGGTACCGTTTGGTTCACGCCAACAGCAGCGGCCCAAGCGCGGGTTGCTGCGCGCCATTCCTCCAAAGTTTTGTATTTGCCCCGTTGCGGAGGTCCAGCCCAGCAGAGGGGTGATGCCAAGTCGCAGCTCACGTGCGAGGTGGTGGGTGAGGGGGCTTGGGGGCGGCGGGATGGAGGTGAACAGGGTGGTGTCCACAAGCCTTCTGAGATTGACTCGTCGTCCAAAACCACAAACAGGTCCAGACAAGCCCTCTTGCGCGGCCTGGGGCGAGAGCAGGATTGGGGGGGAGCTCAAGGGATGCTGTCGCTAAGCAAGCAGCGACAATGGCCGCAACGGCAAGCTACACAGGCGCGTCGACTGGGGATGATCAAACACGCGTGCCTGTTCCAGGCGCAGAACTCGCATGGGAGCATGATGGCGATGGATAGGAGGGAAGATGGGGAAGGTGGTAGTGGGAGTGGTGGGGGTGGAGTGAAAGTAGTGGAGGCGGTGGTATGGTGAAGCGGTGGGAAACTTCTGGGGACAGAACTCAAGTTGGGGGGGGATGTGGTGTCAATTTATAGACACGGATTGGGAACTGTGTTGCGGCTGCGCGCTCAGCATTGGGGGCAAGCGGGCTCAGAACTAGGGTATGCGGAGTGCTCAGCAGCAGCCGCTGTTTGGCTCCGCACCTGGTGGACGGGTCGGGCTCAGCATCAAATGCGGCGTGGGCGGCGATCCGCCCCGGAGATTGGATTTGGAAGGTAGTGCGCTCGACTAGGTTTGCGGGCGCGCCGGTTTGGATACGTAGGGGCAGAGCAATCCGCACGCTATGAAGGAACGGATGAAGCACGCGCTTGCGCGCGCGGATCATGCCGGATATTAACAAACACCCACAATGGGTGCGGACAAACTGATACGGACAGGCGCGGGGGGCTCCAAGTAGGGCGCAGTGCAAGGACCGCGTCATGAGAAGGACAAACCGGATGGACGGAACAGCGCACGGACGATGGGGGGAGTTTGGTACGGAGGAGGTGGGGAGAGGAGGCTAGGGTTTCTGTTTTGGAATTGTTTTCTGTTTCCTTGTCATACTGCCATTTGCGCGTGTACTTAGGTTAGGGTTGAGGGGGAGGACTTATTCTCACTCCCAACTCCGGGTTAGAGGAGGGGAGGCAGAGATGGAGGCAGAGGAGGAAGAATCACATCATCGGATTGGATCACTCATCTCACCAAGAGATTAAAGGAACTCATACTGGATACACATCCAGGTGAAAAGTTCTTAGGATTGAAGGATTGGCAATTTCTCTCTCTCTCTCTCTATTTTTCTTTATCTCTTATTTCTATTTCTCATTTAAGGGCAACTTTGGACATCCTCATCTCCTTTCAAACGCAGGGAACCGTTAACTTCCAAACCTTGGGAAAATTATAGGGGGATAACCTTTATTCTTTCCACAACGCTCAAATCAAAAAAATTCCAATTTATTTTGATTTTTATTTCTCCAGTTAAATCTGAAGCCTGACTCAACTTAAGAATCTGAAAACTTTGAAGTTCCAACCAGAGAAATTAATGAAAACCTATATTTCACTGAACTTTTTGAAGAATTCAGACAGTTCCAACCTGGAGAAAAGCTATTATTCTCTGGGTGAAAACAATAAGCTATACAGCATCAAATTGATCTGATTCAAGATCCCAATTCCACTCAAAGATACAAAGTAAGAGGAAGAACCAAATGATCAGCAAATAAGTTCAAGAAGATATCTCAGTCCTCAAGCAAAAGATATCTATCTGTTTTTGGATTTTTCAAAGAACCCAGGATGAGAGGAAGGCAAAAGAAGAAAGTCATAGCAAATTCCAAGGTCAGTCACCATTCTTTGGAAAAAAGTATATATCAACTTTCATAATTAATATTTTCTTTCTATGTGCTCAGGTTTCAAGAAAGTGGAAGGCCATCAAGGGGAAGGGGAAGGTAAAAAATAAGGAGGAATCAGAGGAAGAGGTAATTTTATATGTATAATTATATCTTTTTCAATGTATTTTTTTAATGATTCCTTGTCAATTATTAAATATAGGTTGAATTTCTGAATGAAGAGGAATATTGAGAAGATGAAGAGGTGCCAGATTTGGATGAAGGGGAAGATTTGACAGATGGAGATCTGCCAGATTTAGATTTTATTAAGATGGTGAAATTTCATTTTCTTTCATTTTCTTTTGTTTCTTTTTGATATTATTTTTCATTAATTTTTTCATTCAAAAATTTATCAGAGGTTTGGAACCATTTTGAATAAGATTTTTGATTCTCCTGAATACAATTTTGGGACAAGAATAAAGAGACTATAGGTATCCAATGAAGATGGTGATGCTCCTTAAAATTCCCCTGGAAGGAAGTTATTAGCAGGCCCAAAAATGAGTGAGAAAGTGGGTACATTTTATATTTTCTCATTTTTTATTTTATTTTGGGTTTTACCTCTAGGTTTCCTGAACATTATTGTATTCTTCTTCTGGAATCTTTGAACAACTCTCAATTGAAGAAGTGAGTTTGATCTTTAGAACATACTTTATTTTATTAAAAATTGTGATTTTTGGTTTTAGTTCCCATACAAATAATTTATTTTTCCAAAAACAGCTATTCCACATATATCACATTTTCAAGATTTCATAGGGGATGGGGACTGTGGCTTTAGAGTAGCATCCATTTTTTGGGGAGGAACTCAGGATATTGGATTGAATTAAGGAAAGAAATGGTGACAGAGCTTGATTCAAATCCAATCTTAAAGGAGTCAATATAACTGCGTGATATCTGGGGTGAACCTTTCCAAGAAGCAAGAAGGCAACTGAACCACCTTTCTGGCCCAGCTACCATAGATAGTTGGATTAAATTTCCATGCAATTGCTTCCTTCTGTCTGATCTTGGAGTTACTCAAGCGTATGCTAAATTCATTCTATATAATCTTATTATCATGTTGTGTATCTGCTCTTTCCTGCTGCTGTTACTCTTTTCCTTTTCCTCTTTCATTCTTTTCCTATCTTCAGTTTTTTTTCTTCTATTCTTTTTTTTATTATTCTATTCTATTTTATCTCAGCTGCGGGCCTCACAACACCAGCTTCCACTGCCAACGCTCCAAAATCAGTAAAATAAACATTCTCCACCTCACCTCATCTGCCTCCAACATTCAAAGGCAGATCATCATTCCATTCAATGCACAACTGCTCCTCACCTTACTATGCTCCAACACTGACTATCCTTCACCAACTGAGGCTGCCTGCCACCTCTACGCTGTCTCATCACCAGAAGTTTCCCCATCCAATATCCCTGCTCAACCTCTCTATTTCTTTTCTTTTCCTTTTCATCAATCTCATCCATCAACCTCTACCTGTTCCGGCCTGGTCCTTTTAGGTATTTTCCTAGCTTCTTGTTCTCATTTTTTAATCCTTTCTATTGCCTCCCACTTAATTCTATGATCCTTTTAGCCACCAATTCCTACAGCGGAAACATATAAGTGTTCATTGGTTCTGTTTTTGTCTTTGATTCATTGGACTTATCTTCCTATGAATTCCCCTCTCACTCCAAATTCCAAAATTTTCTCCATTCTTTTAGAAGATTTCAAACATATATTCTCATTCAAGTTCAAGTCTGATAATTGTCCAGCTCCCAGGTTAGATCCACTTTGGAAAATATTTGTGACCAAGGATTCCAAATCTTTGAACACCATTATTCAGAAACATTTAGAGCTTGGTGATGAAGTTTTTTTCCCTCCAAGAAAATAAAGTAGAAACATAAATAAATCATAGTTCAATAAGTTTTAATATTTGTATTCATATTTCTTCTTTGATTTTGATTTTTTGAATGAAGTTTGGAAGGTGTATACATAAATCCAAAAGATCTGTATTAAGAATTTATTTTGTTATTTTTTAAAATTCTGAAAGCTTCAATACCCCAAAAAGAATATTTTAAAAGGCAAATAAAAGGATCCAAAAATCCAATGAGGAAATTCAATTTTGTGAATTTTTTGGTTTTTTGAAGGAAATTTTAAGGGAACAAATGACATCCAAAAAGTTTGAAATAAATATTTGAAATTTTTTTAATAGTTGCGTTGGACTTTTAAAAGCTTTCATCACAAAGAAAAAAAAATCAAAAAGTCAAACAAAAGGATCCCAAAGTCTAATGAGAAAATTGAATTTTTCAAATTCTTTGCTTTTTTGAAGGATTTTTTTAAGGTAATATAGTACATCCAAAAAATCTAAAAAAAATATTGAAATTCTCTTTAACTGTTGGTTTAAATTTTTGATAGCTTGAATAAAAAAAATTAAATCAAAAGGAAAATAACAGGATGCAAATGTCCAATGAGAAATTTGAATTTTTTAAATTGTTTGGTTTTTTGAAGGAATTTTTTAAGGTAAAAGGATACATCCAAACAATCTAAAACAAATAATGGAAAAATCTTTGAATTTTGCTTGAAAATTTGTTAGCTGACATAACCAAAAAAAACTAATTAAAATAGCCAAAATAAGGATCCAAAAACCCATGGAAAAATTGGTTTTTGCAGAATTTTGTAATTTTTTGATTCCATTCTTGGAGGGGTTCCAATGCTTCCAAAATTACCAAAGATTTCTTTAAGGGGGTTTATGAACAACAGCTATGGGACTGCGGCATCAGAACTCAAAAAAATCAATTCTTGAAAAAATTGTGAAATGTATTATTTTTCTGTGTAGCAGCAGAGGCCTGCAACAGTGGGTAGACATAATATTCTGTGAAATAAAGGATTGGGGGAAGGAAAAACAAAAGAAAAAAATAAAAAAATAAAAAAATAAAAAATAAAAAATAAAAAAATAAAAAAATAAAAAAATAAAAAAATAAAAAAATAAAAAAATAAAAAAATAAAAAAATAAAAAAATAAAAAAATAAAAAAATAAAAAATAAAAAAATAAAAAAATAAAAAAATAAAAAAATAAAAAAATAAAAAAATAAAAAAATAAAAAAATAAAAAAATAAAAAAATAAAAAAATAAAAAAATAAAAAAATGAAAAAATGAAAAATGAAAAAATGAAAAAATGAAAAAATGAAAAAAATGAAAAAATGAAAAAATGAAAAAATGAAAAAATGAAAAAATGAAAAAAAGGAAAAAAGAAAAAAAGAAAAAAAGAAAAAAAGAAAAAAAGAAAAAAAGAAAAAAAGAAAAAAAGAAAAAAAGAAAAAAAGAAAAAAAGAAAAAAAGAAAAAAAGAAAAAAAGAAAAAAAGAAAAAAAGAAAAAAAGAAAAAAAGAAAAAAAGAAAAAAAGAAAAAAAGAAAAAAAGAAAAAAAGAAAAAAAGAAAAAAAGAAAAAAAGAAAAAAAGAAAAAAAGAAAAAAAGAAAAAAAGAAAAAAAGAAAAAAAGAAAAAAAGAAAAAAAGAAAAAAAGAAAAAAAGAAAAAAAGAAAAAAAGAAAAAAAGAAAAAAAGAAAAAAAGAAAAAAAGAAAAAAAGAAAAAAAGAAAAAAAGAAAAAAAGAAAAAAAGAAAAAAAGAAAAAAAGAAAAAAAAAAAAAAGAAAAAAAGAAAAAAAGAAAAAAAGAAAAAAAGAAAAAAAGAAAAAAAGAAAAAAAGAAAAAAAGAAAAAAAGAAAAAAAGAAAAAAAGAAAAAAAGAAAAAAAGAAAAAAAGAAAAAAAGAAAAAAAGAAAAAAAGAAAAAAAGAAAAAAAGAAAAAAAGAAAAAAAGAAAAAAAGAAAAAAAGAAAAAAAGAAAAAAAATAAAGAAAGGAAAGAAGTGAAAATTAAAAAAGGAACAAAGGAAAAATAAAAAAAAAGAAAATAGAGAGAGAAAGAGAATTAAACAACCATTAGCATCTGGCATCATAAAAATTTTTGACCAAGCTCAAAAATAAGTGGTCAAATTTTGAACTGAGAAATAGAAATAGGTAGAATGAATTCCTAAATTTCCAAAGATGAACCAGCAATCTGAATGAGATGGCTTGAGGAGTATAAGGGATAACATCAAGGATTTGATCCAATTCATCTTTGACATCTTTGATGTTGGCAGTTATGTTGTGAAGACTAACACAACAGATGATTTGATGGATTAGTATCTTGGTTTTTTTTGTTTATCTTTTATTTTGGAGCTGGTTCTGCCTTTCCCTTAAGCTGAGCCATATCCCTATCCGGATTCCTATATAATGTTTGATTTTTATGCTTGATTGGGCTAGATTTTAGTTGAAATTGGTTTTATGTGAATCATCAGAAAAAAAACTTCTGACATCATAAAACCATGTATTCAGTACTAACATAAGCAGCCTTTTCCAAGAGGTAGTTATTTTGGTCAAATTGACAGTGATTTTCTTGAAACACTACATCTGATAAAACAAATATGAACTGTGAAAAAATCCTGGAAGACCAAATGGGAGGGAAATGGAATCCTTTTTTCTTCTCAGGAATCAGATGAAAAGCAAAAGAGTATCTAATTAAACAAAGGAAAGATAGTTTTTCAGTGTTTTATAAATAGAAAATTAAGAACAGAAGAATTTATTTCCTTTCCTTTCAATAAATTTAAATAAAAATGGTGTTTTCTATAAAGCTAGGGCTTTTGAATCAAGGGTATGGTGGTTCCATCAACAAAGCCAATACAACCTGGAAAACCCCTTGTTTACATTACCTCAAATATATCCTTTTTATCCTCCTTGGTTGGTCAGAAGAGTGCTGAGAAGGAATCTCCTATGATAGCAGGGTTAAATTAAGTTAGGAAGCTGAATTTTCCTATCAAATTTAGAAAAGGTTTTCTTATTTATGAACACATGAAACATAGCAGTTGGATCCCAAAAAACAAAGAGAAAACACAAGATGGGCAGATGGATCATGCTGATGATCTTGAGAGTGATTCTGGATGAATTCATGGATTTAAATCATCTCAGAATTCTTCATGAATGTTTGAAAGGAATTTACAAAGAGTTTCTGTAGTCTTGATCAAGGGATTAGGTGGAAATTTTGCCTTTAATGCTGTGGATTTTGGAGATTTTGAATTCTTGGGACCAATTATTTCTTTTCCAATAGACTTTCAAAGGCTAAAATATTTGATCCCAAGTATCAGAGTCCAATATTATCAAAGATTTGGTAAACTTTATTGCGTTTTGAACTAGCTTCTTGAAGGATATTTTGGATATTGGGAGAGTTAAGGTATCTATAAATGGTGGAAACTTCTGCAAGTTCATGTGATGAGTTTGAGTAGTGGTGATGTGTGAAATTTGAAGTGATGATGTTGAGAACTTGTGATGTGTGTAATTTGAAGTGATGAGGTTGAGTGGTGGTGATGTGTGCAATTCAAAGTGATGAGGGTATGGCATGATGGAGTGAGGATTCTGGTTTTGATATCAATTCAGAGGGGTGGATTGGTGTTTCTCATTCTGATTGATGATGATGCATAAAGGGTGGTTTTTATTCTTGAGATCCACCATTCTTATAAAACCAGCCATTTTGAAATACACCTGTTAGGTGGTAGTTGTATTTCAGGACCCACCCTTTTCAATGGTGTGTTTTGTCAAGAAAATGGCAGGTTTTATAGCTTTGATGCACCCTAATGTCAGGTTTCTGAAATTTTAAATATATTTGAGACCATCTAAGATAGAAAACTCACTCTGAAATAAAAATAAAATTCATAAAAAGCTTGGAAATAACAATCAAAATTTCCAGCAGCTCTAAAAGAATACTTTAATTATCAAACTAAGTCTACAATAAAATGTACCTTTCCTTTGTGATCATATATCATTATTTTCATGAATCATTGATGAATACATAAAAATCTACTTCCTTCTTCTGTCTGTATTTTATTATCATGATGATGATGCCACTGATCTAAGTCCTTCTGGCCCCTCCTTATATATACTGAGATCTGTGCTCAGATAATACTCCTCCTCTTATGTTGTGTTTTTCCTTAATTCACCTTATCCTTTCTCAAATTTCCACCTCACATCATTTATCACCCATCCTGCAAATTTTTTTCCCTCATATTTCTCCAAAGAGATTTCAACTTCCTGTTCCAAAAATCAAGCATACTTCCTATGGTATCTCCCATGGAACCCATGAAAATCTGACCCAAATTCCCTGATTGAATCAAACTGAAGCCTCCTCAACAAAGATATGATGAATCTGAAATTTAGAATGATACCCCAAAATTTTAAATTTAATTGAAGAAATTTTCTAGGTTGTGGGGAAATTGTCTTGATAATAAAACTGAGGAAATATTGATGTAATGAATTTTTAACCAGAAATATGCAATAATTTGTGAAATTAACTAAATGATTGAATAAATCCTAGTGGAAAATATTTGTGCTTTTAAAATAATCTGAAAAAGTGTGTGGACAAGATAAAATCTGAGGAATTTTTGCTCTAATTTTAAGTAAGAGGGAGAATAAATGTTTTTGAAAGGAAATCTCCCAACTCATTCCCTCTTCTGCGCATTGACCTATTTCAAGTCACTATGACCCAACGGTCACACAAATCATCTGAAACCAATCAATCAGTTTCCATCTCTCCCTCTTACTCCATCCCTTGCCCCCTCAGTCCCTCCCTTGCTCCTTTTTCCATTCTCCTTCTCTAAGCCCAATTCCATTCCTCAAACCATCAATGCTATCCCAATTCCTTCTCCAATCCTCGTCAATACCCATTCATCATCACCATCATTATCAATTTATACACCATCACCATTACCCTCACCATCAACTTCAACCATTGTTCCAATCCTGCTTCATCTGACATCAACATATCCTCAATCACCAACCCAAACAACCTTAACCCAATAAATTGAATCCCTCAATCTTGATTTCCTTCCTTTCTTTTTCCAGATGTGAGATTTATTTCTGATTCAAAAATTAACAAATTCAACCTGCTTACACTCCCATTTCCTTAGCTTTGTACTTTTCCATTCTTCTCATTAGCCACTCTTCCATTCCATTTTGAGCACCTTCCATCTAAATCCTAATCATTTAGAGTGAAAATTGTTTTTTCAGGTTTTTTCTCATGATTGTCTTTCCTTTCTCAATTCCTTCTTTTTTTAAACTTCTAAAAACTTAGTCCATCGGTTCAGGTAATAAAAATTTTTGAACTTTTCAAATGTTGTTCAGAAATGCAGGATTCAAAATGAAATTCCGTCATAAAGTTACAAGCTAAATGCAGGACTGAGTGAAATGATGAAAAGAAATATGCAAGTGAATGAAATTTAAATGCAAATTTTATGGATTGAAAATAATTTAAATTTTATAATGGGAGTGAGTACCATTTCAAGATAAAAGATGAAGTATTGAATCCTGGTCATAAGTGATTGAGGAAGATATGTAATGGATCATGTGAAAGAGAAAGCAAGGTGAAAATTTATTGTTTGAAGGTGACTGAAAATGAATTGATAAATTAATGGAAACCAGGTTCAAATTAAGTTGTTAATTGTGGATTAAGTGCAAGATATTTGAAGATCAAGTGCAGATTTTATGACACTAGCCATAGATGAAATGCAATATTTGAGAATTTTTTGCAAATGACTACTGATTTTACAGAAAAGGATGGTCAATTAATTAATTCCAAAAGTAGTAAGCAGAATTCCCTAAGTTGTTAGAGTGCTGTTGATTGTCACAATTTTGGGTTGCAATTAGATACTGAGGAGAGGGTTGCATTTAAAATTTGTCTTCAAAGAATAGCCTGGAGTTCAAAATGTGACATTAATAGTCAAACACAAAATCTGCAATCACCAAAAACCAACCCTGCAATGCTCAAGATGTTTTCCTTAATAGCACAGCTAGAAAGTTTCCTTCTGAAGCTACCCTAAACCACATTTTTTATACCTTTTCAGAAAAACTAGTTCTTCATAACTTCAATTATCCTTTCTTCCTTTGCATGCAAATTTCTTCACCAACCCATCCAGTTTATTTTGCTGTAAAGCTTCCTCATAAGATGGAAAACTAAAAAGCAGTCCATAATAGCTCAATAAGTCACTGACATTGAAATGGTGGCCCTCGAGCTCTGGTTAAATCAAATAAGTTGGACATCCATTCTTTTATTTGGTTTTTTAATATGAATGAAATTAAAAAAATTATCAAGAGAGACAACCATGGTTCCAAATGTTAATATTTCAAAGCAAAGGATTTCCAAAGAACAATGTGGTTAAACATGAAAATTTAGATTCTGAGTTAAAATAGGATGAGCAACAGCATAAGAAAGAGCAATGGCTTGATGACAATATAGCAACAACTTGAGATGATAGAAAACCCCAGACTGAGGTAATTAATAGATGAATGATGAAAAAATCACCAACTTGTCAACAATATAAAGGGATAAGGGATGAGCAGAGGCACCACAATGCAGTTAACAAGTGCAATGGCACCAGGAACAAGATGTAATTGAGTTAGAGTGTGTTGAGATTTGAGTTGAATGGTCCATTTGAAACAAAAGGAAAGGATGGGACAAGGTCTTATGAAACTGAGAAGAGAAGATCTAGAGAGATGAAGGAGGGAAGTCTGGTTCATTGTTAGTCAGAAAAGATGAATTTTTTATTCACTTGGAAACCAGCAGCTCAAATAGACTAAGTACAAAGAGGCTGAAATTTGGTTGACAAGATAAATGCATAAATAGAATGAAATTGAATAAAGAATGTTTAAACTATAAGCAGGATTTTCACAAGAGGAAATGGTTTAAAAAGGTAGGAGTGTCACTGACCATTCACTCACTTAGACAACACTTGAAATAATAGTTATAAGATAAATCATCAAGGATTAAAGATAAAGAACCTACTAGAGTTATGAATACTTAGAATAGTATAAAGAGGTGACTAGACTATAATACTCTTTAGCTACACAATGAAGATAAGCCACTAGGATCAATGATAAAGATGTAGATAGAGCTATAATGGAACCTGTATGATATAAAGGAAACACTAGACATGGAAACTCCAGAGCTGATAACAGAGATTGGACTCAAGATTTAGGCAACACTAATAAGAGACAAAAATTCTAACAGAGGGAAGTAGAATGGATGATTTATTTCAGATGGAAAACACTGGGCTTAAATATTCTAGCTGCAAGGACGGCTGAACAGTGGTTTCTAACCATGAATTATAGTGAATAATGAATAAGAGAGGATTCAGATCCTCATGCTATCATACCACCAAAAGAGCAAAGTAACTTATATGAAAGGCAAGCCAGTCTATTGAAAGGTAAGGGAATCTGATTTGCAGTCAAGTGTTGGGAAAAGTACAGATTGAGACCAAAATTCTAATGCTAACTTATTAGTCAGGAAGCTCAATTGAAAAGCCAAATCTAGAAAAATTGAGATATGGTTCCAGCATTTCATAAGGTTTTCCAAGTCCCTACTTTCCATAGGCCACTTTTTGTTGGACAGCATGATTGCCAATATTCTTACCCAACCACTGGCCATTTTTCAATATTTTCCAGGTCAGACTAAAACCACACCTCACCATGGCAGAGTCTAGGAGGAGTGTTTATATGAAGACTCTACCACATGCAAGAAGTAGGACTGCATGTGCAGTCAACAGGGCCATGGCTGTGGCCAGAACAAGGAGTGTGACTCAACCTGCCACTCAAACCAGAATGGTGGTCCCACCTTAAACTCTGTATCAATGATTCCTCTCATCTAATATTCAACTCCTTCCCTTGTCTCCATCCTGCCTCTTCCCTCTTTTCTTCTTTACTTTCCTTAAAAATTATCTCACCCATCCCACCATCACTTGGTTGACTAAATTTCAATCCCTCAGTATCACAACTCTTCCTCAACTGCAGTAGAAATCAACAGGAGTAGCAAAGGATTAGAGCCAGTGGAGGTGCAAGGTGGAACTCACCATGAACCCTCACACCTTTTCTATTTTTAAACCTCCTTGCTACCATTCCTAATTCTCTTTTTTTCTTTTTAATGTCTCCATAAATTAATCTTAGGCTGTGTTTTTATTCAAGAATAAACCCACAGCCTTTGTTCTATTAAGCTGAGCTTACCAGTGTTGCTTCTGAGACAGGTAACCAGATATTTCTTTTCCTCTCTGATGCCTCTCTATCTTGATTACCATTTGTCTCAGCTATTCTAAATTCAAATCTTGACTTGAATTTTGTGTCTTATAGGATTTAAATACTACAAGAGTTGCCATAAAAGCTATTAACTAAACAGTTTCTCATTATAATCCAAAAATTTTGACATTGAAAAAGTATTTCAAAAGAAAGCAATCATCACACAAGTTGACCAATTTCCTATGGTTCCGGTCCAGGTAAGGTTGAAAGTTGGCCTGATTTCCAAGATAAAAGAGGGCAGATACATGAAAACCATCTTTCATATTCATATCCGAAACTGACTGAAAAAAGACCACCCGCATGGTTTGAAATGCAAGTGCTCAAACTCGAATTTTTTTTCCAAACTTGCTGGAAGAAATGATTGTAAAGAGGAGTGACTGCATCTATTTTGATGTTTTCAATCAAAACTAATTGAAATATTTTGGAAGAAAACTCATATGGCCAAGTTACCAGCCTCCCGACAAGCGATAACTATGTCGTCATGCTTTTCTATCCTTTTCCAAATTTCTTTGGGCACAAGAATCGTTTTTGGAAAGTTTAATTTTGAATCAATTCCAATGGTTTCAATGGGTTCGATTTGACGATCTGAGAATCTTTGAGGAAAGAGAGAAAAAAAAAGAGGGCTCACCCGGTATTCTGGTGTCACAAACGGGTAGGTTAAAAGGGCAATCGCAGCCGGTGTGATTCGCAGTGTCGCTATCATGTCAAACGGCCGGATATCATTAGACTGAATCCAAACTCATTTCTTAATTTCATTTCTTCGAAATCAACATGTTCATAAAGACATGTATGATCTATCCGCACAAGAAACTTACGCCAAAGTTGATTTGTTGAAAGAGCTAGTATGACTTGAAGAATTGATACTTTCACTCTTATGCAACTGAAACTTTTCTTGACATTCCCGAGCGAGTGATATTAAGTATTCTGTGGTGAATCCATACTTTGCAGCTACAAGGTTTCCATTGGGTATATTTTCGTTCATCTTGTCACCATCCGCTCTGACGATGTTCATCATCCTGTTGAGTCAGGAATAATATCTTTGAGTCACTGTATCCCGAGACGATGAAGTAGCTTGGAAACAAGTTCACGACCTATGTGAATCGGAGGAGTAGATGCACGCACAATCCATCTTTGTTGCAGTACGATAGTACATCGTTGCCTTCTAAGGATCCGTTCGGCCCCTTTCTGTCACATTTCCGCTGGGAGAATCAAAAGAGCTACATCAAACTAGGAAACTCTTGAGTAGGATTCAGTTGTAAGCTGCCACTAACAGATCCGATAACGACAAACATTTTCTAACCCAGCGAAAATCAAAAGTAAGAATGATTGCTGGCAGTCAAGGTTGGCAAAAACGTCGCGGAAGAAATCAATCAGGGAGCTAACCAAGGATTTGAATAATTCTGAAAGCATGATTAACTGTGCCAGTCTCCGTGCATCTTCTTGTAATTCAGATTTTTGTGTGTTCGGTGTCAAGTAAGTACCATTATTTGCGATGTTATAAACTCCGCAATCGGAACTAATCGGACAACTCAAGACGGAGTCGAAATTAAGTTTAATTATTGCGTTGAGTTTGGAATGAAGGACGCTGATGTCGTTATTTAGTTTTGCATACTAGCGTTGATGAAAAGGGATCAAATTATCAAAGGATGCTGTGCTTGAAAAAATTCAGGATGGAAGTGGATTCAGAATCCAAATTTCGCCAAAACACTCACGGCGGCAAATTTGTCGGTCGATGAAGTTTCCTTATGATGTCGACGCACAAGCTTTGGTGCTGCCGCGGCAGCCGTCGTGGAAGCTGCAACTGATTCACCGGCCACAGCCGCTGTAGAAGCTGCAGCTGATTCACCAGCCACAGATGCTTCCGCAGCCAAGGCAGCCCCAGCGACAAGGGGTTGAAGAATGGGGCCAAATACCATGAAGACCGATGCAGTAGCCAGAACGATACCTGCCAAAGCCGCAACGGTTATTGTTAACCCAATCCAGTTTGCCGTGGCCACGGGAGTGCTAATGATAGCAGAAACTGGATTAATTTTCTTGGGGGCTAGAGACCATTAACTGACAGCTGAAGAATCGCGTACAAATCACTGATTGCTGAAGCACCGGCATCTATCAATGCGAAGAAGAAGTAGTCGTAAGTCGTAAATTCTTCGTATTCGAGTCATACCATACAATCGAGATCTAACCCCTAACGAGAATAACAGCATTTTGGACTGCTTCGTACAGTGAATTCATGTAAAAATTCCATTGCTGCACCGAATAAAGCACCAACCAGTCCAGCTTGGGCACCGGAACGCAAGGCTAGGTGAGTGGCAATCGATTTCGCATCGTCAGAAAACAATACTGGGGTTGATTTCCTTGGGGTAAGAACGCCCATACCTGGCCTGCCAAGCAATGTCGCCCAAGGCCACAAATGAAATTTGATGCATGAACCTGTTGGGCGTAATGCTAGAAACCGAGATTAAAATATTGATGGGAGAAACGTGAGTTATCTTTGAGTGCGAAAATCGCTGAAGGACTCCGAGCATCCATGGAAAATAGACCGTGTCGTACTTCCAGAGTCATGTTACGTCCACCCGGGTAAGTTCGGAGGTAATTATCCATCCCGAGGCTGGCCCATAGTTGTGGAGTCACCGGGCCGTCGATACAACTCGTAAAGGGAATTTGAGTGTTCATGGTTGGGAAGTGCTTGTGCGAGGAAAACGGCACAGTAGTGTTCAGTGCAACCCCGGATTACTGCTATGGTGCGTTAAATAGGTACGATCAGGAGGGCAAAACCCATGGGGTCCTCATGAGCAAAAATTTATGGTAACGATAAACCGGTGCTAGAGGCTAAGGTACTCCAACCAGAGCAGGGAACCGGCGACCAGTTCCCTCCGGCATAAGCAGGGAAGCCCCGGGTCGCAGGGTCGCGTGCGGCGTACTGGTTCATCAAGAATAAAGGTTGATTCAACTAAAGCACTCGTTGAAGTTACAAAATATCGCTCTGCGGCTCGTCGCAGCTTCATTACCTTGCAGTTCAAATAAGCAACGTGTGAGAGACTCGACTAATACTTCTTTGAGTATTCGAGTTTTGGGACTATATTTTGGATATTCCAGGTAGTTCCGTTAGAATGACTGTATTTCAATTAACGATTGATAATTATTAATGATTGGATTAATACAAAAAATAAACCCATGAGGAAAGGGCTTCGAAGATGCAATAAGAGGTCCTTTTATGTTGGAAATGCGCAGTCTCTCTTCTCTTGTTCTCTCTCTCTCTAACTGAGATGTCACTCATGTGTCACCGTTCCTGTCTCCATGTGTCTCTCTCTTAATTCTTCTCTCCTTTTCTTTCACCGCGTTTATGCTCTCATTGGGTCTCTTTCTCTTCTTTGTCTATCTCATTTGCTCGGAGGATCCATTCTCCTCCCTCAACTACTACTTACATTCACAATCTTACTACCCCTCTATGTGACTTACAATCACCTGCTCAAGACTTCCTTCTTATTCGGTGAGATCATCACTGTTCCTCAAACTGCTGAGGACTTATAACTAACCCTTGGACCTCCTAGATTGCCACCTTTGTGTTGTACTTCTCTGTCTCTATCAGCTCTCCTCTACTTTTGTCTTCTGTCCCTTTACTCTCTATCCGTGGTGTGTTCCCTTATCATTTCATCTGCTATTTTCTAACATGTGTCTTGAGCTCATCATTCCTTATTGGCTCTGCACGTCAGACTGGTTTTGGTTATTAGAAATTTATAAAAATTTCATCACAATTAACAGTCAAAAGCGCACACCAAGGATCCAAACAAGATACCTCTTTGCATACACCACCAGTCAAGCCTCACTATGGAGAAAATCAATCCAACTATTCTCAAGACTACTATTGAGGCTATCCCTTTATTGATGGAAGGCAACTTTACCATATGGCGTACTCAAATACTATCTCTACTCAATCTGGCCAATTTAAAGGAAGCAATCAACTCCAACTCAAAACTGAACAACTCAGACAACACTATCCTGACCTCTGTATTAATCTCTAAACTATCTCCCTTGATACATTTCAACATCATCAATTCTGCCAATGAGGAAGACGCTAAGTCAATCTGGAAATCCATCCTCAAACATTTCCTATCTTCCCAACCTGAAAATCAAGCCAGAGTATACAGCAACTTTGCTTCCATTGTTTTCAATGAAGCTGACATTCTATCTTTCATCACTGAGATTAAAACCGGGGTCAACAGGCTTCACAAAATTGGTATTAATCTGCCGTCCAACATTCTCACCTATATGATTTTGGACAAGCTACCCAATTCCCTAAAGAACATCAAGCAACAGATAACTCATTCCAACGTGGAATCCAAAATTACGCCCAATGCCGTTCTTGACCATCTTTGTATTCATTTAAACAAACAACGGATGTCCGCTGCAGCCGTGGAAAACGTAACCACCTTGTTTACGGAAGCCTCTGGCAAATGCAAGCCTGGTCAACACAACACCTTGGCCAATCATCCTCAGCATCAATGCTGGATGATGTTCCCTCTGTTGGAGTCAAATCAGCTCTTATGCAGACTGCCATCCAAGGGTTCTAAGTCTTGGTACTGAAAGCCTGAACAGCATTGTCAAACAACACATCAGGTCTTTACAGCTAAACCCAAGCAAACCCTTGTTGAATGGACAGGAACAATGGCCCATCCGGCAATGGCGCACTTAGCTTAGTGGTTAAAGCATCACTCATGAATGTTGAGGTCATGGGTTCAAATCCCATAGTGCACAACTACATTTTGGATTCTAACACAAATCCCATAGTGCACAACTACATTTTGGATTCTAACACCCTCACCTGCGCCCCAAGGCTACCAGCAACCAAAAAACTGAGGAACACGTCAGCTTCCATTCCAATACTGCCACTATGACTGCCTCTGTGTTTATCTTAGACTCCGGTTCCTCAGATCATATGATCTCTGATAAGTCTTTTTTTAACTCATTAGACAAATCCCAAAAAGGATTAATCAACACCAGTTGCAGACCAGGTAGACTGAAGATTGAAGGAAGGGGTACCGTCCATCTTTTGTCCAGCTTGGGGCCCATCTTTCTTGATAATGCGCTCTATGTGCCTAACATATCCTCCAATCTCCTATCTCTGCATTGTCTTCTTCTCACTGGTTTTGTAATCATTTTCCAATCCAATCAATTCCTTCTCACTGATCCCGCCAACTGCAAGTTGATGGGATACTACAAGAATCAACTTCCTATCATTGAACTGCATCCTGTGGTCTCTTCCTGCAATTTAATGGAATCCAAGCTCTTACACAAGTCCCTGGGCCATGTCAGCTATCATTGCCTACGGCATAAGCTTGATCTTCCCATTTGGAAGCCTGTGGAATGCATACCCTGTTCCCTCTCCAAGATCACTTGTGCCTCCTTCAAGTTCAGAAATTCCACTGCTTCTAAGCCTTTTGAAGAAATCCACCTCAACACCATAGGACCCCCGCCTACCTCAATCAAAGGTTACCAGTACTTGGTGGTTCTTATGGACTCATTCTCTCACTACTGCTCCACCATTCCTGCGTGAACCAAGGATGAAATAGCTTTACAGCTGATTGAATCCATATCATTTGAGGCTAAACGGTTTGAGTACTTTCCCTCTGTTATACACTCTGATCATGGCACGGAATTTATCAACTCTACCATGAACAAGTTCTGCAAGGACAACCTCATACACCAATGCACCTCAGATCCATACACCCCTCAGCAGAATGGTCTGGCTGAGAGATTTAATCAAACCATACTTGACTCCATTTGGACTATCCTGAAGGACTCCGGTCTATCTTCCAAGTGGTGGCATGAGCTTGCCAAAGCTTCTACGCTTGCTCTGAATCAAATTCCCGCTCATAAGTCCAAACACTCTCCCTATCAACTATTCAAGGGCTCAGTTATACCGCTTTCTTATTTGAAACCAATTGGGAATCCTGTGGTTTTCCTTAAACTTCCTAAGGCCAGCCACTCCAAACTCAATTCTCCCGGTTCCATAGGGAGGCTGATAGGATACAACCATGCACTACTCTTGTATCAATTACTGGTGAAAGGCTGTCAGATTGCTGAATCCAAAAACGTCCAATTTCTTGATTTTGAACCTGGTGATACAAAATACTTGGATGCAGATGACTTTCATGTCAAAAACTTCCATCAGCAAAAGAAACAAATTCCTCCCACTGTCTACAAACCCCCCAAATCTCCTATGGAAAAAGACTCCTCCATCTCTGCAGAATCTGTCTCTCATCCCTCTGAAGCTAGTTCAGACAACCCTGATCACAGTGACAAAAGCACTTCCGTCAGCCTCATTCCCAATGGTTGTTTCCTGAGGGAGAGAACGCTGAAAGTCAAACCTATCAAATACTCTCACCACTCTGAAGCAAATGAATCTATCAACCAGGCCAAGCAAGTTGAGTTGATGAACATCAAACAGCATGAAGTTTGGGAGGATAGTTGGGAAAAACCTGACCAAGTACTTCACACAATGTGGGCAGTGCGTGATAAACCGGAAACTGGATTGTCTCCGACTAAAACCAAGGCTTGCCTCTGCATCCAAGGGTTCCTACAAGTACTGGGTCTAGACTTCAGTGAAACATTTGCCCCCACTGGGAAATTCTCATCCCTTCTTGTCATGATAGTTCTTTCCCTGGACAAGCAACTCCCTGTAAGACAATTTGATGTTAAGAGCGCCTTTCTTTTTGCTCCCTTAGACAAGGATATTTACATCAAGACTCCTAAAGAATCTCATTGCAAGGCTCCCTTCCTAAAAATCAAGAAATCCCTCTATGGGCTCAGGCAATCTCCCCGCAACTGGAATCTCACCTTCACTCAATGGTTGGAAAATCTTGATTATCATCAGTCAGACTCAGAAGCATGCCTATTCATTCACCAGAATCAATCATTGTTCATCTTCTTCCATGTTGATGATCTGATAGTGGTAGGAGATGTTGACCACTTTCAGACTGAATTTTTCACTAGGTTCCCTGAGTCCTCAGCACACAATCCAGACACTCTTCTTGGCATGGAAATGAAACTGACCGGCTCCCAATGTCTTCTATCTCAGCATTTTCTCATCAATAAAGGACTGGAGCTACTTCATCTAACTGACTGTCAATCGGTCTGCACTCCCATGATGCCAGGCATACAACTAAAGGAAGCCACTGAAGAAGAAAAACTGGAGTTCGCCAAACTCAACATCAACTATCAAACGTACACCGGCATGCTGAATTATCTGGCCTGCCAGACTTGTCCCAATCTATCTGCAGCTTTATCTCTCCTCTCAAGGTTCAACCACTGGCCAGGACTCACGCACTGGAGGGAGGTGCTGCACTTCTGGAAGTACCTAAAAGGGACTATCCACTACAATCTCCGACTAAAACCAATGTCTATCTCCAACCCCAATTGACTTACCTTCTACACTGACACCACCTGGGGCAACAATGGCACTGACCACTTATTGCAATCTGTATACCTGGGGCTGTGGAAGGACTTTCCTGTGTTCTGGGGGAGCAAGAAGCAACGGAACATCACCTTGTCCTCTACAGAGTTGGAACTCAATTCTCTCTCTGATGGTATTGATCAAGAAAGTTTGTGGCTTCAGCACTTAGTAGGAGAACTATGGGAGACCAAACCGGCTCCCACTCTCTTCAAAATAGACAACAAAGGATTGAAGGACAAGATCATTCATTTCGGCTCCAATTCTAAAACCAAACATCTCAACATAAAAATGAAGTTCATACGGCAGCTGTACTCTGACGGCAAACTTGTTGTTGATCTGATCCCTTCTTCCCTCATGCTGGCTGAATCTCTATTGAAAAGTTCCCCTCTGTCATCACTTGCTACTCTCAACGCCACCATCTTTAATGATAAAAAACTCTCTCTCTCCAAATAACCTGGGGTGTTGGAAATGCGCAGTCTCTCTTCTCTTGTTCTCTCTCTCTCTAACTGAGATGTCACTCATGTGTCACTGTTCCTGTCTCCATGTGTCTCTCTCTTAATTCTTCTCTCCTTTTCTTTCACCGCGTTTATGCTCTCATTGGGTCTCTTTCTCTTCTTTGTCTATCTCATTTGCTTGGAGGATCCATTCTCCTCCCTCAACTACTACTTACATTCACAATCTTACTACCCCTCTATGTGACTTACAATCACCTGCTCAAGACTTCCTTCTTATTCGGTGAGATCGTCACTGTTCCTCAAACTGCTGAGGACTTATAACTAACCCTTGGACCTCCTAGATTGCCACCTTTGTGTTGTACTTCTCTGTCTCTATCAGCTCTCCTCTACTTTTGTCTTCTGTCCCTTTACTATCTATCCGTGGTGTGTTCCCTTATCATTTCATCTGCTATTTTCTAACATGTGTCTTGAGCTCATCATTCCTTATTGGCTCTGCACGTCAGACTGGTTTTTGTTCTTAGAAATTTCATAAAAATTTCATCATTTTATAATCTGTTGTAAATCACGAGAGCATGAGTAAAAGGTAAAGCAAGTAAATGGTCCCAAGTTTAGAGAAAAGGTTGGGAACCTGTTGGTTCCTAGTTATTCCCCTTTGGCAGGCGCGCTTGCTTCCCGGGCATCATAAAATGAAATAGTTGCCCTGAACCTCAAGGGAACCATTGAAACCTTCAGGAACTTGTCCAGATAAATCCATAAGCGCTTGGTACCGGGCAAGTTTGTTACAAAGATCTCCAACCTATTTTAATTGTATTTAACCTTGGACAAGACATTTTTTTTTTCTACCCAGGTTAAATCGGTTTCTGCCCAGTTTTTTTTAGTTTTTTCCCTTTTTTTTTCTCAATCTGCCCTGGCATTTATTTTTTTCATCCTCTGATCAGACCAACTTTCCCACACACCATCCAATTGTTGGTCACTATTATTTCCACATCATTTGATCAGGTGGTTATTTGTTGTGCATCATCATCTCATTCTGTTAGTAATCTCAAAAATCATTCCATTCATCTTTCTTGTAATTCACTGATGTTGTTATTCTTGTTTTCCAGCTGAGGCCCCAATGGGATTCCAACATTATAGTCCAGGCACCAAGATATCAGCTGTCCGAATGGCGATTCAAAACCATTTGTTTGACTTCATCCAAAAAGCTTTGGGTGAGAACATTTCTCGCCAATCTTTCAACGGTTGGATTGATCTCTATCACTTGACTAGCCAAGTAATCCGGAATCACCAAGAATATGCAAAAATTGGATGACCTGAAGAACTCATCCATGAAGAAAAAATGTTCATATACTCTTTAGTACAAAGCAAACCGGGATTATTCCTTGATGAGATTAGAGAAAAGCTATATGATGGAACTGGATCTCTTGTTTGTACTGAAACCATTTGAAATATACTTCAAAAAAAAATTGGCATGACCTTGAAGAAAGCAAGCAGTGTCAAAATTTGGAAGGATTTGGTGGAAAAGTACCAATTTATTGCAGAAATGTCATCCATTCCTGCAGAGTTTCTGGTGCTCACTGGTAAGTTTGATTGGAATGATTTGATCTCAAATGTCCGGTCTATTGCATGCACTCAAGAAGATCTTTTGGTCACTCAAAATAGATGAAAGTGCCATCTGTAGTAGGGACTTTCTTTGCACATATGCTTGGTCAGTAAAGGGTCATCCAGCTTACAAATATCAGCATGACAACAATCCTGTCAAATATAGCTTGATACCCACAATCTCTTGGTATGGTTTGATTGCAATGAAGGTGTTGGAAGACAGTGTGAATCACAAGGACTTTGAGCATTTCCTGAAATGGCATCTGGTGAGTTACTCATATGATTCCTTTTAATATCTCTACTCCCAACATTTATCTTTGTTCTTATGCATTTCAGCTCCCCAGGATAAATTGCTATCCAGCAATCAACAGCATTCTTGTGTTTGATAATGCTAAGGTTCACAAAGGGGGTAAAATCAACAAGCTGTGTAATGATGCAGGCATCAAAGTCATCTATCGACCTCCCTATTGCCCCAAATTGAATCCAATTGAGCTTTGTTTTGCTTTCATCAAATCCAATTTGCGCCAAAGCCAGGTCCCTGTAACATCACATGACAAGATTGCACCTATTCATAAGGTGACTAGTAAACTTGTAACAGCTGAACTTTGTGAACAGCTTTATTCACACGCTGGCTACTCTTGCCCCCATCATCCCAAAGCATCATTGGGCAATGAATCATTTTAGTTCCTTAGTGTTTCTTTGTTGTTTTTGACTCAAGTTTCATGATCTCTCTAAATCATCATTGTTTTTGACTTGAAGGTTTTGAGATTGATGGGTGATAGACTGGCAATGGATTGTTTGGAGTTATAATAATGAAGCTTGGTGGAAGAATGACTTTGTTGAGTTTGAGAAGTTGTGAATGTGAGCTCACAGGATAGACAGGGATCGGTGGTTGTTGGATTGGATGCTCAGTGATGTTCATCTTGCCTCTCTTCTTGTGAGGGTGAGGAGCTCAAGGATTTGAATTGACAACTGGATAAGCCCAAGTCAAGCTGGATGATGTGTATGAGGTTAACCCAGCCTGCTCAAGCGTGCAACCCTCCCTCCAGCTCAACCACGCTACACTAGCAAGGGCGGAGTATATGGTCCGAAAGGGAGAAGTCTTTATTTCTCGGAAGCTTGTTGTGAGGTCAAAGAACTTAATGGTCAATTTGCTTTTGAACAGCTGGCCACATGTCTGCCCGACTTGGCAGATTGTCAATTGTTTCAAGAGGAGCGTGAAACCTGTTATGCTCAACTGGGTTTTGTGATCTGCACAATCACCCAACGCCACAATATCAGCTCAACCCGCTGACAGATCTCGACCTTCAACTCTGATCATAGATTACTAACCTGCACAATCACCCAACGCCACGATATCAGCTCAACCCGCTGACAGATCTCGACCTTCAACTCTGATGAGGAAAAGGGCTAGTCTGTGCAGCGGGTTGGGCAAGCTTATATATACATAAAGTTTTTCTGTAATTCTATAAGCATAAATTATGCTTATTTTTCAATCATGTACCTACTTGTGGTTATTATGTCATAATTTTTAATCCGTGTCGTACCTACTCTTTACATCCCCCCCACACGGTTAACAAATTATACGTCCCTTACCTGCAAGTTCTCAAGGGCAAGGCCCATTTTGTTGGGGCCGACACGCTTTGTTAAGATGTTGGCTTGCTGATTGATTGTGCTGTTCCATCGCAGTTGGGCATCATGGCGGCGAACAAAATTGTTGACAAAGTAGAATGCGCGCAAGAGGTATTTTGTGCGCTTCTTGGAGGTGTTATTGCTTGCTATCAGTATGGCGGATTGGTTGTCGCAAAAGATTGAGATCGGGGGGCTGAAGCCTAGGTCCTCAAGGATGTTCCACATATAACATAGATGTTGGGTGCCATTGGATAGCGCGACATACTCGGCCGCACAAGTTGAAAGTGCCACGATCTTCTGCCTAACTGAACCCCATGCTATTGGGTTGCCAAAACATTTAATAATATGCCCGGATGTGGAGCGTTCATGCTCTCCTCCCCAATCGGCATCACTCCATAATTTGAGCGCCGCCTCATCTTTTCCAAAAACAAGCAATTTCTCCTTCGTCATGCGCAGGTAGCCAATCAGCCAATTGAGTGCTTCCCAGTGTTCCTCAGATGGATTGTTGGCATACCTTGATAGAAGGTTGACAGGAAAAGCTAGATCGGGCCTGGTTCCAGCCGCTAGGTACATGAGCGACCCTACAAAATGTTTGAACCTGTCGGGGTCCACCGACTCAGCCTCGTTTATAGCCAGCGGAGATTCTGGCAAGGTGCTACGTTTGGGATTTGCAGTGCGAGGATAATCGTCAAGAATTTGGTTGGTGAGTATGTGCTGCAACAGTGATACCAATTCCGGCCCACGCTTGAGTACTATACCTACTATCTTTGTCGGATTATTGTTCCATTTCAGCTTTATTTCCCGTTCCATGCCAGCCCGGAGTGATTGGAGGAGCGAGGGGGACGACGCTACTACAAAACCGTCATCTACATGCATCCAAACTATTATAAAGCCCGTGTCCTTGCGAAGGAAGTACAGGGATGGTTTGATCTCCTGCGTCTCAAAATCAAGCCGCGACATGATGCCCTGGAAAAATTTCCACCAACATCTTGCCGCTTGCTTAGTACCATACACCGCCTTATTTAATCGCATGACATAACGTTTCCACTGCGGTCGAACCTCTACCGGGGGCTGACAATACAATTCCTCGCTTATAGGGCTGTACAAGTAGGCCGAGCTTACATTGAAAGAAGCCATTGGTAAGTCTGAATTGAGGCCCAACGAGATGAGCATACGGAGCACATTCAGGCTAGCTGTCAGCGCGTAGGTTTCATTACAGTCTTCGCCCATGCGTTGGTTAAAGCCTTTGACGACTAGACGGGACCTTCGTTCAATAAGATTACCAAGCTCATCAAGTTTGTTTGCAAGCACCCAGCGCATACCGAGGACTCTCATCCCAGGGTGTGGTTTGACAGGTTCCCAGACATCAAGCTCATTGAATTTGTCCACTTTGTAAGTAGCCGACGCCATCCATTGCTTTCCAAACTCGCCCCTTAAGGCCTCCGGCAGTGATCTCCGGAGGTAATGGTCTGTTTTAACAGGCATGGACTGAATAAATCGTTGCTTGGCCAATGCAATCTCATCGGTAGGTTCGTTGCCAAGTTGGAGTGATAGCTGGTTAATGATGAAGTCTAACGAGTGTTTCTTCTCTTCCGCTTTAACTTCAGCAGCTTGAAAATCGGGGAACAAGGCAGATGTAGAATGGATAACACGTCTCTCAGCAGGTGACCAGAAAAGCCAGCCTGCTCCTGACGCCGGGTATGACAAGAAATGGCATAGTTGTCCACGGTCCGCCATCTTTGAAGACCTGTGTTCCTTCGGCACATGAACAATTGCTTTTGCTCCAAACGGGTAGAGGGAATTTGGATCAACGTTTAACCCAAAAAGCATAGTCAAAGGGCACAGACCACCGGTGCGGGTGTTTGGGATGGGATTATGAATGTATGTCGCCGTGAGGTAGGCATAACTCCAGTATTGCTCCGCCATGCGACTAGCATTCAGCATTGTCCTGGCCGCATCGCCAATAGTTCTGTTAACGCGCTCCGCTTCACCATTCTGTTGCGGGTGGTATGGCGCGACAGGTGCTAGGCAGATCCCTAAGGCCTCCAATTTTGACCTGAGGGGTCCAATGTACTCAGCAGCATTGTCCGAGCGAACGTAAGCCGGTACCTTGCCAATTGTGTTCCTTAGGTGTTCAATCCACCCAATGATTTTCTGCGGGACTTCACTCCTTGATCAAAGTGCAGCACCAAAAGTATATGTAGTCGCATGGTCGCGGAAAGTGACCCAGAACCTGGCTCCATTCAAGTCTTTCTCAAATGGTCCAATGACATCAGTCACGCATAGCTGAAGGGGGTCATGGCGCGGCATATTAGAGGCAACTCCTAACGACGGACGATCAATTGACTTAGATAGGGCACACCGTTCGCAGAAGTTCGATCGCCAGGTACCTCTAGTTTGTTTCGGAAAATAGGTCTCAAGAAACTTCTTCACGACAGCCTCCGATGCATGTCCAAGGCGGATATGCCAATTATAAGCATCGAGGGAAGGTTTCTGTGTAATCGCTTGACAAGAAAGGTGCAAAAGCGGTTGAATTACCCAGCAGAAGTTCTTAAAAAAGGTTTCAAATCTTCGTCCATGTGGATTGTGTAGTACTAGATCTAATCCCTTATGTTCAATCCTCCAGGCATCACTAGCCAATCTACCAGTGGAAAGAATAGTGCCTTGAATACCTTCGCAAAAATACACCTCTTCAATCTTGAGTGTTCCCGTCCGAGTCGGAATGCTGAGACTACCAACGGCGTAAACAATTGCCGAATTTGAAGGAACGGCCATCGTAAGGACAACCGGGTTTTCTAAGCGTCTAGTGATAGTTAAGAACTGCGACTGCCCACTCACATGCGCGGTTGCTCCGGAATCTATGAGGACTTCACCTTTGTTTACAGCCTCCAGGTCAAGTTGGCGTATGCGAGGGCCTTGGACAGGCACAAAGTTTGGTTTTCGGGGTGGTAGATACCTCGAGTTCCTGCTTGCATGGTCATCAGGCGGCGGCGGTATTACTCCATGTCGCACATGTTCCCAAAAATCATCGCAATCGGCATACCAGTGTCCCGCCTTCTTGCAATAATGACACCCGTATCCAAATTTATTCAGGAGCGACTCCTTTTGAGTCCTGCCTTTGAATAAGCTCGCCTTGTTGACAGAGAGGTTGGCGGCAGTCGCCGAGGTAGATTCCTTGTCTCGGGATTGCATTCTACGGGCAGGGGTGATATATCTGTTTGTGGGCTGATCCGAGATGGTTTGGATGGACATTTTGACATCAGATGGTATACTGCCAATCGAGCGGGATTTCAGCTTGTTTGCACATAATTGTATTGTGGTTGACACTTCAGTGAAGCTCCGCCGGACGGCAGCATTGTTGAGGCTTTGTCCAATGGCATACTCAAAGTTTTGTTGATCAACTGTTGGGGGAGCTGTTGCGCTAGCTTGTAGACACAATCCATAGAACTCATCGAGGCCCATATTCACCTTGTTCAGGTCCGCCACAATCTTGTGCCAATTTGCAACCCACACGTCATTGGATCCGCTTTTTTGTGCAACGGTGTGGTGTTGTATTTATAACCCCGGATCAAGAGCTGCGTCGCGGGCTGCGCGCTCAGCAGTTGGGTAGGTCGGGCTCAGCATCTGGCGTGCGCGCGGTCTCAGCAGTGCCTGCTGTGGGCTCAGCAGTAGGGGCTGTGGGGCTCAGCACCAGGTATGGGTCGGGCCTACCTTAGGCGGCGCCGGACCGCAACCCGCCCGGAAGAAGCGGACCAAGTGATGGAGCCGGCCCGACCAAGCTCGCAGGTGGCTAGTCCGGAAGGCAAGGGCGGAGCCATCATGGGCTATACGCGCTGGGGAGGCCCGCGCGGGCATAAGCGTGGGCCGACCCGCGGATTGCGGGATCCGCAGACGGCGCTGACGGAAACACGGGGGGCTCCGAGTAGGGCGCGGCGGAGGGCCGCGCCATGAGAAGGACAAACCGGGCTACGTTAATACCAAAGGGCGCGGGTAATGGCAAGGGATGGAGGGATAGGGTTGGGCTAGGGTTCTGCGGCTTAGGGTTGTATTTCATCACTCGTTCTTGTTGTTTGTGGTTGTACTTAGGCTAGGGTTGAGGGGGGGGACTCAAGACCTCACCCTCAACTCCGGGTTGGGGAGGATCATCATCTTACGGAATTGGGGAGGAAGGAATTTCATCATATCATCACTCTCTCTTCTTAAAACTCATCGCGCCCAATCATCTTACAGACGCTAGACCAATAACTTCCGGAACTCAGGACAACTTGCAAAGGTAACTCTTCTTAAGTTTCCACATCTGGGGGTCTGGCCGGGAAATCACCTTTTGTCTCAGTCTCTCAAAGATAACGTACGCGATGTTGCCGACAACTACTCCAGGATCAACCAATCCGCCCCCATTCCCCCCCCGGGCGGGAGTCGGCGGACCAACACCTCCCCCACCTCCAACCACTCGGACCGGCGGCTTTGCCCCCCCTTGGTCGGAGCCTTCGGAGGCGGCCAAGGCCCCACGGCGGGTATGGCTTAGGCCGCAGAAATTCCCCCATCTTCGGTTTGACACTGCCGATATTGGGCGTTTTCTTGCGAGGTTTGAGGATATTGCGGACTCTAAAAACGCGACGAGCGAGGACAAGGTCCGCACCGTTGTTCTCTTCATCACGGACAAAAGTAAGCTGCGGGATGTGGAGGATATGGCCGGTTACAAGGCTCGGGACTGGATTAGGCTCCGGGGCGAGATGATGGCGAGGTGGGGAAAGCAAGAATCCCTCTTTTGGGAAACGGATTTTGAGCGGGCGGCGGCAGATGCAATCTCGCGAGGTGGGGTGCGGACGCGGAACGATTTGTCCGAGTACAAATCTCTGTTTGACCGTATCTATAGTTATTTAGCAAAGGACCAGGTGGTGGCGGGTCAGACAGGAGCGATGAAACGGGCGTTCTTGGGCGGGCTTGCGCCACAACTTCGCGCGCGGGTTCAGCGGCACCTCTTTGAGCACGGAATGGTATTGCGGTCGGTGGACCAGAGTGTCATCCTTCTCCCGAGCCTGAGGGCAATCAACGGGGCAGTAGAGAGCGAGATCGATCTGGAGGAACTGATTGAGGACACGGCTAGGGCGTTCCCATCAGCCTCGAAGAGACCAGCGGCTTCCTCAGCCCCGCCTCCAGCGCAGGAACTACACGCGGGCCCATCCACGACGAGTCGGCCGGGTACGATGGAGGTACCAGTGAATGAAATGACGGACATGTTGAAGGATCTGCGGATACTCCTCAATCGGGTAACGGCGCAGCCCGCGGCACAGCCCGCGGCCCAGCCAACAATCCAGTCAATGGCTCCGCCCCCGCCTCCTTGGCGCGATGAGCCGCCCCACGTGGTGGGGGGTCCTCGGCCTGGTAGCGGACCCTTGGGAGGGTTCCCGGCCCGAATCTGTACATATTGTGGCGACAGGAGACATTGGAGGTTGGGTTGCGCGGAGTTGACCAGGGATATGGACAAGGGATTGGTCCGCGCGTCCAGATCGACTTTCATATTTCCAACGGGTGAGCCGGTAAGTCTTGGGCCCAACCAACCGTCCCCATTGAACCAGGTCAGGACGAGAGCGCAGTCTGCAGGGGCCGCTCTGGTGTCAATTGGAATTGTCACCGGGCCCGGCACGTGGCAAGCTCTGCGAGTGGAGGCGGAGGTTAGGGCGTTGGCGGCGGACGAGCAAATCTTGTCAGAGAAGATGGAGGTAGACGTGAAGGAGCGGCTGACGACTCAAGCCCCAAAGACTGGTGCGCAAGGACCGTCGGGCAACACGCCGTCCGCCGGCTCCGGAGGAAGAAGGAAGGCCAAAGAAGTGGTGCAGCGGGTGATGGGGAGCGAGATGCCGGTTCCTCTCACGCTACGGGAGCTGGCCACGGTCTCTCCGGTGGTCGTTGAAGAGATGGTGCAGGCGTTAAGGGAGTACGGGCGCGGCAGGGTTCTGGCAACGGTGCAGCGCCTGAACGGGGCGGAGGAAGGGGGGGAACGCAAGTCGTGCCCACCCAAGGCCGTGTCAGTCCCGCTTGCCTACGTCTCAATGAAGATCGCAGATCAGAAGGTGTGGGCAATGGTGGATAGCGGGTCAATGGTTAACTTGCTCCCGTCGAAATTGGTGGACGAGTTGGGGCTGGTCCGGAGGAAGTGCGCCATGGGATTGCGGGTGCTCAACGGTGGAGAGTGTCGGGTGGACAGGGTGGTGGAAGGAGAGGAGGTGGAGGCCGCAAAGGTCTGTAAGCCGCTGTCATTCCTTTCGGTCGAGTGCGGCAACGTGATTTTGGGTTGACCGTTTATGTTTGGGTTCCGGGCCCGGATGGCGTTCAACAAGGAGGAAGGGAAGGAGGCGCTGACGGTAGAGGATGCGTCCGGGGCCAAGTTTGAGACGACGATCTCCGACCACGGGAAAGGGAAGTGGGTGCGGTCGGCGGCGGCTGGCGAGGAGACGGAATCCAACGGGGGGAACGGCTGCGAGGGCTGCCTCACGGGGGATTTTGCGTAGTCGACCGCGGCAACCGCGCGGGACAGGCTCCGGTCTTGTGCGGGCGGCCAACTAGGGAGGAGCAAGGGGGGAGGGAAGCGCGCGGAGGGTGCGGGCGGCAGAAGTAAGTTCTTTTCCTTGGTATGCGTCACCGGGAGGTACCGCGTTTCAAAAACCCTACCATAGTGTCCCGCTTGTGAGCAAAGGCAAAAGCCGTCGGTTGATTGTTGCCAGGATCCACAACAACAACGACGGACACGTGCGGATGGTTAGGTGTAACGCGGGGCGGTATAAGCCTGTGGCGCGAAAGGTCCGGCCTCGGAACAAACCAATGCCGCAGGGGCTGAACGGGCCCCTGAGACCGATCATCTGGTCTTGGGATCCCTGGGTAAGTCTGTTGAAGACGTCGGGGTGGGTAACCCGGTCAGCGCGGATCACAGATGAAAGGATTGAGGCACTTAACTTTGGGCCGGCGGGGTGGTTGAGTGCGGAGGAGAAGGATTTGCTGGCATCGGTATTGGTGCTTCGCAAGAAGGCCCTTGCCTTTGGGCCGGACAAGCGCGGATTGTTGAAAAGAGAGATTGGCGACCCCTACGTAATCCCCACAGTGCCGCACAAACCCTGGCAAATCAAGCCGATTCCAATCCCTCGGACCGTACGGGAGCCCTTTCTGGAGCTGGTTTGGGAGCGCGTTAGAACGGGTTTGTACGAGCAGTCCACATTGAGCTACTCTAGCCCAATCTTTGCGGTCGTTAAACAGGACGGGAAGTCGCTGAGGATCGTCCATGACCTGCAGCGGCTGAATTCATTCACCATCCGGGACGCGGGATTGCCGCCGCGGGTGGACGAATTCTTGGAATCAATGGCGGGGCGGGCGTGTTACGGACTGGTCGATGTGATGGGGGGGTACAATCAGCGGGAGCCCCACCCCGATTTGCGGCCGTTGACCGCGTTTGACACAGGGCTGGGAAGAATGCAGTCAACGCGGCTGCCGCAGGGCATGACGAACTCGGTGGCAGTTTACCAGGCTCAGATGACGTGGATACTACGGGACAACATCCCGGAGGGGGCTCTGATCTTCATTGACGATGCGGGGATCAAGGGGCCAAAGACGGACTACGGGGGCGCGGTGTTGGAGGAAGCCCCAAGGATTCGCCGCTTTGTCTGGGAATACGCGAGGATGTTGGAGCGGATCTTGTTCCGGATTGAGGAGGCGGGGCTTACGGTGTCAGGGAGTAAGTTGGCGGTTTGCATTCCGGCGCTGGAGGTGCTGGGACACGTGGTGGGTGCCAACGGCCGGAGGATTGCGGAGAAGAAACGGAATAAAGTCCTTGAATGGCCAACTCCACGGACGCCTTTGCATATCCTCCAGTTTTTGGGGCTGTGCAGCTACGTTTGCATGTTCATTGAGCGGTTCGCAAAGGTGGCGAGTCCGCTGCGGGCACTTACGCGTAAGGGTGTGGCGGGGTGTGACGCTGCCTTCGCGAAGCTCAAGGAGATTGTGGGGCGCAACATTGTCCTCCAGGACCTTGACTATGATTTGGGAGGGATCCGCCTGGCCGTTGACTCTAGCAAAATCGGCGCGGGAGGCGTTCTGACGCAGGAGGAGGATGGTAAGGATAGGCCGGTTCTTTATGAATCCGTAACCTTCACCTTGACGGAGAGTCGGTATTCGCAACCAAAGTTGGAACTGTGCGGGGTCACCAAGATCGTGCGGAGGCTGCAGCATTTGCTTTGGGGGGTGAATTTCGAACTCTTGGTGGACGCAGAGGCTCTGGCGCGGATGATCAATTTGCCGATGCTGCCAAACGCCCCTATGACTAGGTGGGTCGCGTTCCTTCAGCTCTTCGCCTTTAGTGTGGTTCATGTTCCAGGGAAGGCGTTCACAATGCCCAAGGCGCTGTCGCGGTACCCGCGCGAGGATCCGTTCGAAGGAGCGGAACACTTGGACATGGAATCTCCGGTTATCTGGGTGGGCATGATGGAGACAGAGGTTGCCCTTCCTCTGCAGCAGTCCGGGCGTTACGCGACGTTGTGCTTCTTTCTGCAGGGTCTCCGATTTCCGGAAGGTACGTCGGAAACGGTAATTTGGTGGGCAAAACGGGGGACGACCAACTTCTATTTGCAGGAGGGGCAACTGTGGCGGCGGTGCACCCCCGTGCCCCTGGTGGTCGCAACATTAAGGAGGGACCAGGAGGTGATTCTGCGGTGTCTTCACAACGACCTTGGGCATCAAGGCAAGATTGAAACGCGGCGGCGGGTGAAAGCAAGGGTCTGGTGGCCGGGGGTGGTACGCGCGGTGCGCAAGTGGGTGAAGTCATGCGAGGCTTGTCAGAGGCGGAGTTCTAGGCTCCCAAGGGAGGTGGGTCACCCTACAGGGGAGGACGCCTTGTTCGGACGGGTCTCCCTTGATGTGGTTCACATCAAGGCGGGGAAGTTTGCGTACCTGCTGGTCGCGCAGGACAATTTGTCGGGTTGGGTCGAGGTGCGTCCCCTGGTCAAGCTGTTGGCAGAAAGGGTCCCCCAGTTTTTGGAGGAAGATTGGTTTGCGCGGTATGGTTTGCTCCGACTGGTCACCGTCAACGGGGGCGCGGAGTTCCAAGGCTGCTTGATGGGGTTAGTTCAGAGCTGCGGGGCTAAGTTCGGGCGGGTCACGGAGTACTACCCCAAGGGTGCCGGGATGATTGAACGCGGCCACCAGCCAATCAAGGACGCGCTGGTGAAGATGTGTGGCAAGGACGGGAAGCGGTGGCAGGAGAACCTTCCGGTGGTCCTCTTTGCGGACAGGATATTGGTCAAGCACTCAAAGGGCTACTTGCCTTATGAACTCCTCTACGGACAGAGCCCGGTCCTTCCGGTGGACATTGAGCTGGAGACTTTCTTGGGCATCTATTGGTGGAAGGTGAAGACCTCCGCGGAGCTTGTGGAGGCGCGCGCCAAACAGCTTCTCCGGCAGGACAAGACCCTGGCAAAGGCCGCGGATAGGTTGCAAAAGACCAGGACGGCGTTGGTCCGCTACTGGGACAAGCGCTGTTCCCATTGTCTCCGGGATCCGTTGCGGAAGGGGGACTTAGTGTTGCTGTACAACCGTAGTTTGGAGTCTCAGTGGGGTAAGCTTTTTGCCAACCAATGGAACGGCCCCTTCCGCGTGGCATCCAAGTTCAAAGGCGGGAGTTATCAACTCGAGGAATTGGATGGGGCGCCACTCAAACAGAAGGCCGCGGCTTCGCACGTGAAGCGCTTCTTTGCACGCGGCTCCACCTCCTTCAACAAGACGGCTGGCGATGGCGCGGACGCCCGGGACAAAGCCGAGGGTCCAGAATCGATGGGCGGGTTGGGTTTGTTGGTTGAGGAGGAGCCCGCGCTTGACGCGCCGCCCCGGAGGAGTAAAAGGCTACGAGTTGCTGGGGACAGTCGTCAAGTCAAGGGGGGGCGCGAGTAGGGAAAAAACCTGATTTGGTGAGGGGGTTTTCTAGCCGGTTCACAGCTGGGATGACTAGACACCCCAGAATGTCTGTTTTCCTATTTCTTGTGTAAATTGGTTTTGCAAATTGGTACTGGTGTCGGCTATGTTTGGTTTTTAGGGACGCGGGTGCGGCGCGAGCCGGGTCCGTAAACGCGAGAACAAGCCCCACGGATGGGCACGCGGGACGAGGAGCGGAGGCACCATCAAAAAAAAAAAAAAAAAAAAAAATAATAATATATAGTAATCTTTTTCTTTAAGGTTTGGATCTTTTTCTCTGTTTTTCTCTCGACCTGTTGTCTTTTGTATGGAGTAATGGGTGCGGATTATGGGTGGAACACGCGCGGGACGAGTCTGATTTGGTAAGGGGGTGTTCTAGCCGGTTCACAGCCGGAACAGCTAGACACCCCAGAGTGTTCATTTCCCTTATTTCCTCTTTCTCTCTCTTGGATAACTGTGTGCGCGCGCTGGTGTAGGGTTGTTTTGTTTATTGCAGGGTGGGTACGGGGAACTGTGTGGCAGTTTGGCTGGGGCGGACCAGGTACCTTCCGGAAAACTTCGTTGGCTCAGCGCACGGGCGGGGCGCGGATCTCAATTTTGTCTCATTCTCAACCTTGCTCTCATTCTCAATCTCACTCTCACTCATAACACGCGTACGCGGAATTCTCTCAAGGCTCTCACAAGATGGCGCGGCAAAAGTCTTTCTTTGCAAAAGGGCGCGGAATAGGAACTATGAAAAAAAAATAAAAAAATAATAATAATAATAATAGTAGGAAAAGGGGGGGGGTGATCCGTCTAAGTCAAGCGGGTCCTCATCATATCCTCCATGTCCGCGCAAGCCGCTGCGACCAGGGTTTGGAAGGCCGCCAAGAGTTCCCGACGGTCATCAGTGGTGTGGGCTTGAGGGACCGCCAGGAATTGCCGGAGTAGCCCGTCCGCGTCGTCCGCCATTGCATCAAACCTCGCAAGTGGGAGAGCAGGGAGGACAGGAATGTCCGGAATCTCGGGCGGGTTGGGGGGAGGCGGGACCGGGGAGAAGGCAGCCTCCAGGGGACCATCTGGACCGCTCGGACTGACAGGAGGCAACAACGGGATAACAATGGGTGACGCGGGCGGTTGAGGGGTGCCTCGCGGGGTCGGGGGCCTCTCGTCCAAGTCTGACGAGTGATGGGAGGCCGGAGGAGGGGTCGGGCTCGGAGCCGGGGCTGGGGGAGCCGGGGCTGGAGGAGCCGGAGCTGGAGGAGGAGCGGCAGCCGGAGGAGGACCAGGGGCACGACGCCGGAGAATCTCATCAAGGCGCGGGTCCCTTGCGCCTTGCGTCACTCAAGCCCGGTCCACCCAGAATTGCATGGCCGCCCGGAACGCCGCGAAGTTCAGGTAATTCTCCTTGCGGGGAGGTCCAGCGCGACGGTATGGAGAGGTGGAGTCGCGGTTTGAGTTTGGGGAGGGACGGCCAGGGGGCAATCCAGGAGGAGTCCACAAGTGCTCCGAGACCGAGTCATCGTCCGAAACCACAAAGGAGTCCGGACGGGCCCTCTTGCGTGGCTGGGGACAAGAGCCGGATGCGGGTGGAGGGCGTGGCATACCCTCCCCCAGCGAGCAGCAGCGGTGACCGCGACGGCAGGAACCGCAGGCACGTCAACCAGGGACGATTGTGCAGACTAGCCCGTTCCGGGCACATTAATCGCAGGGGATCATGGCGATGGCGGGGAGCGGAGGAGGAGCGCGGCTAAGATGGCTAGGGGTGGACTGTGTGAAGATACAGACCCGCAGTACCGCAGGAGCTGTAAATAACCTAAGGGAAAGAGGGAGAAAAGAAGGGAATCTTGCATATGCCTACAGAAACACTGCGCGCGTTGTACCTTAAATAGCTCTTGTGTTGTTCCCACTCTACGAATTCTCTTCTTTCTTTTCTCGTCTGTTCTCCGGTTATGAATCTCACCACCATCAGGTGATTACTAGCTCCTCAGTCCACTTTCCCACTTGTCTTCCTTGTCGCGCCGTCTCAGTTCCTAATATCGGTGGTTCCATTCTATAAGGTAAAGATTGAGCTCTTTTCTCCATCTATTGTGTCTCAACGAGTCTTGTCTCCTATTTTCTAAATTCGCCTGTCTCTTTATTATCTTGCTTGACCGGTAATCTAACACATTGTCTGTTCTCCGGTTATGAATCTCACCACCATCAGGTGATTACTAGCTCCTCAGTCCACTTTCCCACTTGTCTTCCTTGTCGCGCCGTCTCAGTTCCTAATATCGGTGGTTCCATTCTATAAGGTGATTACTAGCTCCTCAGTCCACTTTCCCACTTGTCTTCCTCATCGCGCCGTCTCAGTTCCTAATATCGGTGGTTCCATTCTATAAGTCACACCCATATTTCAACAGGTTATGAGCCCAGCAAACCCTGGCAATATCTCAAAAGTCCCTACCTACTTCATCTAACCAAAGCCTCCATCCTGGACCACTCCCAGCATACCACCTTTTCTCCATCTCCACCAACTCCCACCAACTCTATAAATAGTGACGACTCAGAGGGACATTTGTCTCATTATTCATCCACCTTGTCCGACGAAACTGAAATAATCTACAATCATCTCACCAACCCCAATTCTCCATCTTCCACACCAACAATAATGGGAGACAATCTTCTACAATCAAGTATTCCCAAACTAACCGGCCCCAATTTTCCTAGCTGGAGGAATGCGATTATCACTCAACTTGGATTCAAGGACCTTGAAAAGATCATCAAAAAGGATCCTCCTCCAGAGCCCACTCCTCAGGAGCGACTGAGACTGAAACAAGCCACTACCTTCATTCAGATGCATCTCGATCATCAAAACTACACCATGTTTGTGGACGATCCATACGAATACTTACCCAAGCAACTATGGGACTCAATCTGTTCCCACTATGCCACCAAGTCAATGGAAAACATCTCAATAACCATTGGCAAAATGCACAATATAGACTTCACCTTGGGAAATCTGTCCACTGCCATCAATCAATTCCGCAAATTATTCCGACTCCTTCAAGAAGTATCTGCAGGAAAATTTGATTCTCACACTCTGGAAGCAATGTGGACGTATCATATTCTCGAGCGATTACCCGAATCCTTTCATGTCTTCAAATCCCTTCGATACTCTAGTTTCAAAGACGCTGACCAAATCAAACTACGAAGTTTGTTGGCTGATCTGGAAACCAAGCTAAGGAGACAGGAGAAAACTGCAAATGCAAACTCAGCCCTACTAGTCAGGAATACCACCTCAACTACTTTGGGATCAACTATCAACGACAATCGTAAACCAAAGAAACGACTCTTCTGCTCTGACGGAAAACACAACCCTCTCACTAGTCACTCAGAAGAAGAATGTCATCAACTCCATCCGGAGCGGGCGATTGCGTATTACCAAAGCGTCTTGGAAAAACAAACACAAGGAAAGGATAGTGGACATCGAGCTCACTGCATCACTTCGTCCCTCCTACCAAACTCAATTATCCTGGACAGTGGGGCCTCCGGTCACTACTTGAAGGACCAAAATCAATTTCATACCTATTCCAAATTCTCCTCGTTGCTTTATGGAGCTAACGGTTCTCTCATTCCAATCATTGGAGTCGGTAAGGCCATATTAAAACTCCAATCCAGAGATCTCTGGATTGAGAAAGCCTACCACGCCCCAGACCTATCTCACTCGCTCATTCCATTATCCGCCTACCTTTTGCTTGGGTATTCCTTGACCCCAACAAAAACCGGATTTAAATGTGGCAACGATGCTGAGACTCTTCTTTCCAGAAGCATCATCGAAAATCTCCTTGTCATTCATACCCGCACCGACCGAGCTCTGACCACTTTCTCTAAATCAACTGAACTCCATCAAACGTTAGGACACCAAAGCCAGAAGTACCTAAAATCCGCCTATCAAAACGTTGCCATAAACCCGGTGGACTGCTCGTCGTGTGACCTATCAAAAATGCACAAACAACCATTCACTGGCAAATTCCCTCAACCATCCACCAGGCTCGAAATCATCCACATGGATTTATGCGGACCAATCACTCCCGCGTCAAAGGGAGGAAATAAGTACTTCTTGAAGATTGTTGATGGATTCTCCAAGTATCAATTTTTATTCACGATGGAGAGAAAATCCCAAACCCTTGAGCTGTTCAAACGTTTCCTAAAGGCAGCCGAGAACCAAACTTCTCAAAGCGTGAAGTTTGTCGTTTCCAACAACGGTGGCGAATTCATCAGCAACAACTTCCGCAGTCTCTTCCACAAAAGAGGCATCACTCATCTGACCTCTGCCCAGTATTCTCCTCAGCAGAACCCGTTTGCAGAACGCGGAAACCGAATCACGATTGAGAAAGCCCGGACCATGCTACTAGACTGTGGACTACCTCTACAATGGTGGGGGGAAGCAGTAAGTACAGCCGTCTATCTGGAAAATTGATCCCCAGACAGTTCTCTTGGTATGAAGATCCCCTACGAGAAATGGTTTAATCGAGAAGCTAATCTTTCTAATCTGAAACCTTTTGGATGCAGAGCAATCCTTTTTGAGGAAAAACACCGCCGAGCCTCCAAATTCTCACCCTCGGGAGTGGAATGCATCCTCCTCGGCTATGAGGAAGGGCATCACTCCTATAGAGTGTGGGACCCAGTAGCTGACAAAATACACGTTTCACACCACGTTTGCTTCAAGACAAGCGCTTTTCCGTATCTCATGATCAAATCTCTTGTTCATCCTTCTGATTCCGAATCTCAATTTCTTTCTTTATCTTCTCCTTTCTCTTCCGTTTCCTCCTCTTCTCATTCCACTCCCTCCGTTTCCCTAAACTGCTTGAATCCAGAATCTCCGTCTTGTGCGCGACCCATCCACTCTCCTTCTTCTCAGTCTTCTCCTCCTTCTTTCCCTTCTCCTACTTCTCCACTTCCGTCGTCTCACTCGTCCAACCCACCTCAGCCACCCATCAACACTTCACCATTGGCCGACTCCGCCGATCTCCTCCCAAATCATCCCCAAGAAAATGAATCCGACTCCATCCCAACTGTACTATCTCCCAATCCTTCCACCTCACTCAAAGGATACGCTTATGTTCCTAACTACGAACGAGCCCCCAACGACATAGACCTGCGTCTGGGACCACATCAAATCATCGATCACCCTTGCCGGCGTCACGCAAAGCTCATAGTTGAAGAGCCTACCAACCTCACTGACCCTACCTCTTACGATGATGTACGACGAAGAGCTGATGCCACTGACTGGATTGCGGCCGAAGACTCGGAGCTCAACGACATCACCAGACATGGAGTGTGGGAAGTAGCAGAGAAACTACCTCACGAGAATTCTCTAGACACCATCTATGTGTACCGAAGCAAGCGGAATGCCAATGGGGAAGTGGTTAAGAAGAAGGCTCGCTTGTGCGTACTTGGCAATAGGCAGGTTGAAGGAATAAACTACAACGAAACGTTTGCCCCTACTGGTCAAGACTCTTCTCTCCGGCTCTTGCTAATGATTGCAGCCTCTGAAAACTTTGAACTCGACCAAATGGACGTTTGTTGTGCGTTTCTCAATGGCCTTACGGACATGTGCATCTTCATCAAGCCTCCAAAAGGGGTAAACGTGAATCTGAAACCCACCGAAGGCCTCCTACTGAAGAAATCACTGTATGGTCTCAAACAGAGCCCTCGATGTTGGTACAAAGCCCTCTCCTCATTCTTTTCCGAGATCAACTTCCAACCCACGCGCTCCGACCCCTGTCTCTTTATCTCCACCAATTCCTCCAACCCCGTGCTGATTTTTGTACATGTGGACGATCTGGTAATCACTGGGCGAAACATCAATCTGGTGAAAGAAGCTCTAAAATCAAAGTTTGAAATGCACAATCTGGGTCCTTGCGAATGGGTACTGGGAATGAGGGTATCACGCAACAGAGAACGACGTACGATCACTCTCAAGCAGGACCAATATGCCCTCGACATGCTAGCGGAGTTCAACATGCTAGACTGTTGACCAGTCACTTCACCGCTAACGTCCAACTATCTTCATGATCCGTCGCCGTCCTCAGCGCCCTCCTGCGATTTCAACTATTGTCGCGGGGTAGGCCTCCTAGGCTACCTAGTCCAGAAGTCCAGACCAGACTTGGCTCACGCCCATAGCTACTTCTCACAATTCCTTAATAACCCCTCGTCCCACCATCAACACTGCTTCTTCCACATGCTTCGCTATCTCCAATTCTCCTCTCAACTTGGACTCACGATTGGACTTAACTCCAATGCACCATGGGCCCTGCGTGGCTACGCCAACGCGGACTACAGCTTGTCCTCTGACCGCAGAAGCTTCTCCGGATTGGTTGTGACCCTCAACGGTCTCCTTGGTTGGCGATGCACCAAACAGCCAGTAGTCACTCTCTCCACCACCAAGGCGGAGCACCAAGCCTGCACAGAAACGGCCCAAGACCTTCTCTGGTGCAAACAACTTATAAGCCAAGTATTTGAAGTCTTCTCCCTACCCGTCCCACCCGCTACCCTGTTCTGCGACAACAGGGGGGCAATAGATCTTATTTTGAACCCTCTCTATCAGCATCGGACTCGACACATCAACGTCCGACTTCATTTTCTACAACAACACGTTCATGGCGACGATTTCGACTTATCCTACGTTGCCACGAACGACAACCCGGCCGACTCTCTCACTAAGCTTCTCTCGCCCAAGCTGCTCAGCCAGGCCAACAATTGTCTTTGCCTTACCACCTAGACGACTCCCGATCAAGCACGGGGGCGTGTGAAGATACAGACCCGCAGTACCGCAGGAGCTGTAAATAACCTAAGGGAAAGAGGGAGAAAAGAAGGGAATCTTGCATATGCCTACAGAAACACTGCGCGCGTTGTACCTTAAATAGCTCTTGTGTTGTTCCCACTCTACGAATTCTCTTCTTTCTTTTCTTGTCTGTTCTCCGGTTATGAATCTCACCACCATCAGGTGATTACTAGCTCCTCAGTCCACTTTCCCACTTGTCTTCCTCGTCGCGCCGTCTCAGTTCCTAATATCGGTGGTTCCATTCTATAAGGTAAAGATTGAGCTCTTTTCTCCATCTATTGTGTCTCAACAAGTCTTGTCTCCTATTTTCTAAATTCGCCTGTCTCTTTATTATCTTGCTTGACCGGTAATCTAACACATTGTCTGTTCTCCGGTTATGAATCTCACCACCATCAGGTGATTACTAGCTCCTCAGTCCACTTTCCCACTAGTCTTCCTCGTCGCGCCGTCTCAGTTCCTAATATCGGTGGTTCCATTCTATAAGTCACACCCATATTTCAACAGACTGGGGGAGGGGGTGGAAGTGGTTCGGTAGGTGCGGCAGGGGCAAAGTGGTGATGGAAGGACCTCTGGGGACAGAACTCAACTTGGGGGGGATGTGGTGTCGTATTTATAACCCCGGATCGAGAGCTGCGTTGCGGGCTGCGCGCTCAGCAGTTGGGTAGGTCGGGCTCAGCATCTGGCCTGCGCGCGGGCTCAGCAGCAGCCGCTGCGGGCTCAGCAGTAGGGGCTGCGGGGCTCAGCACCAGGTATGGGTCGGGCCTACCTTAGGCGGCGCCGGACCGCGACCCGCCCGGAAGAAGCGGACCAAGTGATGGAGCCGGCCCAACCAAGCTCGCGGGTGGCTAGTCCAGAAGGCAAGGGCGGAGCCATCATGGGCTATACGCGCTGGGGAGGCCCGCGCGGGCATAAGCGTGGGCTGACCCGTGGATCGCGGGATCCGCAGACTGCGCGGACAGAAACATGGGGGGCTCCAAGTAGGGCGCGGCGGAGGGCCGCGCCATGAGAAGGACGAAACAGGCTACGTTAATACCGAAGGGCGCGGGTAATGGCAAGGGATGGAGGGATAGGGTTGGGCTAGGGTTCTGCGGCTTAGGGTTGTATTTCATCACTTGTTCTTGTTGTTTGTGGTTTTACTTAGGCTAGGGTTGAGGGGGGGGGACTCAAGACCTCACCCTCAACTCTGGGTTGGGGAGGATCATCATCTTACGGAATTGGGGAGGAAGGAATTTCATCATATCATCACTCTCTCTTCTTAAAACTCATCGCGCCCAATCATCTTACAGACGCTAGACCAATAACTTCCAGAACTCAGGACAACTTGCAAAGGTAACTCTTCTTAAGTTTCCACAACGGCCTGAAAGAAACGGTCAATGATTGAAAGCTTGTGGCAGCGATCAGTCTTGCTACACTTCTTCTTAATGAGCTCTATGAGGAATTGCGCATCCTCTGTTCTGGAACCTTCAACTACACTGAGCAGCGTGTCGTCAATGGTGTTCCTTATTAGGATTGCAATAGTTTCCTTGTGGTCACGCCCAAGATTGGAGAAAGCATTTGGATCTCCCAGGAAAGTGGTATCCCGTCTGAGTGCTCTGCGGAGGGTTTGATCAATTGAGCACTCCCATTGCATGTAGTTGGACCCATCAAATACAAGGATGGATTTCTTTGGATTAATAGAGTTGTAGAAAGCTACCGGGTCTTCTATAAATTTCCAAGTTATTGTATTGACAATGGTACCAGAGTGGTTTGTGCTTGGTGGTGGGTGTACGTGGGGGAGTTGATTCCTCTCGGATCGTTCAATCCTGCTCTGGAGGCCGTTGATAACTTTGAGTAGGGATTCTATTGATACGTTCTGTGGATTGTTCATGTTTTGGTGATTGGGGAAGAACCTACCGTCTGTTGCTGAGTATAGTGACGACCCGTTAGACTGAGCTGGCCTACTGGAATCGGAATGATCGCTGTCTTCTAAGATATCTCAAAAAAATTCCATCCACCTTCCGGCGGACAAATAAGATGCCTACCGGCAGTCTATCAGATAGTTATTTAGGTCAAGGAGGTGTCAACGGCTAGTTGGCCGGCTTTTAACCTGTTATGCTCAACTGGGTTTTGTGATCTGCACAATCACCCAACGCCACAATATCAGCTCAACCCGCTGACAGATCTCAACCTTCAACTCTGATCATAGATTACTAACCTGCACAATCACCCAACACCACGATATCAGCTCAACCCGCTGACGGATCTCGACCTTCAACTCTGATGAGGAAAAGGGCTAGTCTGTGCAGCGGGTTGGGCAAGCTTATATATACATGAAGTTTTTCTGTAATTCTATAAGCATAAATTATGCTTATTGTTCAATCATGTACCTACTTGTGGTTATTATGTCATAATTTGTAATCCGTGTTGTACTTACCCTTTACAAAACCAAGAGTACGCTTAGTAGCACTGATGATGCTGTAAGCGCTGGAAACCAGCAGTCCCTATCCAAGAGTCACAGCACCCGTGTGGTATCCCCTGCAGACACGCAACCTCCCCCAGTGGTAAGCGTCTCAGTCTCTGAATGGAGCTTCAGACCCAATTTTCTCTCCTCCTCTGTCCGACTGTCCCCCTCTTGACCTCCTGCTCCTACCAACTGTCCCCCTCTTGACCTCCTGCTCCTACCAAGCTCGACTCCCTTGTCCCTCACTCCCGTCCGACCTACCACCACTCCTTCCGTGGCCCATTCCAATCGATTGGCAGCTCCCTCAGACAATCAGGAGGAGCCTGAAGCAACTTGGCCGGAGGTTCAGGCTAGTCTCCTTCATCCCTCCTGTCTGAGGATTTATGCTGCTTACTTTCAGGTCCAATCTCTTCTGGTAAACATCTTTTTCATGGATTGATTGGTGTCTTCACATACACGAATGTCTCTTTCTTTTCCTCATATACTTACATCCTAAATGTCTCATTGTCTTTCCAGTTTTTCCTTATTGTTACTGCATATTTTCCAGGCAGTCAGTGTTGCAATAAAGAAAGACTACTCAGGTTATTACATGGTAGCAAGAGTCTTATCTTGACACTGCGAGCAGATCAAAAGAAAACCCAGATTGACCTACAACAATAGCTATGGCTTGTAATTCTGGCGGAGCTGAAATTACTATCCCAGAATATGACTCCAGCGGCTTGGGTGATGACTATTCCTCAAAATCCAAGCTTCCAATCCTAACCCAACACAACTGGTATGAGTGGAAGACGGAATCTGAAAATCTGCTCATTAGCAAGGGACACGAGAAACTGCTAGACCCCAAATGGGTTAAACAAAACCGCGAATACAAAAGATATTGGAAGAAGAAGGCCCTTGCCATACACCTCCTGTTCAACACTGTAGATTGCAAGCTAAAGGGTTACATGACTCCTCACTGTAAGGACTTTCCGCGCGCTTTCAAAGAACTCAAGAAGGCCTGTGGTGAGGACTCCCTAATTGTAATCGGAGACCAGGTATCCCAGCTTGTACACCTTCTCTACCAGCCAAACACTTCCATCCAATCTCACTCTATGGCCTTCTGCAAACAATATTTGGCACTCAAGGAAACACTGGACGGCCAAGAATACTCAGATCCGGACGACCACATTCGTGTGTCTCCCTCACTAGCTGCTATCTTCTTCTTAAAGAGCTTCAGGCCTGATCCCTCTCTCAACTCTCTGATCCAATCCTGCCACGACATACGTCCTTTGCAGTTTGACAAGATGTACAATCAACTGCTGGCCAAAGACACTTGTTGTGAGAGCAAAAACTCAGATATGGCAATGCTTGTTGGCACATCCAACCGGAAAACCCGCACCTCCAGACCTAATCCCAATGCTCCCCAACATGCATCCTCCGGACGGGCTATACAGCACCCTAGTGCTCCATCCCACTCCTTGTTCCAAGGTAAAAATCCCAGACCAAACCCAAGGCCTGCTATTCCCACTTGAGGTCAACCCAGACCGTATCTGCACAATCAAGGAGGATCAAGCCTCATCAACATCAAGAGAAGTCTCACGTCCATACTTGAAGAGCTCAATTGTCTGAAAGCCTCCAACACTGCCAATATGGTTGAGGAAGACCACGACGGCTCAAGGACAGAAGACCACCCATCCGCTGATAACATTGTTGAAGACAACAGCATAGAGGACAGCGGTTTCTTCATCCACAAGGAGGCTGCTTACAATATCTTGTATCACCCCCATGACAACTCAGATCTCATCTACAACTTGGGGGCCACCAAGTCCATGGTATGCAACCCAAACCTGCTCTCCATTCTGAAACCCTGCAACAGGGCTATGAACACCTATGGTGGACAGATACAAGTATCTCACACAGACACGCTCAACCTTGGCCCTGTCTTCATAAGCCCAGTCTACTACCCACCCATGGGCCCCAGAAACCTCATCATGGCCTTGCAGCTCAAAGATCATGGACTTAAAGTGATTCACCAACACCGGGTGGTACTCATCAAGGCCGCCAACTCAGTGGTTCTGTGGTTCAAACGCAACGGCAACCTATACAAAGCCAACCTCTCACATTGACTCCAATTGGTGGACTCCATTGCTGAAAACCCCGTTGTCTCTGACTGACTCGTCACGCTTGGCCACCCCTCCAACAACTACCTAAGAAAGTTCCTGGATCTGAACAAGATAACGTCCTCTCCATCCTTGCATCAAGCTTCAAACTGCACCATATGCAAAACGTTGTAAGACTCCAAAAGGTGCTAAGCCGTGGCAGTTCTGTGGAGGGGAAAGGTGCTGTTTAGGCTGCCCTCCTAGGAGTTACAATAATATTTAAATGTAACCGGAATCAAGGTCCAGAACCTTATGGATGAGAAATCAAAGTAAGGGAAGAGGATAAGAGTTGTTGGTAGCAATGGAAACAACACTATCTGAGGCAAGATGGTGCAGGTAAAGACTTGAACAAATAAGTCAAGGTTTGTTCAGAGTTCAATAGAACAAGGCAGTTGTAAGTAACAACGCCCACAAGCTAATAACTCTGGTCGTCAGCAGCTGATTAGGAAAGATCAACTCAATCCCAACCAACCTCCAGGTTCTCAATGAACCTGCCCAACTCTCCGCAATCAAGCGCTTGAAGGTTACCAGATAACTGTGGGAGGCTGAAAAAAACAAAAGCAATTTGTTTATGAAGCTCTAGAAGCAAATCAATAACGAATTCGAGCAAGAATATCCCAACACTCCTCAAGGGACTCAAGAATAGCGTTGCGAAATTCAACCTTAAAGAAGAAGGGAGGTACAACACTCCAGGTTTTAAGCTTAATAAAACCCCTTCAATCAAACGTGATTGGCTCCAGAAAGATGATCAAGGAGAGATCAAGACCAGTATGGTCGGAAAAAGGGATCAGAGTGGTATAACACACCCAAGAATTCAGACAGGAATTCTTCTTCAACCAGCAAGGCTATTGGTTGGTGATAAGGATCAAGGTCACAAAGGACAGAGTTTGAGTATGGAGGCTCAAAGGATCAAGGGGAAATCATGGATATACCCGGATAAATTTCTCAGATAAGTGGGGAAGGATGCCCACGGATAAGTTGATTTCTGATGATGAGGGAGACAGATGAGATGAAATGATGATGGTATGCTGGATGCTGGGCCAAAAGGCAGGGGAGAGCCCCTCCTTTTATAGACATGAGGCCCTGTATACTATGTACAAGAGATACTACAAATAGGTGCGGGAAAATGAAAACATAAAAAAAAAAAAAAGATGACATGAGGGGAAAAAAAAAAAAGAAATGTTGCCCGCGTCAAGAATGACCGCGGGCAACCAGATGGACACCCGCGACAGCGGTCACGGGTGTCGACAACGGCTGTCGTCACCCGATCAGCGGGGACAACGGGGTGAAGGTTCCGACGGCCGCGAGCGGTCGCTTGCGGTCGTCGGTCGGATCAGATGATGGGCGAGGGTAGCAGATGATGGAGAGTTTGAGGATGAGATCGGTAGACAGTTGATGAGAGCAAGCAGAGGAGGGGGAGGAAGAAGATGAGGGTTGGGAGGATCGAAGGATGATGAGGAAGGAGAGTATAGATTGAGACAGGCGGCCAAGGATTGATTGAAGGCGTGAATCTGAGCGAGGGATGAATCAAAGACGAGAGGTTTGATGAAAACCTGATCCATGGTTGGTTAAGGAATCAACAAATTCAAAGCAGGAGACGCTAGCGATGACGGTGAGACCTATCTGAGAGAGATGGAGAGCGATCTGATGGCCGACCAAACCAGGATCGGCGCCTAGGATGATGATGATCTGAGGATGGAAGGATGATGATGATGATCTGGTGATGGGTCTAGTTCTGAGGGATGAGATTGAGTTTGGGATGAGATAGGATGAGATGGTTGGATGAGAGGAGATGAAACAATGGAGATGATAGGATCAAAGGGATCTTCAAAGGTGGTTCAACGATTGCTCGCGTTGCCAAAAGTCAGGGCCGCGAGCGCGACAAGTAGGAGTTGAACATAGGAGGGGGGGATTGAAGTGGAGAGACAGGCAAGAGGCCTGTCCTAGACCGTTAGGACAGGGAGAAGTTGAGAGATGGGGGGAAATGAAGGTACCCATAGGGGTACAAACGAAAAATATTTTTTTTTTTTTTTTTTTTTTTTTTTTTTTTTTTTTTTTTTTTTTTTTGTTCAGTGGTGTCCCGGATTGGTCACCACAACGTGCAAGCTCAAAAGATCCTCAAACTCCAACCCACTCCCCAAAGCTCCTTCCCTGTTTCACACTATCCATTCCAACCTCCTTCTCATCAACCCCCCTGCAAGGCAAGGCCATCAATATGTTCTGGTGCTGATTGAAAATATGAGCCAATTCAATCAAATCTATGTGATACGCACCAAGAACAAGGCCAAATCACACAGCCTTGCATACTTCAATGAAATACAAGATCAATTCAACCACTTCCCAGCAGTGTTTCACTCTGATTGCAGAGGTGATTTCTTGTATACCAGCCTTCTATCTGAACTGCATTGCATGGGTGTTGTAATATAAAGAGGGCCCACTGACTCACGTCAAACCAATGGCTTAGACAAACAGTTCAACCAAACGCTGCTCACCAAGCTATGATGCATGATGGCCCAGTCAAAAATTCCAGTCACTTAGTGGGATGAGGCTGTCAGGTACTGCTCAGTACTCATCAATCACCTCCCAAGCAAAGCCCTGGGGTGGGTTTTGCCTGTCAAATGACTTCAGGCGGCTAACTGCTCTCTTGAACCCCTCCGCAACGCATGCAGGTTCCTACCATTTGGTTTGAAGGTTGCGGTCCATCAACAGTCCAACTTGTGAAAAATGGCCCTGGTGACCCGCAATCACCTCTTTGTGGGATATGAGCCACGGTCCAATGCTGCTAGGTTCCTAGACACAACCAAAGGAACCATTGTAGTCAGCCAAGACTTTTCCCCGGCCAAACTCAAATTCAGGTGCTGCTCTGCCAAGGCGGTGCAGAAACCTCCAGAATCCTTGCCCAGTCACATCCCAGTTCCCCCATTCCATTTGCCAATTGCCTACTCAGAGCAGCGCGTGATAGTGGAGACTAACAACCTTCCCTCACGGAAACCACGACAACCTCTGGAATCTGCACCCTTAGTCAACGGGACCCCTGACCTGGATTCTGGCCCTGGCAGAACAACTGTTGCCATTACCCCTGAAGCGCTGCATGCTCCCATTGACTACCCTCAACCCCCTCCACCTGCCAAGGGATATGCTTACGTACCATACTACAAGATTGCGCCAAAGAACATATCTAGAGACGTTGAACCCTCTGCAATCCTAACCACCTCAAGACACAGACAGCGCACCCCTGTGGAAAGTGACAACTCGGCAAACCTAGCAGGGGTGGTCTTGGTACTCAAAGCCTTTGCTACGCCGGATGAAAAAGAGAAGTGGTTGGCCTCAATGTCTGAGGAAAACAAGTTGTTCCTCTAAAAGAACACTGGGACACTGGTTACCCCACCCAAGGAAAACAAGTTCATCAGAGGAATGTGGCGCCTGGTGAGGAAGAAAAATGAATTTGGCAAAGTGGTGAGGAGGAAATTGCGTTGGGTGTGCTTTGGCAATCATCAAGAGAAAGACAGACACTATCACAACACCTACTCCAGTGTTGGGTGGAACAAGTCTCTCAAGGTCCTGCTAGCAATGGTGGTCCAACATGGCCTTGAAGTTCACCAGCTTGATGTGAAAACAGCCTTCCTATATGGGGAGATCAACACCACGGTACATGTCTCTCAGGTGTCAGGTTTTGAAGTGCCAGGAAAGGGGAACTGGGTCTGGTGCCTGAACAAGTCCCTCTATGGCACTAAACAGGCTCCCAGATGCTGGAAAAAACATCTCACAAACACTCTCAAGACGCTAGGGATGGTCCCACCAACCTCTGACCAGTCAATCTTTCACAACAAATCCAAATCTCTACTTATACTCATCCACATCAACAATGGTCTCATAGTGGGTAAGTCAAGTTGGGAGATATTGGATTTTCTGGACGGACTGAGGTTGAACTACTGTTGAAATGACTGATTCAAAATTTTGAATCAGACTGTTCAAATCCCCGGTGCTGCTAATCCATTTTAGAATGACCCCCTTTCTTACTTCCGCACCCCAGTTTCACAGAATTGTTACGGCCATCAGCTCTCCCCCTTTATCCCACTCCTCTCATCTTGCTCATCTTCTCTCATCTCTCTCATTCTCTTGACTCATCTCACACTGCCCACAATTCAATTCTCTCAAGCCTTGACAACCGTTTCATCCAACCACTTCATCATAAATCCTCTGCTTGCGGTCAAATCTTGTCAAACCACTCCAAATCAATCATATTCTCTGTCCATTAGTGAGACAAATTCCAATCTGCTTCTCCTCTCAACCTAAACCATGGATTATCTGTGATCTCATTCTCCATATTTTCAATCATCCTATCAAGTATACATATACATCTCAATCACAATCTCCCGTCATCATTCTTCTTCTGTTTTCTCCATTTGGTATTATCCTCTTTTATTTCCGCTTCTTATTTTGAGGTTGATCCTGTTCATTACAATCCCGAGTAAGATTATTCTCACTCTTCCTTTCTCAATGTTTTATTTGTTTTGTTTCTCATCTCTTTCTTCAGTCCGCTGGTCTTGCTTTGAAATATAGTCATCAAGTTTTTTACAGTTAAAAGCCAAAAGGGAATCCGCCGCAAGCAAACCAAAAATCATGGCTACACCTGGACCAGCGGATTCAAACAACTCCCTCCTCAAAACTCTCACCAATTCCATTCCTACTCTCAACGACTCAAACTTCTCTCTATGGCGCTTGAAAATCCTCACTATCTTTTCACTCAAGGGAATTGCTTGCTGGATCAACTCCTCTGAACCGGACAAATGCCCAACGGATACAAACCTGGAGATTGTGGGTTACATACTGGCAAAACTGGACAATAAAACCTATGTCAATTGCATTAAAGACCATCACCTTGATAATGGCATCAAACTGTGGAGATTGATAAACAAATTTTTTGCCTCTTCTCAAACCGCTAACAGATCCCGGGTATTTTTTAATTTCCTTAACCTCCAGTTTGATCCTAGAAAAATAGAAAGATTCATCACCAAAGCAAAAACATGTCTACTGCAAATCTCAGAGATAGGAATCAAAATGGACAAAGACATTATTGCGTACCTTCTGCTCTTTAAATTTCCTCCTCAACTTGATCACCTTAGAACAACCATCACTCATTCTCTTGGCGACAAGAAGATAGATGGAGATCTTGTATTACAACATCTCAACCAAGTGAAGCACAAAACAGCCTTGGGATCACAAGCCTCAGCCATGGCCATGTGGCAAGACAATCTTTGTTGCAAGGCAAATTGGCACAACCCTAGAGCAAACCATCCCAAGGATTGGTGCTACTGGCTCTTCCCACATCTTAGACCGAATCCTCCTACCTCTTCAACTCCTAAAGCAAGATCCGCCCCTCAGAACAAGGCCTCAGCTCACCTGGCCTTCACATTTGCCATGACTCACTTTGGAAAACTCAACCAAAATTGGATTATATTGGATTCTGGAGCGTCCCAAAGCATGTTCAACTTGTCCAAATTCTTTCCAACCATGAATCCAGATAATACGGTAATACAAACGGGAAAGGCTGGAACCTCCATCTCATCCTCTGGGGCTGGCACTGCCTTGATCTCAACCTCTCACTCCGTGCTTCATCTAAAAAACTCACTCTTTGTCCCCAACATGGCTGTAAATCTCATATCCCTTGGCCAGCTCATCCTTGGCGGTTGTTCTCTTTGACAGGTCTCTTCCAACAGATTTCAAATAATCCTTGGAAGACACACGCTAATTGAAGGGACTATTGACAGAAATCTCTTGTTTGTCAAAGAGTTCTTGGGATCCTCCGGACCCAACTCTTTTGTCTTCACCTCTCTTTCCATTCTCCATAGACGATTTGGCCACGTCAACAACAATGCTGTTAAGTTGATCTCAAATCACATTCCCAACCTATGTTGGGACAACATCAACTGCTCTTCATGCGCCCTGGGTAAAATCAATAAAATGCCTTTCAAAGGAACTTTTCCACAAAGCAAAGAAAGATTTGACAAAATACATGCCAACTTGTGTGGTCCTATATTGCCTCAATCAAAAGCGGGAAAACGTTACTTCCTGGTCCTAACCAACAACTTCTCTTGCTTCAAAACCTGCATACTGCTCAGATTCAAATCCAATTCCAGTGAAGAAATCAAGTTTTTTCAGCTCTACTCAAACAAATTCAAAAAGATGCTGAAGAAATTTCACTCCGACAACGGTGGTGAATTTGTCAACAGTCGTCTATCCACTTATTTTTCTGAGAATGGGATTATGCACTCCACCTCCAAAACATACACCCCTCAGAATAATCATATTGCAAAGCAAGCCAGCAAAACTCTTGTTGAAGCAGCCAGGACAGCCATGATTGACATGTCTATTCCATTGGAACTCTGGGATGAAATAACTGTGGGCTGCTGCTTGATCCTAAACATGGTACCCTCCAAACAAAAATCTAAGTCTTCCTTTGAGCTCTGGTATCAATCTCCACCAAAGTTCTCACTCATCAAAACCCTGGGCTCAAAAAACGTAGTGCTAAATCAAAAACAGTCAAATTCCAAGTTTGCCAACAAAGGAATCAAGGGAATCCTTGTGGGATTCAATTCTTCACTGGGATCCTATCAAGTTTTCTGTCCAGAGAAAAACAACGTGATCCGGTCCAAACACGTAAAGATTTTTGAAAATACTCTTGCCACTACGGCTCCTCTGCCTCCTCCATTTCTCCTTTTGATTCTCTCCTCTCCCTTGACAAAAATATTACTGAAATTCTAAACTCCTCAACTCCAACCTCCCACAACTCCATCCCTCTTGACTCCACTCCTTCCACCTCCAAATCTGAATCTAATCAATCTCCAAATACCTTGACTCCCGCCTCCCAGACTGTCTCATCCAAAGAAATTGCCTCCAACTCTAACTCCAAACCCCTGGACTCAGAGAAAACCCATCAGCCTTTGATCATTGTTCTTCAAGATAGAACCTCCCTTAAACCTCCAGTTCTCTGTGGCTTCCTAGCCCAGACTACTCCTAAAAGCTATATCAAAGTCCTCAAATCCCCGGATAAGCCTCACTGGATTGAATCCATGAAATGCAAAACTGACGTTATCAAAAATTTGATGTGTGGGAAGGTTGCTATTCTCTGCCCTTGAGAAAATGAGCCTTATCAACCACCTGGGTCTACTGCATCAAGGACAATCCAAACGGCAATGGAACAATATTTAAGTCCCGCCTCCGCATTCAAGGATTTTTTCAACTTGAGTTTCTAGACTACGGAGAAACTTATGCACCCACTGGCCTCATCACAACGCTTTGCACTCTCCTGGTATATTCTTTTCACCATAATCTTGAAATCATCCAGATGGACATTAAATCCACCTTTCTTCATGCTCCCCTCAATGAAGAAACCTACATCAGATGTACCAATGGTTATAAATCCAACTTCCCTTATCTTGGATTGAAGAAGGCCCTATACGGCCTGAAACAAGCCCCCAAGAGTTGGTAAAACACTCTCAAGAACTTGCTTGCCTTGAAAAACTTCAAATCATCAAACGCCAATCCATGTCTCCATATCAACAGTACTTTGGGCATTTATTTGTTTGTATATGTTGATGATCTTCTGATTATTGGAGATTCTGCCTCTTTCTGCTCGGAGTTAAAGCAATGATTCAACATTTCTCACAAAGGTCCTCTAAACAAGATCCTGGGTAATCATTTAATCTCAAAAAACAACTCATACTCTCTTCACCAACCGAAGCACATTCAAACCGCCCTTAAGGAACTCGGCCTTGATAATGCTAAGCCTATCTCTACTCCCATGACACCCAATGTCAAACTTTCCCCAGCCACCAACAAAGATCTAGAAAAATTCATGCAACTTGGAATCAACTTTTGATCAGCCACTGGTTATCTCAACTTTATTGCCAGTCGCACTCAACCCAATCTGTTGTATGCCGTCTCCAGTCTCTCTTGTTTTAATAATTTTCCCGGCATCAACCACTGGGAACAAGCAAAGCATGCTTGGAGATATGCGAACACAACCAAACATCTCTCGCTTAAGCTCTCATCTTCTGAATTTAAATACAACATTGAGTTTTTCAGTGATTCCAATGGTGGCAACAACCCTGTTACCAGGAAAAGCCACACAGGGTTCATAATTCTTCTCTATGGCTTTCCCGTGGCTTGGCACAGAAAACTTCAATCCTCCATTTCACTGTTGTCCACCAAAGGAGAACTGAAGGCCCTAGTGTTAGCTACACAAGAAAAAATATGGCTTCACAATTTACTTCTTGACCTGAATCCAAATCTCAAGCTCACTCACAGCTCCTTGATTGATAACAAGGCTCTTCATGACCTTGTCAACTTAGGATCACATCAAAACGCACTCAAGCACGTGGATATCCAAACCAAATGGCTACGCAAACAGAAGGCAAATGGAAACTTAATCACCACTCTCATTGCCTCAGGGGAAATGATTGCCAACTCCCTCACCAAGCCTGCCATCAGACCTTCTGTTGTAAACCTGACTTCCAGATTGCTAATCTCTCACTCCTAGACACGGCAGTGTGTTGAAATGACTGATTTGAAATTTTAAATCAGACTGTTCAAATCCCTGGTGCTGCTACTCCATTTTAGAATGACCCCCTTTCCTACTTCCGCACCTTGGTTTCACAGAATTCTTACAGCCATCAGCTCTCCCGCTTTATCCCACTCCTCTCATCTTGCTCATCTTCTCTCATCTTGCTCATTCTCTAAACTCATCTCACACTGCCCACAATTCAATTCTCTCAAGCCTTGACAACTGCTTCATCCAACCGCTTCATCATAAACCCTCCGCTTGCGGTCAAATCTCGTTGAACCACTCTGAATCAATCATATTCTCTGTCCAGTATTGAGAAAAATTCCAATCTTCTTCTCCTCTCAACCTAACCCATGGATTATCTGTGATCTCATTCTCCATATTTTCAATCATCCTATCCAGTATACATATACATCTCAATCACAATCTCCCGTCATCATTCTTCTTCTGTTTTCTCCATTTGCTATTATCCTCTTTTATTTCCGCTTCTTATTTTGAGGTTGATCCTGTTCATTAAAATCCCGAGTAAGATTATTCTCACTCTTCCTTTCTCAATGTTTTATTTGTTTTGTTTCTCATTTCTTTCTTCAGTCTGCTGGTCTTGCTTTGAAATATAGTCATCAAGTTTTTCACCTACAAAATCAAATCAACAGCCAAACCAACGCAACATCTGGGCTACACTTTTGACTGGAAGGAGGATGGCTCCGTACTCATACACCAACGGGACTACTTCAAGAAGCTACTGGACAAGTTCTCCATGTCCGCAGCAAATAAAGTCTAAGGTCCAGCCCCAATGAACCTGGTCAAACTGGCTGCAAAATCTTCCAGACCATTTGACGTGAAAATCATAGAGAAAGCTGTTGATATGTTCAATCACCTTGCCCTACATTCCCAACGCAACATCACCCTCATGGTGAACATCCTATCTCACTACTCATCCAAGCCCACCGTATGTCACTGGAACATTGCCAAACATCTCTTGAGATACCTCCGCGGCACGGCCAATGTTGGGTTACTGTACACCAAGACCTCAATACCCAACAAACACCCGACTGGCTGGGCCAACACCAAATATGCCAACTGTACAGTGTGGTGTCATTATATAGTCTGGGTTGGGAACTGCGTTGCGGCCTGCGCGCTCAGCATTTGGTAGGTCAGGCTCAGCAATTGGGGTGCGTGTTTTCTCAGCAGTGGCTGCTGCGGGGCTCAGCGGTAGGCGCAGCAGGACCGGTGTGGTGCCCCATCCTGGACACCCTGGCCAGTGCAGAGAATTTAATTTTTTTTATGATTTTTCCTTATCATCATTCATAGGCATCATTAAAAAAAAAAAAAAAAAAAAAAAAAAAACCATCCACCCCACTCCCATCTCACCATCATCCACCAAGCCATCCTCATCAACATTGAAATCAACTCCCAGAGAGTCCTGAACTCCAGCTTGGATCCATCCCCATCAATCCCACCATCCTCAAACCCGACAACCTTAACCCTAATCATCAACTCAATCCAATCAATCAATCCCAATCTACTACGACCACCACCACCACCAGCGTTTGTAAGATTAAGAAACCTACGCTCCATCAAGATCTCCTTCCCCATCCCATCCTCTAACGACCCTCTCAACATTTGTCTCAAACGATCCCCCCTCACAATTGATCCTCCCTCCCACTCTGCATCTCAATCCTACTCTACTCACTCCAATCCTTCTTCAACTCCCTCTACGCACTCAATCTCCATTCATTCTCCGGTCCCAGTGTCTTGAGCGATGGTCAGACCCATGCCGGCGCCAGTGGTCGAAGCGCCGGTAGCTGTCGGATGAGCTGGATGAACTCAAGCTATCTCAGGATTTCTTTGGTCCAAGGCCACTTTGAGCTCAAGTATTCCCTCTACCTCTACCAAGAAATTGCTTGGGATCTAGAATCAGTCCCATCCAGATCTCCCATCCTCTTCATCCCCGGCAATTCTGGCTCCTATCATCATCTCAGATCCCTGGCCTCCCTCACCACGACCACCGATCTCAATTGATCAATCCCCATCTCATCTTCCTCAAACCTTCCCAAGATGATGATGATTTCCCTCATCCTTTCCATCTCCAGCTCACCGGTCTCCCGCGCGGCTTTTCTGTTTCCCACGCCGGTCTCAACTGTCTCCCAGGACCGTCAGCATGTCCGCGGGCCCCTCAATAGCTACTCTCCTGCCTGTGCCCACCATTGGCATGGGCCAGGGTCTTGATTCAACTCTTCTGTTTATTTTCTTCTGAGTGTTTGTTTGTTTCTTTTTTTTCTTTTGTTTTCTCATGACAATGATCCTTAAAAAAAAAAAAAAAAAAAAAATTCTGCTCTATTTATAAATCTCTCTTGTAAATAGTCTACAGGCCTCTGGTCTATAAAAGAAGGGGCTCTCCCCTGCTTTTTCTGAATCAGGAAAATCATCCATGGGAGTGTGTGCTTATGTCCCCCCATTACCGTGAAATTGAATCCTGATCCTTATCCTGGGTATATCTCTGATTGCCCCCTGATCCATTTTTTAACCCTGAGTCTTTGCCCCTCTGTGGCCTGATCCTTATCACCAACCAATAGCCTTGCTGGTTGAAGAAAATTCTGTCTGTTGGAAATTTTGGAGTGTGTTATACCACTCCTTGATCCCTTTCTCTGACCATACTGGTCCTGATCCCTGATCATCTTTCTGGAGCCAATCACAATTGATTGAAGGGGTCTTATTAAGCTTAAGACCTGGAGTGTTATACCTCCCTTTATTTCCTTTGGAGTTGCATTCTGCCAGCCTACTCTTGAGTCCCTTGAGAAGTGTTGAGGTTATCCTTTCTTCAAATCAGTTACTGTTGCTTTTAGAGCTTCTTAAACATTGTGCTTTGGCTTGTACAGCCACCCTCAGTTATCTGGTACCCTTCAAGCGCTTGATTGCGGAGAGTTGGGCAGGTTCATTGAGAACCTGGAGGTTGGTTGGGTTTGAGTTGATCATCCCCAATCTTCTGATGACAACCAGAGTTATTAGCTTGTGGGCGTTGTTTACATACAACAGCTTTTGTTCCTTGAACTCTAAGCAGACTTTAACTTCTTTTGTTCAAGTTTTTCCCTGCATAATCTTGTCTCAGATAGTGCTGTTCCATAGCTACCAAACTATTATCATCTTTATCCTCTACTCCTTGATTCCTCATTTACCAGGTTCTGGACCTTGATCTTGGTTACATCTAAATATTTTTGTAACACTCAGGAGGGCAGCCTAAACAGCACCTTTCCCCTCCACAGAACTGCCATGTCCTAGCACCTTTTGGAGTCTTACACTGGCGCGCTGGTTGCGGGCCAGGCTTGACTAGGGGAGGTGGGCGGCAACTCACTTGGTTATTATGGGTGCAGGAATGGAGCTGGCCCAACCACGTTTGCAGGCGGTTAGTTCAAGTATTAGGAGCAGGGCAACCGCAGGGCTATGTACGTGGGCCGCTGTGCGCAAGCCCAGGCCGGCCCACGGGACTGGGATATTCCCAACAGCGCATTGGGAGGATATGGACAAGCATGGTGAGCTTCAAGTAGCGCGTGGCAGAGGGCCGCGCCACAGGAAGGACAAGCCAGATGTGTGTAATGGCAGCCGGATGGTATGGATTAAGGTGGGGTCAGGGTTCTTGGTCTAGGGTTTCTTCTTCAACTGTTGTCAGATTGTTCTTGTGTTTGTACATAGGTTAGGGCTAAGGGGGAGGGCATAAAACGCCAGCTCCCTCAGCACAAGTGGGAGGGAAAACCATGGAATGGGAAGGATTATCTCTCTCTTTTCTCTCTCTTAAAGGGGAATCCTCAGACCTTAAAGATGCTAGAACCATTGGCTTGGTAACAAAGGGACAAATAAGTGAGGGTTTCTCACTTTAGTTTCCACAACGGACATGAGGAAATCAACCACAATTTTTGTGATCACCCTATACGTAAATCCTGTGCACTGGATGACCAAAAAACAAACCGTTGTTGCACAATCCACCATGGAGGCGGAGTTCATTGCTATGAATCACTGCACCAAGCAAATCAGGTGGCTATCAGGCCTAATCATCAGTCTTGAGGTGGCCATTCCCAAACCTGTCATCTTCAATGAAAACTCTGGCACTGTGGAAACAAAGAGGAGGCAAAGCCCCTTAGTTGTCCTCAAGTTTGAGAGTTAATGGTCCAAGCGTCTGTAAGGAGGTTGGATGCAATGGGTTAAAGAGAGAGGGAGAGATAGAGAAAGAATAATAAGATGAGTTCCTTGTTCCTTGTTCCTTCAATCCTTCCCATCCTCTGTCCTAAGATAAGATCCAATGCCATCCAATGTGAAATATATCTCCACACCCGGGTTAAGGGTGTAGTTTAAGTAACCTGCCCCTCAACCCTAACCTAGGTACAACCGCAAGCAGAAAAGAATAATGAAATAAAACCCCTAAGTACAGAACCCTAGCCTAAATCTATCCTTCCAACCCCATCCCATGATCCATACCCAATACCACTTACCCCATATCTATCCGTATTGCCCACCAGCCATTACGTTCACCTGGTTTGTCCATCTCATGACGCGTCCCTTGCGCTGCGCCCAACTTGGAGCCCCCTGCACATTTCCGCATCTGCCCAACGCGCCATTCCAGATATCTGAGGTACATCCGTAGGATCCAATCTGCGCGCAATCAGTGTGCAATCCATCCAACCCAGTCCAATCCACCCTGCGTCTCCTGATGCTGAGCCCGTCTTGACTGCTGCTGAGCCCGCAGCGCGGCTTGCTGCGGAAAAGCGGCACCCATTGCTGAGCCACCCGCTACTGCTGAGCACGCAGCGTGCAGCCCATTCCAACTTGCGTCCATAAAAGAACACCACAGTGCCAACTTCATAAGTAAGGAAGCCCAACTGAATCCTAACTCAAAGCACATAGAGATCAGGTATCAGTACCTTTGTGACCTAGTGTAAAATTTGCTTTGCTCAATAGAGAAAGTTCCCTCCTCCAACATGATTGCAAACATCTTGACCAAGCCCCTTGGGCACATCAAGGTATCCTATGCCCATGACCAAATTCAACTACACACTACTGAGTTCAGGAGGAGTGTAAGCGCTGGACCCCAGCAGTCCCTGTCTAAGAGTCACGGCACCCGTGTGGTATCCCCCACAGACACAAAACCTCCCCCAGTGGTAAGCGTCTCAGTCTCTGACTGGAGCTTCAGACCCAATTCCCTCTACTCCTCTGTCCAACCATCCCCCTCTCAACCTCCTGCTCCTACCAAGCTTGACTCCCTTTTCCCTCACTCCCATCCAACCTACGGCCACTCCTTCCATTGCCCATTCCAATCAATCAGCAGCTCCCTCAGACAATCAGGAGGAGCCTGGAGCAACTAGGCCAGAGGTTCAGGCTAGTCTCCTTCATCCCTCCTGTCTGGGGATTTGCGCTGCTTACCTTCAGGTCCAATCTCTTCTGGTAAACATATTTTTCATGGATTGATTGGTCTCTTCACATACAAAAATTTCTCTTTCTTTTCCTCATATACTTACATCCTAAATGTCTCATTGTCTTTCCAGTTATTCCTTATTGTTACTGCATATTTTCCAGGCAGTCAGTGTTGCAATAAAGAAAGACTACTCAGGTTATTACAGATGCCACCAACAGAAGCAGGTTGTTATCACTTGGAAGAAGCTCTACTCAACAGCCAGCTGGAAGGATTTGAATTGACAACTGGATAAGCCTAAGTCAAGCTGGATGATGTATGAGGTTACCAAAGCCATTTTTGACTCAAGTGTGATGATTGCTCAAAATTTTGCCTTTCATTGTTCTCTTGAACACATCCAAGTACACAACAAAGTTAAGCAATAATGAATGAATGAGAGGTACAAAGTCATAAAATAAAATTAAGGATTTCCATCTTGAAAATTTTTTTCATATTGATGCACATTATCACAAAGGCGTGCAATTACAACTATGGTTAAACCAATTGATTTGAGATCACTATTAGAGAGATGCTGTGATTTAAAAAGTTTTTATGAGTCTATATAATTTGATTCCAGGCTTTGGATAATATCTTCAGAATTGCCTTGGATTCCCATCCACTGGACATAATTGCAAATGGAATCATCCTGGGTAAAACTTGGATCCAAGGAACAAGACCAAGTAGAAACAACCTGGGGGTTTTGGTTGTGGTTACTGAGCAATTGGGTGATAACCAAACCAATAATGTTAGTGTTGATCTGAGGGTCACTGGTCAAGTTTTTTTTATTAAAATTAAGATATTTAAGCTTGCTTGGTGGTGAAAAAAAAGAAACACCTGGCTTTTGTGCAACCTTGGCCAAAAAAATGGGCAATTGATAGAAATTCAGAATCAAACAGATTGATTCCAAGGAATTCATATAAGGAAACACTCATCAGTTCATCAGCCCAAATATGAACATTGCCAGCAGTCAAAATTATATACTTTTCTGGGTCAGTAGGATGGGGAAATGCTGGATGGATTTAGTCGTACTTGTGATTGATCATGTGCTTATTGTAAATCTTAGTCATTTTGATTTCATGGTCATCAATTTCTGAGTTGGCTTCAGAACTCAAATCTGAATCTGAAATGTGAGCCAAAGTTGTTTGTCTTTGTCTGATGTATGATTCACAAGAGATTGCACACATGTTTTTCCTAGCAATCAAATCCTTGTTACAAGCTTTATCAGTATGGTCCTTGAGATTTGTTTGGAAAAGTGTAACACCAGAAGTAGGGGAATTCAGGTTAGTGATGGTTGAAATCAATTGAGTGTAATCTTCCTTGGATTTGAGTGAACGCAAGTTGGTTTTCATGTAGGACCACACTTGAGAATATAAACAAGCCCAGTGATTGGAGGGATGCCAGGTGTTCCTGCCTTGGAAATCATAGATGAGATGTTGGCATATTCTGCAATACAAGCTGCTGTAACCAGGTCTTGAAACTTTTGGAAATCAAGCATGTTTGGGTTTACATGGACCATGATTTGACATCCTTTTGATGTTTGGACTGGCTTCCAAACCTTCTTTTTAGTTTTTTTGGTTATTTTCAGAACAATATAAGGTGAAGCTGATCAGGCAGTCAAAATAGGAATTCTTGATCATTAAGTGACAGATGAAGAGAAAGAAAATGTAAAATTATTATGGGGTACTTATCATGGGGACAAAAATCAGATAAAACCTACCTGTGCAACATCCAACTGACTACTTGGTTCAGAAATACTCTCCATTGGACTTTTGGGTTGATCCTTTAAAGGGATATGATGCCCAGAAGCAGTGTTAGTTTTTTTCATTTTTCAAAAGAAATAACTTACATTTTGCATTTCTTGGGAGTGGTGATTGTTGGTATTAACCAATGCAGCCAGGATATTGTCTTGGGAAAAAGAACTGGTTGGATTCAATTGGTAGGAAGATTGAAGGTATGATTGAATAAAGGAGTCATGATTGGGGTTCTGGTTATCAGCCATGGTTGCAAAAATTGAGAAATAATTGGTCTGAGGATGGATGCGTACCAAAAAAAGACCAACAATTGTATGGTGTGTGGGAAAGTTGGTCAAATTGGAGGATGAAAAAAAAATGCTGGGGCAGATTGAGAAAAAAAAACTGGGCAAAAAATAAAAAAAACTGGGCAGAAACCAATTTAACCTGGGCAGAAAAAAAAATTGTCTTGTCCAAGCTTAAATACAATTACAATATTTCCTTCTCTCCCACAAACTCCAAACAGGAAGTTAATAACAATCCAAATGAGCATGGAAGGACTCCAAATAGCCATGTAGCAAAGATGGGATATGGTCCTCTCGTACACTGGACCCAAGTTTTCTCCCGAGGGGTAGACTGTAACCAGCGGAGTAAATACTTTTAATTCCCCCCCTGCCGCCTTGCATCTAACACCGTAACAAGTTTAGACTAATCAACCACCTGTTGGTACAAGTGATAGTGTTCCTTTATCCCATTGTTGAGGAAAGTTTGTCCAAAATCCCCAGGGTGCTTATAATGAACAATTAAAGAGATGTTAAAGACTGGGTGAAGGCGCGGGTACTCAGGCCAGATATCCACCCTAACAGAATTAGATCCTACCATTCCCACCACCTGAAAATGTCTGATGAAGCAGTAATCCAGATTTGAATTGATGCGTTGTGGTGTCAATTTATAGAAACGGATTGGGAACTGCGCTGCGGCTGCGCGCTCAGCATTGGAGGCAAGCGGGCTCAGCATTAGGGTATGCGGAGTGCTCAGCAGCAGCCGCTGTTTGGCTACGCACCTAGTGGACGGTTCGGGCTCAGCATCGAATGTGGCGTGGGAAGCAATCCGCCCCGGAGATCGGATTCGGAAGGTAGTGCGCTTGACTTGGTTTGCGGGAGCGCCGGTTTGGATATGTAGGGGCGGAGCAATCCGCAGGCTAGAAAGGAACAGACGGAGCGCGCGCAAGCGCGCGGATCAAGCCGGATAATACCAGACACTTACGACGGGCGCGGACAAACATATACGGACAGGCGATGAGGGCTCCAAGTAGGGCGCGGTGCAAGGACCGCGTCATGAGAAGGACAAAACGGATGGACCAAACGGCATACGGATGTCGGGGGGAGTTTGGTACGGAGGTGGGTAGAGGAGGCTAGGTTTTCTGTTTTGGGATTGTTTTCTGTTTCTTTGTCATACTGTTATTTGCGCGTGTACTTAGGTTAGGGTTGAGAGGGAGGACTTATCCTCACTCTCAACTCCGGGTTGGGAGGAGGGGGCATGGAATGAGACCATCACATCATCGGATTGGATCAATCATCTCACCAAGAGATAAAAGGAACTCATACCGGATACACATCCAGGTGGAAAGTTCTTAGGATTAAAGGATTGGCGATTTCACTCTTTATCTCTTTATCTCCTTATTTCTATTTCTCATTTAAGTGCGAATTTGGGCATCCTCATCCCCTTTCAAACGCAGGGAACCGTTAACTTCCGAACCTTGGGAAAATTATACGGGGAAAATCCTTATTCTTTCCACATCTGGGAGTCTGGCCGGGAAGTAACCTTCCGTTTCTTGTCTTTCAAAGGTAACTGGGCGCAATGTCCTATCCATACCTCCCTACAGTCGCTTCCTCTTCTTCTTCTTCTTCTCCTTCCGTTTCCGGCTCCGCTACTCCGACCCCACTTGCGTCTTCCATCCCTCCTCCTCCCCCTCCTTCCGCTCAACCCAGGACAAGCTACGCTGTTCTCCCATTGGTCCCCAGTGACCATGAACCCACTCGTCCGGTTTGCATCAGGCCGCGCGACTACCCTCACATCCAATTCAACACTGCGGATGTGGAATGATTCATCTTGAGATACAAAGGTATTGCAGATGCGGAAGGTGCGTCAGACGCCAATAAGGCCTGGTGTGGAAAGAATAAAGGTTATCCCCCTATAATTGTCCCGAGGTTTGGAAGTTAACGGTTCCCTGCGTTTGAAAGGAGATGAGGATGTCCAAAGTCGCACTTAAATGGGAAATAGAAATAAGGAGATAAAGAGATAAAGAAAAGTAGAGAGAGAGAGAAATTTCCAATCCTTCAATCCTAAGAACTTTCCACCTGGATGTGTATCTGGTATGAGTTCCTTTAATCTCCTGGTGAGATGAGTGATCCAATCCAATGATGTGATGGTCTCCTTCCCTTCCTCATTCCATCTAACCCGGAGTTGAGAGTGAGGATAAGTCCTCCCTCTCAACCCTAACCTAAGTACATGCGCAAATAACAGTATGAAAAGGAAATAGAAAACAATTCCAAAACAAAAACCCTAGCCTCCTCTCCCCACCTCCGTACCAAACTCCCCCCATTGTCCGTACGCCGTTCCGCCCATCCGGTTTGTCCTTCTCATGACGCAGTCCTTGCACCGGGCCCTACTTGGAGCCCCCCACACTTCTCCGTATCCGTTTGTCCGCGCCCGTCGTGGGTGCTTGGTAATATCCGGCATGATCCGGGCGCTTGCACGCGCGCTCCATCCATTCCTTCATAGCCCGCAGATTGCTCCGCCCCTACGTATCCAAACTGGCGCGCCCTCAAACCTAGTTGAGCGCACTACCTTCCGAATCTAATCCGCCCACGCCGCATTCAATGCTGAGCCCAACCCATCCACCAGGTGCGGAGCCAAACAGCGGCTGCTGCTGATCCAGCAGCTGCCGCTGCTGAGCACTCCGCATACCCTAATGCTGAGCCTGCTTGCCTCCAATTCTGAGCGCCCAGCCGCGACACAGTTCCCAATCCGTACTGTCTATAAATTGACACCACATCCCCCCCCCCAACTTGAGTTCTGTCCCCAGAAGTTTCCCATTGATTCACCATACTACCACCCCCGCTACTTCCACTACCACCCCCACCACTCCAACTACGGCCTTCCCCCATCCTCCTTCCGCATCATCGCCAAAATGCTCCCATGCGAGTTCTGCGCCCGGAATGGGCACGCGTGTTTGATTGTCCCTGGTCGACGCGCCTGCATTGCTTGCCGTCGCGGCCACCATTGCTGCTTGCTTAGCGACAGCATGCCCCAAGCTCCCCCCCAATCCAGCTCTTGCCCCAGGCCGCGCAAGAGGGCTCATCCGGACCCGTTTGTGGTTTTGGACAACAAGTTGATCTCAGAAGGCTTGTGGACACCCCCCGGTTCACCTTCATCCTGCCGCCCCCAAGCTCCATCACCCACCACCTTGCACGTGAGCCGCAACTTGGCATCACCACTCCGCCGGGCCGGTGTAAGACTCCAAACGGTGCTAAGCCGTGGCAGTTCTGTGGAGGGGAAAAGTGCTGTTTAGGCTGCCCTCCTAGGAGTTACAATAATATTTAAATGTAACCGGAATCAAGGTCCAGAACCTTATGGATGAGAAATCAAAGTAAGGGAAGAGGATAAGAGTTGTCGGTAGCAATGGAAACAACACTATCTGAGGCAAGATGGTGCAGGTAAAGACTTGAACAAATAAGTCAAGGTTTTTTCAGAGTTCAATAGAACAAGGCAGTTGTAAGTAACAACGCCCACAAGCTAATAACTCTGGTCGTCAGCAGCTGATTAGGAAAGACCAACTCAATCCCAACCAACCTCCAGGTTCTCAATGAACCTGCCCAACTCTCCGCAATAAAGCGCTTGAAGGGTACCAGATAACTGTGGGAGGCTGAAAAAAACAAAAACAATTTGTTTATGATGCTCTAGAAGCAAATCAATAATGAATTTGAGCAAGAATATCCCAACACTTCTCAAGGGACTCAAGAATAGCGTGGCGAAATTCAACCTCAAAGAAGAAGGGAGGTATAACACTCCAGGTTTTAAGCTTAATAAGACCTCTTCAATCAAACGTGATTGGCTCCAGAAAGATGATCAAGGAGAGATCAAGACCAGTATGGTCGGAAAAAGGGATCAGAGTGGTATAACACACTCAAGAATTCAGACAGACAGGAATTCTTCTTCAACCAGCAAGGCTATTGGTTGGTGATAAGGATCAAGGTCACAAGGGACAGATTTTGAGTATGGAGGCTCAAAAGATCAAGGGGCAATCCTAGATATACCCGGATAAATGGCTCAGATAGGTGGGGAAGGATGCCCACAGATAAGTTGATTACTGATGATGGTCTGATAGGATGATGAGATCCTCTGATGTTCTGGGATGCTCTGATGATAGGACAAAAGGCAGGGGAGAGCCCCTCCTTTTATAGACATGAGGCCCTGTATACTATGTACAAGAGAGATTTACAAATAGGTGCAAAAAAAAATGAAAACATAAAAAATAAAAAATAAAAAATAAATAAAAAAAAAATTACATGAGAGAAAAAAGAGATGTCACCCGCGTCAAGAATGACCGTGGGCAACCAGATGGACACCCGCGACAGCGGTCGCGGGTGTTGACAACGGTTGTCGTCGCCCAATTGGCGGCGACAACGGGGTGAAAGTCCCGACGGCCGCGAGCGGTCGCTCGCGGTCGTCGGTTGGATTGGATGATGAGGATGAGATGGTCGATGGGGGAGATGACTTGGGGCGGAAACAGTAGGGGAAGCGATTCTGATTCAATCTGGATACTTCGGCTGGGTCTATATCACTTTGATTGACAAACGCGTCCAACTGTTTGGACAGACTGAGTGGATCAAGACTAGGTTTATGGATGCTTGAGGCGATCAAAGGCTACGATTGAGAGGAGATATCCTTCTGTTTGGTCAACCCAATGAGGAGACTCTTCTTGACCCAACGGTGCTTTGACTTGATAGGTTTGGGTTCGGAGGGATAGTTGGAAGGTTTGAAGGGAGCGTGTTGAAAGAAGTGCTTGGAGAGACCACCGATGAGATGGTTGGAGAGGTTGGAGGTCGTCATCGTGGGACTGATGACAACGTTGGTAGGACTGAATGGGGCGGCGGGGGTTGAGCCGGTGGCTGTGAATGGTGTGAGGAAGATGGTCATGATGACTGGAGGAGTGAGAGGATGGGGGGGAAATGAAGGTAACCATAGGGGTACAACTGAAATCCGATTTTTTTTTTTTCTTTTTTTTTTTTTTTTTTTTTTTTTGCCGTGGTGTCCCGGATTGGTCACCACACCGGACCTCCGCAACGGGGAAAATACAAAACCTGGGAGGAATGGCGCGCGGCGACCCGCGCTTGGGCCGCCGCTGTCGGCGTGAACCAAACGGTACCGGACCCAAGGCTTTTTGGAAGACCTGCGGCCGCACCAGCACCTCCTCCTCCTCCTCCACCGCTGACACCGCCCACGCCACCAGAAGCCTTGGATGAGAGGCCTATGACCCCCAACGTCCCTCCGCCTCCGTCACCCATAGTTGTCCCGTCATTGCCTCCAGCTGGACCAAGCCCCCCTGTTGGTTCCCTGGGGGCCCCATCTTCACCGGCCGCTCCTCCTCCCAGCCCTCCCGAGATCCCGGAAATTCCAATTGTAATGGCGCTCCCGGCAGCCGGCTTCAAGGCTTTCGCGTAAAGTTTGATCACAATTCTTTGGGACTTCCTCGCAATCCCCGGTGCTCAATCCTTGGAATCCCGGCGCGAGCTCGTGACATCTTTCTGGGCTCTACTGGTGTCATTGAGGTTGGAAATGGAGGAAATGATGAAGATGGCTTAGGCGCATCGCCCCCCCTTTTTCCCTTCTCCCCTTTCTTTCCTTCCTTCTTCTTTTTGGTTGTACCGCGCCTCCCTTTTCATTAAGAAAATACACATTTCCGCATGAGTTCCTAACCTTTCTGAGAAAAAGTGCGCAACCGCGCCTTGTGAGAGTGAGCTTGAGGTTGAGTCCGCGTCCGTGCGCTTGCTTTGTGAGCAACCGTAAGTGACTAGCCGTTCCAAAAGGGGCACCTGGACCGCCCCAGAAGAACTGCCACACAGTACCCCGTACCCTTCCTGTAACAAACACAACAACCAAAACACCAGCGCGCGCCACCATAAGGGAAGAGAGAGAGAGAGAGTAAGAGAACGGACATTCTGGGGTGTCTAGTTGTCCCGGCAGTGAACGCTAGAGCACCCCCTCACCAAATCAATCTTATTCCCATACCAACCACCCATCCTTGAGATATCCTGAGAGAAAGAAAAAGATAAAAAGAAACCAACAGAGAAGAAAAATAGAAAAGCACTCTTTTTTTTCGCGTGACGCCCGTAGACCTCCCGCAAATTGCTCTTTGTCCCGCTTCCCCCATCCGCAAGATTGCCCACGCGTCCTGGTTCCGCGGGGCTTGTCCTCGCGTTTACAGACCCGGCTTCATGCCGCGCCCACGTTTCCTGCAAAAACCCCAAGCCAGCAAGGACCCCACAATCCAGATAAGAAAGAAACATAGAGAAACAAACATTCTGGGGTGTCTAGTTGTTCCGGCTGTGAACCGGCTAGAGCACCCCCTCACCAAATCAAAAATTATCCCCTACCCCCACCAGCTCCCCCCCCAACTTGGCCACTGTCCCCAGCTGGTGGCAACCGCCTACTCCGTTGCAACGGCATGGTCTCCGCTTCTCCGCCCGAACACAAATCCCTGGATCGCGTTCCTACACCATTGCCGCGCTCAACACTCCCCTTGTCAGATCCTTCACCCCCTTCCTCCGTTTTTTCAAACGAGGTAGATCCTTGCGCGAAGAAGAGCTTGACATGCAAAGCCGCCGCCTTCTGTTTCAGAGGAGTACCGTCTAATTCCTCCAACTGATAGCTGCCGCCCTCAAACTTGGACAACACGCGGAACGGGCCATTCCACCGGTTAGCAAACAACTTCCCCCACTGAGACTCCAGACTTTGGTTGTACAGGAGCACCAAATCCCCCTTTTGCAAGGGATCCCAGAGACGATGCAAGCAGCGCTTGTCCCAATAGCCCACCAATGCCATCCGAGTCTTCTTCAGCCGGTTTGTGGCATTTGCGAGCATCCCGTCCCGTCAAAGGAGCTGTTTGGCGCGCGCCTCAAGCAATTTGGCAGAAGTCTTCACCTTCAATCAGTCAACCCCCAGGAATGTCTCCAACTCAATGTCCACCGGGAGCACGGGGCGCTTTCCAAAAAGTAACTTGTACGGCAAGTAGCCTGTTGACTGCTTCACCAAAATCCAATCCGCAAACAGAACCATTGGAAGGGTCTCCTGCCAGCGCTTACCGTCCTCCCCGCACATCTTGACCAGGGAGTCCTTGATTGGTTGACGCCTGCGTTTGATCATGCCAGCCCCCTCGGGATAGTACTCCGTTACCCGGCCAAACTTGGCTCAACAACTCTTCACCAACTCAATCAAACGGCCGCAAAACTCGGCCCCTCCATCCACTGTAACCAGACAAAGCAACCGTACCGCGCGAAACAATCTTCCTCCAGAAACAGAGCAACTTTGTCCGCCAGGAGCTTGACCAACAGACGCGCTTCCGCCCAACCGGACAGGTTGTCCCGCGCGACAAGCAGATAGGCAAACTTACCGGACTTGATGTGGACAACATCAAGCAAGACTCAACCAAAGAGGGTGTCTTCCCCTGTGGGGTTTCCGACTTCCTTGGGCAATCTCGCGCTCTGCCATTGACAGGATTCGCAGGAAGCCAGCCATTCCCCCACCGCACGCACTACACCCAGCCACCAGAACCACTCTTTCACCCCCCTCTGCGTTTCAACCTCCCCTTGATGACCGAGATCGTCGTGAAGGCTCCGGAGGATAGCTTCCTGATCCGCCCTTGAAGCGGTAACCACAAGAGGAACTGGAGTATTCCTCCGCCAAAGCTGCCCCTCCTGTACGTAGAAGTTCCCTGCTTGCCGCTTTGCCCATTGCATTTCCTTGTCTGTAGTTCCATTGGGAAAATGAAGGTCCCGCAAGTAGTCACAAAGAATTGCGTACCGCCCGGTCTGCCGGAGCAGCAGCTGAACGCCTGCCTCCACAACCCCTACCTTGACAACCGGGGCCTCCACATCAAGCAGTTCCGTGTCCTCAAATGGTTTGTCCCTTGGGTACCGCAACAACGCGTCGGGCATAGTGAATGCTTTCCCCAGAACATGAACAAAAGCAAAGGAGAAAATTTGAAGAAACGCCACCCACCTGGTCATGAAAGCGTTGGGCAACGCCGGGGAATTGATCATCCACACCAGCGCCTCCGCATCAACCAAAAGCTCAAAGTGAACCCCCCACAAAAGATACTGGAGCCGCCGCACAATCTTGGTGACCCCGCACAACTCCAACTTTGGCTGGGAGTACCGGCTTTCTGTTGGAGTGAAGCTGACCAACTTGTAAATCACCGGCCTATCCTTGCCATTGTCCTCTTGAGTGAGAACCCCCCGCGCCGAATTTGCTGGAATTGACCGCTAGCCTAATTCCTCCTGCGTTGTAGTCAAGATTGCGGAGCAAAATGTCACGTCCCACGATCTCCTTCAGCTTCCGGAACGGGCGATTGCATTATTCCCCCCACTTCCACTCCGCGCCTTTCCACGTTAGTGATTGGAGCGGACTCGCCACCTCCGCAAACCTCTCAATGAAAATACGGACATAGCTACATAATCCCAAGAACTGAAGAATATGCAACACTGTCCGCGGGGTTGGCCATTTGAGGACCTTGTTCCGCTTTTTCTCTGCAATGCGCCGGCCGTTGGAAGCAACAACATGGCCAAGGACTTCGAGCGCCGGAACACAAACCGCCAACTTCTTCCCAACACCCTCAGGCCTACCTCCTCAATGCAAAACAGGATGCGTTCCAACGTCCGCGGGTATTCCCACACAAAACGTCGGATGCCGGGAACTTCAACCAGCTCTGCTCCTCCGTAATTGTATTTCAGACCTTTGATGCCCGCGTCGTCAATGAAGATTTGGACTCCCTCCGGAAGATCATCCTTCAGGATCCAAGCCATTTGCGCCTGGTACACCGCCACGGAATTGGTTGCGCCCTGCGGTAGCCGAGTCAGCTGCATCCTTCCCAACCCAGTCTTGAATGCCATTAGAGGCCGCAAGCAAGGATCCAACTCGCGCTGGTAGTATCCCCCATCAGATCCACTAAACCCTAACAAGCGCACCCCGCCATTGACTCAAGGAACTTGTCAACGCGAGGGGGCCGTCCTGCGTCCCGGATTGTAAAGGAGTTGAGCCGCTGTAGATCATGAACAATCCTCAATGACTTTCCGTCCTGCTTAAACACCGCAAAGATCGGACTGGAGTAACTAGACGTTGACTGTTTGTAAAGGCCAGTCTTCACCTGCTCCCGCACCAACTCCAGAAACTGCTCCCAGACCGCCCGCGGTATCAGAATTGGCTTGATCTGCCACGGCTTGTGATTGACAGTGGGGATGACATAGGGGTCTCTGATATTGTTTTTCAGGAGCCCCCGCTCTTCTGGTCCAAACGCAAGCGCTCTTTTACAAAGAACCAGAACCAAAATCAGCAACTTGCGCTCCTCCGTACTCAACCATCCCGCCAGGCCAAAATTGAAAGCTGCAATCCTCTCCTCTGTGATCCGCGCCAAACTAGAAACCCACCCCGAAGCCTTAATCGGCGTGACCCAAGGGTCCCAAGACCAAGCAATTGGTTGAAGCATTCCGTTCAATTCCTCAGGCATCGGCTCATTCCTTGGTTGGACCTTCCGTGACACTGGCTTTTACTTGCCCGCGTTGCACTGCATCATCCGCACGCATCCTTTGCTGTATGTCCTGCACAGAACGGAACCGCGGCTTTTGCCTTCGCTCACGAGTGTGGCACAATGATAGGGTTTTCAAAGCGTAGTACCCTCAGGCAATGCATACTGAGAAAAGGTACTTACTTCTGCGACATGCGCGCCCCGCACTTTCCTTCCTCCCCCTCCGTACTCCTCATTATTTAACGGCCCACACAAAACCGGAGCTTGTTCCGTGCGGTCTCCTTGGTCGACTAGGAAAAATCCTCCAAAGGTTTCCCGTTGCAGACCAACTCCGCGTCCGGTTCCTCCTAATACTCCGACACTCTCCTCCGCTTCCCTTGCCCGTGATTGCAGATAGTCGTCTCAAACCTTCCGCCGGACAAATCCTCCACCGTCAACGCCTCCGTTCCCACCTCCGGATCAAAAACCATTCATGCTCAAAACCCAAACATGAACGGCCTTCCCAAAATCACATCCCCACAATCAACCAAAAGAAAAGAAAGAGGCCTACGGACCCTTGCAACCTCGACCTCCTCCTCCTCAACTACCCCATCTACACAACACTCCCCTCTGTTAAGCGCGCGGAGACCCATTGCGCATTTCCGCCAAAACACCCAAGTCATCCACCATCCGCAATGGCAGCAGGTTCACCATTGAACCGCTGTCCACCATAGCCCACACCTTCCTTCCCGCTATGACCATTGGAACGTAAGCAAGCGGAGTCAAAACCAATTTCAACTCACACTCCTTGCGCCCCTCCTCCTTCCGCGCCACATGAACCCGCTGCACCGTCTGAGGTACCCGGCTCTGACCGCAATCCCGCAACGCCTGAACCATCTCGTCTACGACCACCGGAGACAGGGCTGCCAGATCCCGCAAGGTCAGCGGGACCGGAGTCTTGTTCCCCATCACCCTACGCACAATGTCCGCTGCTTTCTTCTTCCCTACAGGATTTGCTGCTAGCGCCTTGGTTCTGGGCACGCGCGCGGCCGGTTTTGGAACGGCCAACGGGGGTTGCTCCTTTGCGTCCACCTCCATTTTATCAGAGACCGCCACCTTTTCTTCCGTTGCCACTACCCTTACCTCAGCTTCCACCCAAGGTGGTTTCCACAATCCGGGACCAGTAACAATGCCCAGTGACGCTCGCGCCGTCTTTCCCGCCTCCTGACCCCGTGTGCGCACCTGCTGCATTGTGGTTTGCTGGCTTGGCTCCATTGGAATCCGTTTGCCCGTCGGAAACGTGTACCCCATCCCCGCCGGTCAAACCAATCCAGCATTGAGATCCTTTGTAAGCTCCTCGCACGCCAATTGCCAATGACTGTTTCCCCCGCAGTACGAGCACCCCCTTGGCACAAAGGTACCGGGCGGCCAAAACCCTTCCACCATGTGAGGTGGAGGCCCTCACGGCTGCTGCTGGGCCATACGGCTCATGCAGATCTTCAAATCCTTCATCAGTTCCGTCAATTCGCTTACCGGAGGGGCGGGCGCGGGCTGAGGAACCGGAACACGCGTGGAAGTAGGTGGAACTGGGGCCGGAAATTGCGCCGGAGCCAAAACCTGGGGGGAAGATTTCTTTGGTCCCGCTGGGAAGGACTTAGCGGTGTCCTCAATAAGCTCTTCTAAGTCGAGCTCACTCTCCACAGTCTGGCAAATGACAGCCAAATCCGGAAGGAGCGCAATGCTCCTGTCCAATGACTGCTTTACCAAGTTGTGATTGTAAAGATGCCGCTGCACCCTTGCCCGGAGTTGAGCGCCTAAACCGCCCAGAAACGCGCGTTTCATGGCCCCCGTCTGTCCCGCCACCACCTTGTTCTTTGACAAGTATTGATAGATCCAATTGAATGTCAAGGTGTAATCGGCCAGCTCCCCCCGCGTTCTGACTCCTCCGCGCGCCCTTGCCTCCAAGGCCACGCGGTCAAAATTGCTTTCCCAGAATCGAGGTTTGTGCCTACCCCACTGCGTTAGGATCTCCGCCTTCAGTTTTGGTCAATCTTGATTCTCCTAGCCTTCCATTTCCTCCACATCCCGGAGCTTCTCTTTGTCCATAATGAACAGGACAACAAGCCGGGCCTTATTGGCATCCGACGCACCTTCTGCATCTGCAATACCTTTGTATCTCAAGATGAATTGCTCCACATCCGCGGTGTTTAATTGGATGTGAGGGTAGTTGCATGGCCTGATGCAAACCGGACGAGTGGGTTCATGGTCACTGGAGACCTATGGGGGAATGGCATAGCTTGTCCTGGGTCGAGCGGAGGGAGGGGGAGGAGGGATGGAAGACGAGAGTGGGGTTGGAGTAGCGGACCTGGAGACGGAAGGAGAAGAAAAAGAAGAAGAAGGAGCGACTGTAGGAAGGTATGAATAGGACATTGCACCCAGTTACCTTCAAAAGACAAGAAATGGAATGTTATTTCCCGGCCAGACCCCCAGATGTGGAAAGAATAAAGGTTATCCCCCTATAATTGTCCCAAGGTTCAGAAGTCAACGGTTCCCTGTGTTTGAAAGGAGATGAGGATTTCCAAAGTCGCACTTAAATGGGAAATAGAAATAAGGAGATAAAGAGATAAATGTCATACCTCGCACAACTGCGAACCAACTGAGAGTCAAGGCCTAACCAAAAGGCTATGAGACTGGATGAAAGCCAGTCCACTTTGCAGTTGTTATGGTGTCAAATACCACCGCGTGAAAGTACCCCCGGGTCTAAGGGCACTTTGTCCTAAAGTGTGTATGGCTGGTGGCACTAACCCATGACCTTGCAACATGGAGCCATATTCAGACACACTCATGAACGCCATAAGGAGCCACCAAGACTTGAGAGTCTTGCTGTTGAAAGGCGGAAAACCCAACAATTGTCACAGGAGCAAGCCATTCCCAAAACTTGTCCTGATTGCAAACTGAACCCGCAACAGGGTCATCCAGTCTACTGTCATACCTTGCACAACTGCAAACCAACTGAGAGGCAAGGCCTAACCAAAAGGCTATGAGACTGGATGAAAGCCAGTCCAATTTGTAGTTGTTATGGTGTCACATACCACTGTGTGACAATAAATAAAAGTAGAGAGAGAGAGAAATTGCCAATCCTTCAATCCTAAGAACTTTCCACCTGGATGTGTATCCGGTATGAGTTCCTTTAATCTCCTGGTGAGATGAGTGATCCAATCCAATGATGTTATGGTCTCCTTCCCTTCCTCATTCCATCTAACCCAGAGTTGAGAGTGAGGATAAGTCCTCCCTCTCAACCCTAACCTAAGTACACGCGCAAATAACAGTATGACAAGGAAACAGAAAACAATTCCAAAACAGAAACCCTAGCCTCCTCTCCCCACCTCCGTAACAAACTCCCCCCGTTGTCCGTACGCCGTTCCGTCCATCTGGTTTGTCCTTCTCATGACGTGTTCCTTTCACTGCGCACTACTCAGAGCCCCCCGCACCTGTCCGTATCCGTTTGTCCGCGCCCGTCGTGGGTGTTTGGTAATATCCAGCATGATCTGGGCGCTTGCACGCGCGCTCCATCCATTCCTTCATAGCCCGTGGATTGCTCCGCCCTTACGTATCCCAACCGGCGCGCCCGCAAACCTAGTTGAGCGCACTACCTTCCAAATCCAATCCCCAGGGCGGATCGCCGCCCATGCCGCATTGGATGCTGATCCCAACCCGTCCACCAGGTGCGGAGCCAAACAGCGGCTGCTGCTGAGCACTCCGCATACCTTAATGCTGAGCCCGCTTGCTCCCAATGCTGAGCGCGCAGCCGCGACGCAGTTCCCAATCCGTGTCTATAAATTGACACCACACCAGCTTGTTGTCCTGTTCATTATGGACAAAGAGAAGCTCCAGGATGTGGAGGAGATTGAAGGCTACAAGAATCAGGATTGGCCAAAACTGAAGGCGGAGATCCTAACGCGGTGGGGTAGGCGCAAACCTTGATTCCGGGAAAGCAATTTTGACCGCATGGCCTCAGAGGCAAGCGCGCGCGGAGGAGTCAGAACTTGGGTGGAGCTGGCGCATTACACCTTGACATTCGATCGGATCTATTGGTACTTGTCAAAGAAAGAGGTGGTGGTGGGACAGACGGGGGCCATGAAACGCGCGTTTCTGGGCTGTTTAGGCACTCAACTCCGGGCAAGGGTGCAGCGGCATCTTTACGATCACAAATTGGTAAAGCGGTCATTGTACGGGAGCATTGCGCTCCTTCCGGAGTTGGCTGTCATTTGCCAGGCTGTGGAGAGTGAGCTTGACTTAGAAGAGCTTATTGAGGATACCGCTAAGTCCTTCCCAGCGGGACTGAAGAAATCTGCCCCCCAGGTTTTGGCTCCGGCGCAATTTCCGGCCCCGGTTCCACCTACTTCCACGCGTGTTCTGGTTCCTCAACCCACGCCCGCCCCTCCATTAAGTGAATTGACGGAACTGATGAAGGATTTGAAGATCTGCATGAGCCGCATGGGCCAGCAGCAGCTGCGAGGGCCTCCACCTCACATGGTGGAAGGGTTTTGGCCACCCGGTACTTTTGTGCCAAGGGGGTGCTCGTACTGCGGGGCAAACAGTCATTGGCGATCGGCATGCAAGGAGCTTACAAAGGATCTCAACGCGGGATTGGTTTGACCGGCGTGGATGGGGTACATGTTTCTGACGGGCAAACAGATTCCAATGGAGCCAAGCCAGCCAACCGCAATGCAGCAGGTGCGCACACGGGGTCAGGAGGTGGGAACAACGGCGCAAGCGTCACTAGGCATCGTTACCGGTCCCGGATTGTGGCAACCACCTTGGGTCAAAGCTGAGGTAAGGGTAGTGGCAACGGAAGAGAAGGTGGCGGTCTCCAAAAAGATGGAGGTGGATGTGAAGGAGCAACCCCCTTCAACCGTTCCAAAACCGGCCGCACGTGTGCCCAGAATTGAGGCTCCAGAAGCAAATCATGTAGGGAAGAAGAAAGCGGCGGACATTGTGCATAGGGTGATGGGGAACAAGACTCCTCTCCCGCTGGCCTTGCAGGAACTGGCAGCCGTGTCTCCGGTGGTGGTAGACAAGATGGTGCAGGCTTTGAGGGATTGCGGTCAGGGCCGGGTACCTCAGAAGGTGCAGCGGGTTCATGTGGCGCGGAAGGAGGAGGGGGGTGAGAAGTGTGAGTTGAAATTGGTTTTGACTCCGCTCGCTTAGTTTCTAATGGTCATAGCGGGGAGGAAAGTGTGGGCTACTGTGGACAGCGGTTCAATGGTGAACCTGCTGCCATTGCGGATGGTCAATGATTTGGGGTTGGTTTGGCGGAAATGCGCAATGGGTCTCCGCGCGCTTAACGGAGGGGAGTGTTGTGTGGATGGGGTAGTTGAGGAGGAGGAGGTTGAGGTTGCAAGGTTTGGTAAGCCTCTTTCTTTTCTTTTGGTTGATTGTGGGGATGTGATTTTGGGAAGGCCGTTCATGTTTGGGTTCCAAGCACAAATGGTTTTCAATCAGGAGGCGGGAACGGAGGCGTTGACGGTGGAGGATTTGTCCGGAAGAAGGTTCAAGACAACTATCTGCAATCACGGGCAAGGGAGCAGAGGAGAGTGTTGGAGTATGAGGAGGAACCGGACGCGGAGTTGGTCTGCGACGGGCAACCTTCAGAGGATTTTTCCTAGTCAACCAAGGAGACTGCACGGAACAAGCTCTGGTTTTGCGCAGGCAGTTTACTAATGAGGAGTAGGGAGGGTGAGGAAGGAAAGTGCGGGGTGCGCACGTTGCAGAAGTAAGTCCCTTTTCTCAGTATGCATTGCCCAAGGGTACTACGCTTCAAAAACCCTATCATCGTGCCACACTCGTGAGCAAAGGCAAAAGCCGCGGTTCCGTTCTGTGCAGGACCTACAGCAAAGGATGCATGCGGATGATGCGGTGCAACGCTGGCAAGTACAAGCTGGTGTCGCGGAAGGTCCAACCGAGGAATGAGCCAATGCCCCAGGAATTGAACGGAATGCTTTGACCGATTGCTTGGTCGCGGGACCCTTGGGTCACGCCAATTGAGGCTTTGGGGTGGGTCACTAGTTCGGCGCGGATCACGGAGGAGCGGATTGCAGCTTTCAATTTTGGCCCGACGGGATGGTTGAGTACGGAGGAGCGTGAGTTGCTGTTATTGGTTCTGGTTCTTTGGGAAAGAGCGCTTGCGTTTGGACCTGAAGAGCGGGGGCTTCTGAAAAACAATATTGGCCACCCCTATGTCATCCCCACTGTTGATCACAAACCGTGGAAGATCAAGCCAATTCCAATACCGCGGACGGTCCGGGAGCAGTTTCTGGAGTTGGTGCAGGAAGGGGTGAAGACTGGCCTTTTTGAACAGTCACCGTCTAGTTACTCCAGTCCGATCTTTGTGGTAGATAAGCAGGACGGAAAGTCATTGAGGATTGTCCATGATCTGCAGCGGCTCAACTCCTTTACAATCCGGGACACAGGATGGCCCCCTCGCATTGACGAGTTCCTTGAGTCAATGGCGGGGCGCCTTGTTACGGTTTAGTGGATGTGATGGGGGGATACAACCAGCGCAAGTTGGATCCTCGCTCACCGCCTCTAACGGCATTTGAGACTGGGTTGGGAAGAATGCAGCTGACTCGGCTACCGCAAGGCGTGACCAATTCTGTGGCGGTGTACCAGGCGCAAATGGCTTGGATCCTGAAAGATGATCTTCTGGAGGGAGTCCAAATCTTCATTGAAGACGCTGGCATCAAAGGTCCAAAATCCGATTACAGAGGAGCAGAGCTGGTTGAAGTTCCCGGTGTCCAACGTTTTGTGTGGGAATACGCGCAGACTTTGGAACGCATCCTGTTTCACATTGAGGAGGCAGGACTGACGGTGTTGGGGAAGAAGTTGGCGGTTTGTGTTCCGGCGCTCAAAGTCCTTGGCCATGTTTTTGCTTCCAACGGCCGGCGCATGGCAGAGAAAAAGCGGAACAAGGTCCTCAAATGGCCAACCCCACGGACGGTGTTGCATATCCTTCAGTTCTTGGTATTATGTATCTATGTCCGTATGTTCATCAAGAGTTTTGCGGAGGTGGAAAGCCCGCTCCAATCACTAACGCGGAAAGGCGTGGAGTGGAATTGGGGAGAAGAGTGCGATAGCGCCTTCCGAAAGCTCAAGGAGATTGTGGGACGTGACATTGTGCTCCGCAATCTCGACTAAAAGGCAGGAGGAATTAGGCTAGCAGTTGATTCCAGCAAATTCGGCGCGGGGGGGTCCTCACTCAAGAGGACGACGGTAAGGATAGGCCGGTGCTTTATGAGTCGGTCACATTCACTCCAACAGAAAGCTGGTACTCTCAGCCAAAGTTGGAATTGTGCGGGGTCACCAAGATTGTGCGGCGGCTTCAGTATCTTTTGTGGGGGGTTCACTTTGAGCTTTTGGTTGATGCGGAGGCGCTGGCGCGGATGATCAATTCCCCAGCGTTGCCCAATGCTCCCATGACCCGGTGGGTGGCGTTTCTTCAACTTTTTTCCTTTGCTGTTGTTCATGTTCCGGGGAAAGCGTTCACTATGCCCAACGCGTTGTCACAGTATCCAAGGGACGGCCCGTTTGAGGACGCGGAACTGCTTGATGTGGAGACCCTGGTTGTCAAGGTAGGGGTTGTGGAGGGGGGCGTTCAGCTGCCGCTCTGGCAGACTGGGCGGTATGCAATTCTTTGCGACTACTTGCGGGACCTTTGTTTTCCCAACAGAACTACGGACAAGCACATGCAATGGGCAAGGCGGCCAGCGGGAAACTTCTACGTACAGGAGGGGCAGCTTTGGCGGTGGAAGACTCCGGTTCCTCTTGTGGTTACCACTTCAAGGGTGGATCAGGAAGCTATCCTCCAAAGCCTTCACAACAATCTTGGCCATTGAGGCGAGGTCAAAAAGCGGAGGCGGGTGAAAGAGCGGTTCTGGTGGCTGGGGGTAGTGCGTGCGGTACGGGAATGGTTGGCGTCCTGCGAAGCCTGTCAACGGCTGAGCGCGAGATTGCCTAAGGAAGTTGGAAACCCCACAGGGGAAGACGCCCTCTTTGGTTGATTCTTGCTTGATGTCGTCCACATCAAGGCCGGTAAGTTTGCCTATCTGCTTGCTGCGCGGGACAACCTGTCCGGTTGGGGGGAAGCGCGTCCGTTGGTCAAGCTCTTGGTGGACAAATTTGCTCTGTTTCTGGAGAAAGATTGGTTTGCGCGGTACGGGTTGCTTTGTCTGGTTACAGTCGACGGAGGGGCCAAGTTTTGCGGCCGTTGGGTTGAGTTGGTGAAGAGTTGCGGAGACAAGTTTGGCCGAGTAACAGAGTATTATCCCGAGGGGGCCGGCATGATCAAACGCGGGCATCAACCAATCAAGGACACCCTGGTCAAGATGTGTGGGGAGGATGGTAAGCGCTGGAAGGAGACCCTTCCAATGGTTCTGTTTGCGGATCGGATTTTGGTTAAGCGGTCAACAGGCTACTTGCTGTACAAGTTAATTTTTGGACAGCGCCCCGTGCTTCTGGTGGACATTGAGTTGGAGATGTTCCTGGGGGTTGACTGGTGCAAGGTGAGGACCTCCGCCGAATTGCTTGAGGCTCGCGCCAAACAGCTCCTTTGACGGGACGGGATGCTTGCAAAGGCCGCAGACCGGCTGAAGAAGACTTGGACGGCATCGGTGCACTATTGGGACGAGCGCTGCTTGCATCGTCTCCGGGATCCCTTGCCAAAGGGGGATTTGGTGCTCCTGTACAACCGGAGTCTGGAGTCTCAGTGGGGGAAGTTGTTTGCTAACCGGTGGAATGGCCCGTTCTGCGTGTCGTCCAAGTTTGAGGGCAGCAGCTATCAGTTGGAGGAATTTGAAGGTACTCCGCTGAAACGGAAGGCGGCAGCTTCGCATGTCAAGCGCTTCTTTGCGCAAGGATCTACCTTGTTTGACGAGACAGCTGAAGGGGGTGACTGATCCGACAAGGGGAGTGTGGAGCGCAGAGATGGTGTAGGAACGCGATCCGGGGATTTGGCTTTGGGCGGAGAAGCGGAAAACGTGCCGTTGCATTGGAGTAGGCGGTTGCAACCAGCTGGGGACAGTGGCCAAGTTGGGGGGGGGAGGTGGTGGGGGTAGGGGATAATTTTTGATTTGGTGAGGGGGTGCTCTAGCCGGTTCACAGCCGGAACAACTAGACACCCCAGAATGTTTGTTTCTCTATGTTTCTTTCTTATCTGGATTGTGGGGTCTTTGCTGGCTTGGTGTTTTTGCAGGAAACGCGGGCGCGGCACAAAGCCGGGTCCGTGAACGCGAGGACAAGCCCCGCGGAACCGGGACGCGAGGAAAATCCCCTGGATGGGGGAAAGGGGATGAAGAGCAATTTGCGGGCGTTCTACAGGCGTTGTGCAAAAAAAAATAACATTATTATGTGTTCTTTTCTATTTTTCTTCTCTGTTGGTTTCTTTTTCTCTTTTTCTTTTCTCTCAGGATATCTCAAGGATGGGTGGTTGGTATGGGAAAAGCTTGATTTGGTGAGGGGGTGCTCTAGCCGGTTCACAGCCGGGACAGCTAGGCACCCCAGAATGTCCATTCTCTTACTCTCTCTCTCTCTCTTCCCTTACGGTGGCGCGCGCTGGTGTTTGGTTGGTGTGTTTGTTACAGGATGGGTACTGGGAACTGTGTGGCAGTTTGTCTGGGGTGGCCCAGGTGCTCCTTTTGGAACGGCTGGTCACTTACGGTTGCTCACGAGGCAAAGCGCGTGGAGGCAAACCTCAATCTCAAGCTCATTCTCACCAAGCGCGGTTGCGCACTTTTTCTCAGAAGGTTAAGACCTTGCGTGGATACGTGTATTTTCTTAGGAAAAAGGAAGTGTGGTACAACCAAAAGAAAAGAAAGGGAAGAAGGGGAAGGGGGGGCAATGCGCCTAAGCCATCTTCATCATCTCCTCCATTTCAGCCCTTGAAGACGCCAGTAAGGCCCAGAAAGATGCCAGGAGCTCCCGCCGGGATTCCAAGGATTGGGCGCCGGGGGTCGCAAGGTAATTCCGAAGCATTGTGGTCAACCTTTCCGCAAAAACCTTGAAGCCGGCTGCCGGGAGTGCCATTACAATTGGGATTTCCAGGATCTTGGGAGGGCTGGGGGGAGGAGCGGCCGGTGAAGACGGGGCCTCTGGGGAACCAACAGGGGGGCTTGGTCCAGCTGGAGGCAATGATGGGACAAGGATGGGTGACGGAGGCGGAGGGATGTCGGGGGTTGTAGGCCGCTGGTGGTGCGGGCGGTGGCGGGTTGCCTTGTGGATCCAGAGTGGGAGGAGCCGGTGCAGGTGCCGGAGGAGGACCCGGAGCCGGAGCAGCGCGGCACCAAAGAATTTCATCAAGGCGCGGGTCGCTTGCGCCTTCCGTGACCCAGACGCGGTCCTCCCAGGATTGCAAAGCCCTCCGTAAATCATCAAAAGACGGGAAGTCCTCCTTCCGTGGCGAAGAGGAGAAGCCGAGTTGCAATCCTTGCTTGGTGGAGGAAGGCGGAGAGGGGAGCGCGGTGGAGTCCACGAGTCCTCCAAGATGGTTTTGTTGTCCAAAACTACAAACGGGTCCGGACAAGCCCTCTTGCGAGGCCTGGGGCAAGAGCTGGATTGGGGGGGAGCTTGGGGCATGCCGTCACTAAGTGAGCAGCGACAGTGGCCACAACGGCAAGCAACACAGGCCTGTTGACCAGGAACAATCAAAAATGCGTGCCTGTTCCGGGCGCAGAACTCGCATGGGAGCATGGTGGCAATGGAGCGGAAGGAGGATGGGGGAAGTTGGGAGTGGTGGGGGTGGTAGTGGAAGTAGCGGTGGTGGTAGTATGGTGAAGCAATGGAAGACTTCTGGGGACAGAACTCAAGTTGGGGGGGATGTGGTGTCAATTTATAGACACGGATTGGGAACTGCGTTGCAGCTGCGCGCTCAGCATTGGAGGCAAGCGGGCTCAGCATTAGGGTATGCAGAGTGCTCAGCAGCGGCAGCTGCTGGATCAGCAGCAGCCGCTGTTTGGCTCCGCACCTAGTGGACGGGTTGGGCTCAGCATTGAATGCGGCATGGGGGGCAATCCGCCCCAGAGATTGGATTTGGAAGGTAGTGCGCTCTGCTAGGTTTGCGGGCGCGCCGGTTTGGATATGTAGGGGCAGAGCAATCTGCGGGCTATAAAGGAACGGAAGGAGTGCGCGCTTGCGCGCACGGATCATGCCGGATAATACCGGACACCCACAACAGGCGCGGACAAACGGATACAGACAGGCGTGGTGCAAGGACCGCGTCATGAGAAGGACAAACCGGATGGATGGAAAGGCGTATGGACATCAGGGGGAGTTTGGTACGGAGGTGGGGAGAGGAGGCTAGGGTTTCTGTTTTGGGATTGTTTTCTGTTTCTTTTTCATACTGTTATTTGCGCGTGTACTTAGGTTAGGGTTGAGAGGGAGGACTTATCCTCACTCTCAACTCCGGGTCGGGAGGAGGGGGCATGGAATGAGACCATCACATCATTGGATTGGATCAATCATCTCACCAAGAGATTAAAGGAACTCATACCGGATACACATCCAGGTGGAAAGTTCTTAGGATTGAAGGATTGGTGATTTCACTCTTTATCTCTTTATCTCCTTATTTCTATTTCTCATTTAAGTGCGACTTTGGGCATCCTCATCCCCTTCCAAACGCAGGGAACTGTTAACTTCCGAACCTTGGGACAATTATAGGGGGAAAACCCTTATTCTTTCCACAGCGTCAAGATTGGATAAACTTTTTCTGGATTAGAACCAGATCCCCCTCCTCATAAGCATGACCCTCACAGTGCCTCTTGTTGTAAAACACAGCCTATTGAGCCTTAGCCTGAGTTAGACATTTGATTTCCGTCTCCTGAATGATTTTTAAAGAAGAGAAAAGTTAATCTACTCCTCAAACATTGGTTGTTGAGATAAGACCAATGCTTTCATGCAGTTTTAAGGACCTTGGTCCCTGCATGCTTGTAGTTGGTTACTCATTGATCATTATGTCCTCACAAAGTGAAATTTGTCAGGATTCAAGGGATGATTCCACAGCACAACTTTTGAGATATGATACATGCTTTCATGCAGTCTTCAGGACCATAGTCCCTGGATGCTTGTAGTTGGTACTCCTTTGTCACTATGTCCTCACAAAGTAACAATTAAATAAACCTCTACAAGCATATCTTGAAAACTGGGTTGCAAGCGTCCTTAGTGTAGGTGGTAGTACACTTTCCATGCACATGAGATACTTAGGTTCAATTCCCAGAGCTCACATTTTGTTTTCACATTCTTCCAACAACCAATGATTTCTAAAGCAATAATACACAATACCCATCTTAATCAACCTAAGAGAAAGATGATCAACCACAATCCATACAATTGGGTGAATGCAGTATGAAACAGGTATTACCCTAGAAAGGATACCACGTGACTGACTCTGAACTGGATATGTAATCAATCATTGTTCCCAGGTGAACAAGAATGCCAATCAGCCAAGAACCACCCATAGCTAGTAATCAACATGGGACAGAGCCAACATCACCACAGTGAATGATCAGCACACAATCCAGTGCAACAAGCATGACTTCTGGTAAATGCTTGGCCATTGTAAATAGTAATTATAAAGCACCAATCATTCATTCACCTTGTTGTCTATTATTGAGAATAATAAATAGGATAAAAGGCATCCTCATCTATTTCAGAAATCTGTCTTCCCATAACACAAAGGCATTAAAACTCTGGTCCCAAAATCTTTTCAGATTAAAAGTCAAACTCTGCGCAGCCATCTTCATCCTAAAATAGCCATGTCATCATCAAAAAGAATCTCCAAAGACAAAATCTCATGCATCCCAATGCTGCCAGGAGGAAGAAAATTTCTGATTTGGAGACAAAAGATGACCATTTTCCTGAGACATAAAGAGCTTTTAGAAACCACATGGACTGATCCTGGTCCCTCTCCAGTATCAAAAATAAAAAATCAATTAAGCAAAGTGGCATAGATAATCATCCAGAAACTGAGAAAGAACATTTACATGGCAATAATTGCAGGTAACAATGGGAACAACATGTTAAAAATATGGAAGCGGATCATTAACACATATGCAAAAGATACACCATATGCCACCCAATGGGCATCTTTATCCTTTGACACTGATTTAAAAGCTTACCTCAACCAGGTAGAAAGCTGCTTGATGCAGTTTAACTTCATTAGGTCAAAGCAAACCAGTGAAGCAATATGTAGGAGTATAATTACAGAAATAGCAAAAAAGCAGCCCAATATTGTAGACCCCTTATTTCTTGAGACTCACAATAATACTTTTGTAGAATTTCTCATTGACCAAATTAGAACCTTTTTTGATGACAAGCCTATCCATAAAACAACCTCTGCGGAAAGAATGGAAGCTGTTTTTTATGTCAAAGAAAAAGGGAGGAAAAGAATCATAGGGTGTAGAGGGGTGGGAATAATCCAGCAAGCATGCACACTGAAGACAAGTTCTGGGTTCTAATCTCTGAATTAAGGCCTATTAAAAGTCCAACCCAAGCACACATTAACTTTGCATTTCACAGCCAAGATCACTCCACACCAAAAAAATTGGATGTAGAACCAATGGAATTCAAGCATTAAGCCAGCTTCCACATGGCTACCACTGTGGAAAGAGATTGTTTGTACCACAAAATTCTCCAATACAATCCCACTCCCGTTCTGGATACTTCACTATTCCTTGAGTTAAAATCCTGTACCCCCTAAAACTACCAGCTAATTCTGCTTTGCAAGAAGCAATAAACATGGCTTGAAGCAGTTGGAAGACACACCCAAATTCCCTCTCTGCTATCCTTGAAACCATCTCTGCACTTAGGCAGACCCTCCTTAGCCAATGCGCAATGAAATATAAGTAATAAACAATAAGGGCTCTTTGAAGGGCTTCACAATTGAACTATTCTCCGCTAAGACTCTGATTTACTTCAGAAAATAAGACATAATGACACAAAAATACTCCTCATTTTTTCTTCAGATAAGAGGTATAATGATATCATACCCCCCATTTAATTGAGAAAATATCCCCCTTTTATGTACAACCCAAAAGCACAGCCCCAAAACAAAATAAGTAAACAAAAGAAAAAATTTCCCTTTTTGATAAACCTCCCTGCATTCTGCAATGATCCAGCTTGCCATTAGTCCTGGTCACCCTAGCTGATCTGTCTGCATACAATAGATTTGGTGATACTATTGTAATCTCTGATAACCCTAACAGTTTATTTGCGCCAATTCATTACTAACAACAGATCCCTGTTGATCTTCCTTAGCAGATCACCCTCAATCCTGCATGCGGCATAGCTTAAGATCCTCATTGATCTGCATGCTGCCTCTTTGACTTTAGTGTTGGTCTTCAAAACAATTACTTATCCTCTGAAACCTTGGTGCATACCCCATAGTCAGTCCTTGGATACATACTACATAGATCCAGCGGCTTGCTTCTGCATTCCTAAATCCATAATCACGGAGGGGAAGTTATCTTTGACCACTATTGTTGTCCCAAAAAGGTAAGTCTTTGACCATTGTTCCGCAAAAGGGAAAAAATCTTGCTCAGCATCATTATAGGGCTGCGGAAACATGCGCGGAAAAATTACTGAGTCTAAACTTTTCCTGCTCCAGAATAGACAATCTGCCAACAAGCCTTCCTAACCCTATTGTGCTGCAGACCACCCACCCACTGCTAAGCCTCCTGGGTTTAATTTTGCCTGCTGATCCTACTTGCATTTTTGTCTATAAATAACCACCACATTGCACTCATATCCATCAATCAAAACAACAACATGCTCATCATCCTTGATTCTGGAGCAAGTCACCATATGGTGAACATCATATCCTACCTTACCTTTCCAAGGAAATGCTCTATTCCAGTTGCAACCGGCAAAGACCTGGCCAGCATGGAAGCAACACACATTGTACAAATTATTATTTTTAATTCAAACAGAAAAAAAGTAGTTTTGAGAGATGCATTATATGTGCCATCTCTCACACAGTACCTCATATCCTTAGGTTGCATCTTAAAAAACAGAGGCTTTACTCACACAAAGGAGGAGGTATTGTTATCCATCAATTGCGCAGCATTCCCTATTGTTATATCTCATGGAATAATATGCCTTGACCAACCTGTCACAATCCTGAATACTAAAGCATCCCTGTTATTAGCATTTACAATTGACAAATCAGAACTATGGCATCAACAATTAGGACATGCAAGTACTAAAAAAATCAAAGCAGAAATTGAAGATCCAGTTGGGTGTGTTCATTTGTGTCCAACTTGCATGAAGGGAAAACTATCAATGTTTTCCTCAAACAAGCTTTCCAAAGAACACTGACCCTCTGATTGTGATTCATGCAGGTATTTGTGGCCCAATCAGGCCATCAACCAATAACAGGGCTTGGTTCTTTCTCACTCTGGTTGATCAGCATAGTGGCTATATCTACATTACTCTACTAAACTCCAAGGGCAACACTGTCAAGGCATTCAAGGTGTTCAAATTATTTATGGAAAAAAGTCAGGGTATTTCATAAGAGAGGTTGTCTTGGATGGCAGAGGCAAATTTATCAATTTCAAAATGAAAGATCTACTGCAGAAGAATGGTTTACAGGACAATGTATTGCCACCCCATACTCCGCAACACAACGGGGTAGTGGAAAGGGCTAACAAAAGAATCATCATAATCACAAGGTGCTTACTCATTGGGTCAAAATTGGCCATGGAGTGGTGGGGAGAGGCTGAAATAACTGCCATTACTATCAAAAACTCTCTGCCCTCTATAAGCAAGAGCCAGTATTCACCCTTTGAGCTACTACTAAAAACAAAACCTAACTATTCCTTCTTTTGCTCTTTTGGATGGCAATAATTGATTCTCATCCATGCTCTGCTCTTTCAAAATAAATTTTCTCCAGTTTCATGGGAAGGTATAATGATTGGATATAGAGATGATTACACCACTTATCAGATCCTGTGTAAAAAGAATTACAAGATAATCAAAAGCAGGCACATGCAATTTGACAAAAAACAATTCCCAAATGGAAAAGCAATTTTGCTGGATCTATGAGTCCTGAGCAATGGGGGGAGCAAAATCACTCTTGAAGAAATTCCTCTGCTGCCCTTCATCAAGGAACATGATACTGATGGAGGAACTGTTGAAAATAATAAGCCTGGGCTAAACACTGATTTGTCATGTTTGGAAGCTGTGATAGATAAAGCCAATAATGAGGAATAAATTGAAAGCCCACCTTCCCATCCATCTTGAAAATTAATCCTCCAACTCCCTAAGCATCCAATATTTATCAAAGGGGAAATTACAAGCAAAAAACTCCATAATTATCCTTTCAAGCAAACAGCAACCATTCAGATAGCAACAGCATCAGACTCTAGGAGTCACAGAGAGGCAGTCAAACAAGGCAACCGTATCAAGTGGATAAAGGCTGAAGAAACAAAATGAAAAACATGAGGATTCATGGGATATGGGTGAACAGAAGTGCAGAGCTACAGATTGCCTTATACCTTCCACACTGGCTTATGAATCAAAAATTGGGCCCAGCAATGAGATCACGGAGTACAAGGCAAGATTATGTGCTCAAGGATTTAGGCAAATTTACAGTTTCAACTTTGAACAATGCTACAAACCTACTGGCAGGCCCATATCTTTGAGATTCCTTTTATCATTAGCCATTAACCATGATCTTTATATCCACCAAATTTCATGTCCATAGCACATTCTTAACCTGCAAACTTGACAAACAGGTAACATTACTTCCACCACCTGGGTATAAGAAAGGCCACAATAACATCCTGGAGTTCAGAAAAGAAATTTATGGCCTCAAAAAATTGGCTCTGGTATGGTATTGGTGCCTCAGTTGCTTCATGGTGAAAGCTGGTCTCCAGATATCAAATCACAACTCATGCATGTTCTTTGATACAAAACTATTGGCCAGAGGAACCTGGGTATTTTTCATGTGGACAAAATATTAGTGGTTAGAAAGAATCTGATGTTATTCAAATAATTAATCCAAAAGGAATCTTAGATTAAATATTTGGGCAAAGCTATGTACTTTCTTGGTATGAAAATCAGGAGAATGGGGGGAAAAATTATCATCAAAAAGGAAAAGTATATCACCCGTAAACTTGATGCGTTTAGGTTAAAATTTTTTCCTAGCACAACCTTACCCATGAATCCATCAACGCAAGCCAAATCTTCATCCAACAAAAGCCATTTTCCATTTCTACATCAAGGATTGAATTATTGGGCCATAATTGGGTCACTAAGCTACTTGAGTGTTCTTACCAGACCTATAATCACCATGGCCTTCAGTTCCTTATACCAGTTCCTTAATAAACCAGGAGAAGCACATTATTTAATGGCCATCCAAATATTCAATTATCTAAAAGGGCCTCTGCTACAAGAAGGAGGATGGGGAAAAGCTTTGAGTATATGCTGATTCCAATTGGGAGAACTGTTTTCAATTGCATAGGTCTTGTACTAGAGTGATGGCGCTTATAGGGACAAATGTCCTTTCATGGTGTTCCTACAGGCAGAAAAATGTATCTCTGTTGACAGCTGAGGCAGAATATAAAGCATTAACAGATTCTGCAAAGGAAGCAACATGGATTTTGTTGCTTGTAAATGAACTGGCAAGAAACACAATATCCCCAGTCAAGTTCATGATAGATAACAAGGGTGAATTTAAACTTGCCACCAGTCAATCCAGCCTTGAAATTTTTCAAAGCAGCCACATTGATATACGCTTTCATTAAATTTGGGAAATGATAGATCACAAGGAAATCATATTGGGCCACATCCCTTCTAAAGGAAACTTAGCTGAATTCCTCACTATCCCCTGGAAGCCAGTTCAATCAACAACTTACTCAACAAGTTATATGGTGTGATTGACTTGACTGTGCCTAGAATGGGAAATTTCAGGATTCAAGGGATGATTCCATGGCACAACCAATGATTTCTAAAAACATAATACACAATACCTGTCATAATCAGTCTAAGAGGAAGATGATCAACAAAAATCCATAATATTGGGTGAGTACAGTATGCAACAGAGATCATCATAGAAAGCATACCATGTGACTGACTCTAAACTGGATATGTAATGAATCATCATTTCAAGGTGAATGAGAAGTCCAATTGGCCAAGGACTGCCCATAGGTAGAAATCAGGATGGGACAGAGCCAACATCACCACGGTGAATGATCAGAACACAATCCAGTGCAACAAGAATGACTTCCAGTAAATGCTTGACCATTGTAAATAGTACTTGTAAATCATAAATCATTTATCCACTTTCCTATCTATTTACAAGAAAAAATAAGATAAAAGGCACCCTCATCTATTTCAGAAATCTATCTCCCCATAACAAAAAGGCATTAAAAATCCAATCCCAAAATATTTTCAACATCAAAATCAACCTCTACAAGTGTATCTTGACCACTGGGAAGCAAGTGTCCTTAGTATAGTTGGTAGTACAATTGCCATGCGCATGAGAGACCTGGGTTTGATTCCCAGAGGACACATGTTATTTTCACATTCTTAAATCAGTACTGTCAGTAAGCAAGGTTTCCCAGGGGTGATCATCCCAGGAAATTAAAAGTGGTGAAATTCCCATATTGGCAGAGTCCAAATTGTTCAGGGAAAATTTGGCCATATCAAGCCATTGGTCTCAATTGTCTTGATAATAAGAACAACAATTGCAGAGATAATCCTTGAGGACCTGATTGGTATGTTTGATTTGGCCATTGGTCTGGGGGAGGTAGGCTGTTGAATACCCCCTCTGTATGCCCAAAGAGCCCATCAGAATACTCCAAAACTCACTTAAAAAAATAGATCTGTGATTGAAGATGATTTTTCTTGGAAGACCATGGAGAAAGAAAGCATGAAAAAAAAAACTTGCAAGCTGGGAAGCGGAATGACACTCCTTACACAGGATGAAATGAGCCATCTTTGAAAAAAGATCCACCACAACCATGATGGAATCATACCCCCCAGAAAATGGCAGCTTTGTGATGAAATCAATCCCAAGGACATCCCATGGCTTTTGTGGAACATCCAACAGGAAAAAATAACCCTCTGGAGACTGTCAACAGGCCTTCACTTTCTGGAATGAATTGCAAGAGGAAACATGATTAATGAATTCCTGTATGATGCCTGTCCAATAAAAAGACAAAGTGATAGAAGATAAAGTTTTTGCACTTGGGTGTCCTGCAGTGGTAGAGTAATGAAAAAACTGGATGATTCTGGAACTTCAAAATGCCAGCACATAAACGTGTCCTAAATGCCAATAGAATCCCTCCTTCAAACTGAGTAACTCCTTCTCATCTTTGTCAATATTGCCATACAAGGTTGCAAAATAGTCCAATACTTCCTTCCAAGGGCACTGAGAATATAAATTTTGGCTTGAAGGTGAGGAGTAATTAATATTGCAAAAATTCAAAGGAGCCAGAATTGGTTGGTGTGTTAAATTGAATGGCTTTTGTTTGGCATATGATGAATATCTCACAGATTTCCACTGTGGTTGGCTTGTGGGTATCACAATTTGTTTTTGTTCCTCAAACTTTCCATAATTTTCCACACTTGCTTATATTATGGTTTAGGCTTTTCTAGAAGATCACATAAGCTTTGTCTTACAGAATTTTTGTTTGATGAAATTTTGGTTGGATTTTGTTGATATTTGAACAGTTTTCCTGATTTTTTCCATTTTATACCCATGTGGATGTCACTAGGTTTGTGATACCTTATTGAGATTTGGTGTGATATTTATTTTTATATCCCATATCTTTGGTACCATAAGAGAAAGGAGGATGGGTTGGCCAATTTTCAATAGATTATGTTTGGTTTTTAGTCCATTTATCATGTCTGATTTTTTATTTGATTCATCTTTATTTTCAAGAATGGTAAAAAACTATGTATTCAAGCCTAAAAAAAGTTTGGATCACCACACCAGTGCTCTCCATTTTTCCTCCCCTAACTGCAGCTAAATAAGACACCATTTGAGTACTTATCTACAACAAGGAGCTCTTCCACACACCTTCCTTCCATTTTGCACCCTTGGGCACTTTTCCAGAAGATCACTTCCCACTTTTCCATACTGTGTGTGATATTCTCAATTTTAACTTTCAAATTAAAATCACATCACATTGATTTTTTTTTTCTGCTTTTTACCATTTGTTGGTGTTTTTAGGATTTGCATGATCCATTCTCATCAACCAACCCAGGTGTATTAAATATCAAAATTTCCCAGCCAAATTCCCATAAATAAGCCTCCCAATTTCTAATTGAATTCATCAATTGATGCACCTGTGATTTTCTATGTGTTTGAAAGCCTTTTTATGGGCTTCTTTTCCCTTAATTTGGAGTGTCTCCATTATTCCTGCTTCATCACTAGATGAATTTAAAGATAATTTTCCCATCCGTATCTTTCATTTGGTGTTCAAAAACCCAAGGAATCCTGAAAAATTAGATGCAATGGTCCACATGCATGCTTTGGAAAAAATCTCCATGGATGTCCTGCTTCTCATTAGACCCATTTCTTCTTTGACTGGGTTCTGAACAGGTTTGAGATTAGACCCATGTAAACCTTTAATTTTGAAAATTAAGACTTTTTGTGGGCTCAGAATCTAACCCCTTGTTCTGAATGCTCTGCACCACTCAACCAATTGATGAGGTTGCTTCCAAGAAAAGCTTGATAAAACACAGAATAATTGAATTAAATCAGTTTTGATGACTCAAGCTGGGGTAAAGCAAAAGCTTTTATACTCAAAATCAAAGCAGAGAAAAAGAAAGTTGTGGGCAAATTATTCAAGGGTCACAGAAAATTAATTCAGTTGATCTGGATTGAAAGGGCAATGCCTGATAACCAGGTAAAAGGGTTACAGTTAACCATCCAAATTTTTAAGAAGAAAAAAAATTAAAGACCAATTGATCATATGACTAAGACTTGCAGTTGATGGTCCCTTGTTTTTTTGGTGATAATAGTTGATATTTGAAGATTGCTAAGTGGGTGGTGTGATTTTGATTGAGTGTTAAACTTATAAGTTTTGAATTATATTTTGAGGAAACTGATGTATATGTGAATTGATATTTATAAAAAAATTGATTCTGTAAGCTTGAAGTGTGGCAAAGTTTCTCTATAATCCAAATCTGGTACAGGAAGGCAAGATAATGTGTGCAAGTTTTGGATGTTCCTTGTTGAATCAATAAATAAAATTGAAGTTTCATTTGATTCTTCAATCTCTTATGATCCTTTCTCAATCATTGAGAGACCTCTTGTTGAAACTATTTCCTGAGACTGACCCATTCAGAAAACTAGGATTTTTCAAAATATCTCAAAGAATAAAATCAATTGGTTGATCATCAATTTATCTCCTACTGGCAAGCTCAATTTCTCAAAATCAACCAAACCAATTTTCAAAAGAATTCAAAATCAGCCTCTGCCACTTCCGCTGGTATGATTCCATCAAACACCATACTGAACGTTGTGGAAAGAGATTGTGTGTACCGCAAAATTCCCTGCAACAATCCTGCTCCTGTTCCAGAAACTTCACCAGCCCTTGAGTTACAATCCTGTACCGCCTACAAAACTACCTGTGAAACCCCTTCTGCACTTAGTTGGACACTTCCTAATCTAACATGCAATTTAATAACAGTAATAAACAATGCAGACTCCCCATCAAGCTCTGCACTTGTAATATTCTCTGCTTAAGAATCCAAGTTACTTCAGAAGGCTACAATTTAAATGACAAAATATTCTCCATAGGATTTGTAAGGTAAAGATAACATAAGACTCTCCCCAATCCAATTAAGGAAACAATCCCCTTTTATGTACAACCCAAAAGCACAACTCCAAAACAAAAGAGTGACTTTTCCCCCTCATCCGCCTCCATGAATTCCACAATGATGTGGCTTTCCATTAGTCCTGATCTCCCTAGCTGATCCATCCACATACAATAGATTTGGTGTGATACTTATTGTAATCTCCAATAACCCTAGCAGTTTATTTGCCCCAATGCATTACTAACAACAAATCCCCATTGATCTTCTTTAGTGGATCACCCTAGATCCTGCATGTGGCATAACTTAAGATCCTCATTGATCTGCATTCTGCCTCTTTGACTTTAGTGTTGATGGTCCCAATGGTTACTTATCCTCTGCAACCTCAGTGCATACCACATAGTCAGTCCTTGGATACATACTACATAGCTCTGAACACTTGCTTCTGCATTCCTAAACCCATAACTGGGGAGAGGAAGTTATCTTTGACCACAACTGTTGTCTGCAAAAGGTAAGTCTTTGACTATTGTTCTTCAAAAGGCAAAAGACTCTGGCTTAGCCTCCTATTGTACTACAGAAGCAGGCACTGCACCAATGCTGAGCCTAAATTCTTCCTGCTCCAGAATAGATGATCCACCAACACGCTTTCCAGGACCCATTGTGCTGTGGACCACCCTCCCAATTGCTGAGCCTCTTGGGTTGAATGTTGCCTGCTGAGCCTACTTGCTTTTGTTTCTATAAATAACCACCACAATGTTAGCCCATATATCCAAACAGAAAACCATGGTTAAACTCCTACATTCAATTCTACACATGCACAATTTCTTCCTCTTCTCACCAATCACAAACTTACACTGTGGTAAGATCATATTCTGGAACTAAGACTGAAAATCAAAATTTTCAATGAATAAATAATAAATAAATAAATAAATAAAAGTCTTGTCAAGAAGCAAGTCCAACCAGCACTTGCAAAATTTGATTGAAAATGTGTCCTGACTTGATCAGTTTGCATCTCATCACTGACAAGTTCTTCATTCAGGCAAAAAGGTTGGGTGGTTGTTTTTTGCCCAAACACAACTTTTATTCTCATTCCTCTAACACTGATGGGTTACAACATCAGTTCAAGTCTTCTGAGATTTCCCAGTCTTCTGGCCAGGTCCCACCTTAATTATTAATTTGAGTTGTCAACATTTCCATATGATTGTAGCACTACCTTCAGATCATGAGTTCCTTCTTGGTTTATTAGAACTAGCCAAATATCAAGGTCACAATCACAAGATGGCATACAGATTAAGCAAATATGAACTTTCACTGGCAGTTTCAAGCAGCCTCAAGGATAGGTACCAATTGAATTAAGCTTCATAGAGTTTGTTCTTTTAATGTCTTGGATTGAAAAAGGTTTTCTCTTTACTTATTACATCGATTTGAAGGGGTATCATAAGATATTGGTTAATCTGGCTCTATGGAATTGAAGAAATGCACAGCAGTTTGGACCATCACCATTGCCTAGAAAAGTAAAACACAACCAAAGCAAGGCGAAGCGTAATCAGGTGGCCCCACCTGAAGCATGACCGGGAATCGGTTTTTTCCAAGCTGAGAAAACATCAAAATGAGCCTCTTTTTTTCAAAGTAGTGACAATTCCTGCGAGAAATCGACGGGGATCAAAACACTAGATCAAGCCTCCCAAACCCATAAATCCACCAGCGTAAGCCATAGGCTTGATGTTAGGATGAGGTTGATGTTGATAGGATGTAAATTCTAGGGTACCCTTATCATTAATTCGAACAAAGGCACCTCGGTTTCCAACTTGATCTACATAATTCGGCGCTGAGAATACGGTTATACATCTACCGTCGTGTTCGATAGAGTATCCATCTTCACGAACTTCGTGCGATCTTATGACGGCTGTTTTAATAGTTTTGGTTTACATTTCGCCATGGAGATAAAATACAGATGTAATCAGGGACATTGAAGCATCATACGAACGATTCCTTGGGTCACAAAAAAAACATCAGGTCTAAACTTTCGATCACTCACCTGTCACGCCTGTAAAGCGGCACCATTTCTCCGTTATGTCAGGACCGAAGCCTAATCCAACACCACGTTTAGAAGGTCCCCTTCCAGGTGCATCCTGAGGATCCGTCCAAAGACATTCCATCATCAAACCTTCGTTTCCAGGCTGTTTTCTAGTCATTCTAGGAATCTTCCGTAATTCATCAAACGTCACGCCGTCTTTTGAAAATAATCCACCATGAACGATAAAAAACCTCTTCCGACCTTCCGAATTAACAAATGGCTTAGGTGGGACCTTCGAGATCGAGGCTGGCTCCGGTTCTTCAGAGGCTGTAACTAAACAGCACAGTGGCACTAACGAAAGTAGACCGGGGCAAGAGAATAAAAGCAAAATCAGATGCAAAGAAACAACTAATTATTAGGTCTATCAAAATCATTCAACCCAATTGGTCATATTACTCGATCGTAAACTCACGAGCACAAAAAACCTCCTCAAACAGTTTGTAACACATTTCACTATATTTCTTCTTGGTCTGAAAGTTGGGAGCGGGTCTTGTCAATTTTTCGGGCTACAAGTTTGCGACAAGAGCACAAACAATGGGAGGAAAATTTTTAGAAGACGGAGCCGACCTCTCCTTCAAATCCATAGACCTTGTTCATATCAGCTGTTTCATGATTTCCACGATTCAGCTGTAAAAAAAGGGGGGGGCGGGAGAACGCGGTCATCAACTTTGCAAGAATGGGGGTCAAGTGCAAATGGCCACCGTGAGCCGATGAACTTACAAAGACTTTATGAGGCATATACCATTTGAAGGCAAATACCGTCAATACAACCTCAGTGCTCCAACTGCCTCGGTCAACAAAGTCTCCATTGAAAACTGTTTACACAAGCGACAGACGACCACGATAAGTTCAAGGAAACGGCAGATAGTAGTTGTGGAGAACTATAAAATCACCGAGAGAATGGGTTTCAGAGGGGAGACCAGTCAAGGTAAGTAGATGCAAAACGTCGAAAAATTGCCCTGTTGTCAAAGTGAACAAATTGTCATAGGTTGAGAAGCTCTGATGCACAAATCGATTCGGTATGATGTATAGGAACCCCACCATGGGTGTCACCGATTCTGGTGGATTACAAAGGAGAGATCAATGTCAGATTGTGCTCGGAAAGCCTGAAACGGAGCTTCGGCGGAAACATGGATGAAAAAACAAATCGAGTCAAACCTACACATCTAAGGTTTCGCCTTTGGGAATCGTATACTCCGTCAGACTAGCTTCCTTCTTTAAGATTTCGTAACAGCCTAAGACGATTTCGTACACCCATCGCTTCGGCAATGTTTTACCAGCCTTGAACCATTCCAACATGTCCTCCAAAAACTTCAACGTAGGTCTCCAGCCATTGGAAGTTTTGTCTAGCATTGGTCCAGAGTATGAATTATCGAGTTCACAAGCGCCTTCTGAAATTAACTTTTGCACCCGACTTGATGTTGCCTCTTCATCCTGCGAGGCTATGGCTTTCTCAAATTCCAACCTTCGAACTAGCTTTGTCGTTGCATCTAATTGGACTTTGGCCGCAGCATTAGAAGGATCGAGTGACATGCACTACAACATCCCAAGCGAAATATAAAAATTTTGAATAATCTGTTGTAAGGAGAGAGGTACTGTTTGTTTTCGTTCGCCACAGTTCATCATAGAAATACTAACTTTCTTGAAATCTTTAATCGCCAACTGAGGTTTCATAATGCTCAGTTGAGCGGTAGCTCTTCTGAAGTATGCTTTGACGTATTTGGGATCTAAATCGATGGCTTTGGCTGAACGATGGATCAACAAGAGCAGAAGAAAAAAAAAACGTAAGAAGATAGAGAACAAGCATCTGAACGATATGGTCGTCTCCAAAGAGTCTAGTTGAAAGTAATACAAACTAGTATCCATAATCGCCAGTCCATGCTCTTCCCGTTTCAACCTCACAGCAGCGCCTAAGAATAAATGTTCGATGCAGCAAAACGTCAGATTATCCAACACTAGACAGAAAACAAAACTGCACACAGCAGGTCTTATTTTTGCCGAAACTGACGATTACACCAGACTGTCGCATCAAAAGGATTCACGTTGATTGAAAGAGTATACAGATCGAGGGCTTTAACCGTTTAAAAAGGTCGAGTTATCGATATCAGCTTCATGTGTAGATAAGTCAATTCGTCAGACCCGAGATCTAGTAGGTTTGAGGAACTCGCCATCTTGGTATTGAGAGGCTAATGGTGGATTCAGTGATCGATCAGCAAGGATTGACAAGTAACCCATCGAGATATGAGAGCGCTTGAGTTGATGACTTAATCATCAAACAAAAACTCACCAGTGAATCGTTTATTCGCGTCACTCTTCAGTTGAAGGGCATGCTATTGTGATGCGAATTCACTTCTCAGAAGATGGCGCAACCAGGAGTGAGGAAGAAGCGCGTGGAGGCGTACTGCTATGGCCTCTGGGGTAAGTTGTGATTTATCGGTCGGTCGAACACCATCTGAGAAATTAGAGGCGATCGAAGTCCCATCAAGCGACGGATCATAAGCACTACGTGAATATAACCACATCAGAAAAATCGAACTAGAGGGTTGACTGGATTTTTTTTTTTTTCTCCAAAAAAAAAAAAAAAAAAAAAAAAAAAAAAAAAAAGACAGACCTGGCCCCAGAACCTTCACCCAAAAAAAAAAAAAAAAAAAAAAAAAAAAAAAAAAAAAAAAAGAATCACGAAGAATTTTTTAAACATGAGTCGTTAGCTTGATTGACTAGAATATGAAAGAGGGGATCAACATTAGATGAGGTACCCAGCGGTGCTCGATCGTCCCCAGATGGAGGGGGACTGTCGGATGTAGCCACCGATGAGGAATCCTTTGACCCCGGCCGAGGTTGATTGGCCGATGAACCTGAGGGCATATCGATCGTAAGTGTGCACCAGATGAACTTGACTCGAAGTATGGTAGAGTGGATGAATCGATGGTGGTCGAGAAGTCTGGGTGGATGAGTTTTCCGCCGGCTCGTGGCTTGGCTGGGCGCGTGGGTTGCTCTCTCGGCGGCTGCCCGGCTCGACGACCTCCGACGGGGATGCTGTTCCCATCCCAGCTTCGGAGAACGTTGCGCCGCCGCGTCGGACTACGCAGAAGCTCAGAAGCCCCCGCTTACGAGTTTGCTTTCGGTGCTCCGATGAGCCCTCTGGTGGCTTCGAGATACAGCAATCATCCTGTGGTAATTAAGACTATCTCCAATCGTCTCTCGGCAGACCCGCTTGTTAACTTAATACTTTACCAAGCAGTTTCCACAATCGTGAAAGAATAGGGCGCTGCTAGCAAGCGAGCTCGACATAAAGTTTGCTGGATTTTCCATAAAGTGATGAAAATCGAGCAAGCGAGCTCCACATAAAGTTTGCTAGATTGATTGTCAATTAAGTTACGAACATCTGGCAAGCTCGCTAGCGTCAATCCTCCATACCTCTCCACCCACATACCCCAGATCCTACATCTCGCACACCCTTCCTCCATCCACCACCTGCTCCGAACAACTTTGAGCTTCAGCGTGCCTCCAATGAAACTAACCTAAGCCCTTTCCTGCCTCTCTTCCTTATCATCATGTCCAAAGAGAGATCACCAGGTCAGAGTGTTAATGGACTGGTACAACTTGCTTCTGACCATGATGCCATCTCTTCTCACTTCAATCATTTGACTTGATCCATTGCATCTCATCATGCATTGATCCCCAAAAGGCCAATTCAGTCATAAATCCCAGCCCAACAGCTACTTCATCCTAGCTCACCCCTCACCATGCACTCTTATGGATGATTGTTGGGACTCACAATTAGCAATTCCCAAGTGGTGCTAGCTAGGAACCCATTGATGTGGCATACAATTGTGTGTTTTGAGTTGATAGCTAGCTGCTGATGCCATAAGGAATGCACAGATGTGAAATGTGTGCAACAACTGGGTTGCCAGCTGTTCTTGTTGGGGGGATAGCAAGTTGCCACCTAATGAGCCAAGCCCTCCAACAATTGGAGACCCTCTAAGAGTTGGAAAGATCCATAAGTACAGTAGTTCATCTCTGAAGAGCCTCAGATATATTGGAAATTAAAGTGTTCACACAATATCTGTGACTTATTATGTGATATCAGATGGCCCAGTGTGGCCTTATCTCAACTAACCCTGGAAAACCAGGCTATGTATATTTTTTCTTTCTTTTGTTTTTTTTTTTTTTTTTTGTGGAAGAAACTTTTGCAACCAGCCCTTAAAATTTAGCCATGATGTTGGCTAAATGGTTGCATATTTTTACCCATTTTGATTGAATATTTAAGCTATGCACTATGTCATTGACAAAGAGAAATTTCTGAATATATTCCTCATTCTTCTATTCAAATCATTATTATTGGCTGCTACTATTGCCATGTGGTTATCACAGTAAACAGACAATGAAATTCAGTTATTTAATTCATGTACCAAAGGATATGAAGAAATGAAAAATTCCACTCCTATATGCAGAGATATGAATTTATCATTGCACATGTAAGTTGAAAGAGTGTCACACTCCCACCCCACATACTCAAGAGGGGCAAAGGAATTAGTTGAATGTGGCAGAAAAGTAAGAGACCAATTCTAATTTAAAGCTAAAATTTACAAGTCTTATATTTAAAGTTCAAATCTAATGCTTTGAAATATGGTGCAAGTTTAGGAGAATTTTTTGATGAAGAAAACTTTCACAACCTTAATGTAAAACTTTTCACTCAGAAAGTTGCAAGAAGTTATGAAACTAAATAACTGTGAAAACAATATCCAGGGAAATATTTTGACTTTTAGAGTAACCTACAGCCTAGTTGGTGGATTAAATACAACCCTAGGATTTTATGTTCTGGTTTGAAGTTTAGAAATATCAATGTCATGTAAAGCGCACAGCTATTTTGATGCCACCAAAGTAATTTTCACACACCATTATTGGAGTGTGCACCACAAACACCAATATTTTTGGTGTGCACAGCTCCACATGCCAATAACTTTTGCATTTATATGTAAACATTCCAAAATCAATTGCATGTAGGGCATTCACACCAGAGAAATGGTGTCTAATTCAAAAAAAATCAACAACACAATTCCTTTTTATCTTATTGAACCTTTCAAAAAATCATAAAAAAAATACTTAAAATCACTTTAAAATGAGAACTAACTATGTAAAATGAACCTCTGTATGAGATCTGAAATGCTGTAATACCAAAGATTTAAGAAAATGAAGGGAATTCTGTTGACAATTTTTTGCTTGATACTTGAAAAAAAAATCAATATTTTCTTCCAAGAAATTGCAAAGCTTATATAAAATAATGAAAAAAAAATCAGAGACTCAAAGGGTCTCATGAATAAAGTTGCCTGAGGGAAATACATTTGGTAAGAAATTTTTAAATTGATAGAAAGGAACCCAATTGAACCTGTCATATTAAGGATTTTGATTTTTATATTTTCCTTTAAAAATTCATTTGAGTTTCAAGTATTTATAACACCCAAAATAAAAAGAAAATAGAAGCTTTGAAAATAAATAATTTTTGGGTCCAGATTTTTTGACACCACCAAATTGTTTATGGAGCAAAATTTTGGGAATGCACAGTTCTGCACACCAGTAGCTTTGGTGTGCAAAGATCCAAAGGCTCAAATATGGTTTATATTCTTCTTTTTTTTTGCATGTGAATCTGTGCATGCCATTCATTGTGGTGTGAGGATGTGTGCACACTAAAAATGGTGGTTCATTCAAAAAAATTACATTTTTGAAAAATTTTAAAAAAATTTAAAAATACTGGAAATCATGTTGAAATAGAAATTGAATATTGAAAATGAATCTGTTAATGAAACATAAAATACTGTGAAAAAATTAATTTAACAAAAGGAAGGAAATTTTCTTCATTATTTTTTCTTTAAAAATTGTAAAAATTGATTTTTTTTTCTCACAAGAAATTCAAAAAATATATTAAATAACTGACAAGAAATTTTGAAAAATTACCCAAACATAAAGCATGTCTCCTGAATCAAAATTAAAAGGGTAAACCTTTTTGAGCACAAATCTTGACCTCTATAGAAAGGAACCCAATTCAGCCTGTCATATGAAATAATTCTATTTAAAAAGTTTCATTTTTTCAATCATTTGAGATTCAGAATATTCTTAATAAAAATGAAGAATGTAACACCTTTCAAAATGAAATGGTTTTTTAGATTTTTTTTTTTTTTTGAATTTTGGTTTTAATATTTTTATAAATTTTTTGAATTTATGGGAGTGAAAAATTGTATTTTTACAGTCATTAAGCAAAAAATAATAAATTATTTTGCTTTAACTTCATTAATTTTATTTTATTACAGTAATTCAAATCTCATAAATAGTCTCATTTTCCATACTTTTTTTTCTATTTCAACATGAGTTCAAGTATTTTCAATATTTTTAAAGAAAATCCAAAAAAATATTTCTTTGAGTGAAACCATTTTTTGGAATTCACAAGTTCAAATTCCATTTCTTGAGGTGCACCTATCCCCTGGCCAAAATCTTTGGTGTGCACCAGCCAAACACAAATGTTTTTGTTTTTCAGACCTGTGCATTCCAAAAAGTTGGGTGTGTGGATATTTTTTGCTCCAAAAAAAGGGTGTGCCACTAGTAATTTTGTGGCATTGGAAAAGACACCCACTAATTTTTTTGCTATGGTTGATTTTTGGAATTCTTTTTTCATTTACATATTTCTTAAATTTATTGGGAAAAAACCTTGATTTTTTTTTTAAGTTTTGATGAATTAATCATAAAAGAAAATCCCTTCCTTGTAAGAAATATGTTGTAATTCAGTATTTCTTATCTGATCAAGAGTTCCATTTTCAATATTTAATTTTGATTAAAACATTATTTCAAGTTATTTTTTTATTACTATTTTAAAGTTTCAATCAGGATAAAAGAAAGTGTTTCATTGATTATTTTTGGTGTGAACACCCTACACACCAATCTGTTTGGCATGCAAAAGTTCACATACCAAAAAATGGCTTAGAGAGCTCATTTTTTTGAATCTGGGCCTATAGATTCCAAATTTATTTGCATGTAGGGTGCACATGCAAAAATTGATTCTTTACTTTGAAATTTCCTCACCCCATGGAAAATTGAATTCCACCAAAGTGCAGTTTAAATCTCATTGTAAACTCTCAGTGGTCTCCATCAAGGTTCCCCTTTCATACTAATTTCCAATTTTCATCTGATGTTCAATTTTTAATTCCAATATTGTGTTACTATCTCATTTCATGCAGTGTCTTTAATAGTTTGATCATTATGTCTATCATAGTTCAGAACATGGGGAATACAGCTTCCTCAACCATTAAACTGATTCCTGACATGATCTCTTACTATTTATACTTGCTCCTTTCTGATCTTAATTGAATTATTGGCTCTCTATTTATTCATTTTAGAGAGAACCTTCAAGGATAATTGCAAATGAAGGCATTCTTTTCCTGAAAGTAATTATTTTTTTCAGTTTTTTTGGTGATAGGGCATATCAGAGTTAAAAAACCTGCCATTAGAAATGCACCATTTTCAATGGAGGTTTTATGAAATACACAAAACCTAACTGGTTTATTTCAAAATTGTGTGTTTCATGGAAATGGTGTGTTTCAAACATCAAATCCTCCATTTACACATCATTATTAAACCATCATTCCTGGAATGCAAAACACCCTTCCATGCCTCCAGATAATCAAATACATACAAATACCATCACACATCAAATCCTTAAATCCAAAATCATTTCAATTGCATCATCAAACCATCACTCAATACCAAAAAATCATCATCAAATTTTACCATGAACTAATTGCTAAAAATCACATTTCAATCAACATCAAAATCTCCAAGAAAAATCCCCAAAATTGAGTTCAACATGGAATCAAGCTGACTACACCTTTGCTACTATCACCACAAAAAATCTGATGGCACTTGCTAGCAAGTGCCATCAAGGATCTCATGGCCAATATATGACCAAGCTCAGACAAAGCTTTAAAAAATCACCACTGAACATTCACTGTGCATTTTGCACAGTTATGGAAAATTGAAAATCATTTTGAATAATGATGGTATCTCCAACTATAGATGTCTTGGTGGTAATTGCCGTTAGAGTTTGTAATCTGGGGATATTCTGAGGATATGCAGAGCAGAGGAAAGAAACAGAAGGATTAAATTCAAGAAAGACAAGAAAGGAAAAAGACAAAATAATAAAATAATAGAGACCACGAAGACTTACCTGAGAATACACAGAATGGAGGACAGAAACAGAAGGATGAGTCCTTCTGTCTGACTTGCACTCTGTCCTCAGTTAGGAGCCAATTGATGAGTGTCAAAAGTGATGTGACAGCTAATCATTGTTGACACTAATTAGAAATAAAAATAAATGAAAATGATTGAGATTTGTGAGGCAGATGAAATGTAACTGAATAGGTGACATGGGATTGTGTGAAATGAACAGCAGTATAAGTGGGAATAATGAGAATGAGTTAATCCAACACCCCCCCTTTCTGAGCGCATTACACCAAACCAAAAAAAGCATGATGCCTGTGAAGTAGGAAACAAGACAGCGGCTTGGTGAGAATGTCCACCAGCATGCCCACAGTCAGGATATGATGCACTGCAAAGAGGAGAAAATTTACACATTTGAGAATAAAATAATGTCTTGGGTTGATGTGTTTTGTCCTGAAATGATGTTGTGAATTTTTTGCTAAGGCCTTGGCAGCTCCATTGTCTACAAAAAGCTTGAAAGGTATTGGGGACCATAATCTAAGTTCCAATAAGAGATTCCAGAGCCACAGAACCTCTTTGCAGGAGTTGGAGAGGGCCTTGTAATATTCCTCCATACTTGAAAGCAAAACAGTTGGCTGTTTCTTGGACTTACAGGAAACAGCTCTAGAACCAACACAGAAAGTTTAGCCAGAGGTGGAACGGCGGTCTGAAATGTCCTCTGGCCAGTCCAAGTCCGTATATCCTACAAGATCAAGTTCATCACCTCCCAGGAAAAGACACAGATGGTGTGACTCACATAGATATTGAAGAATCCTGACTGCCATATTCCAGTGATCTAGGGATGGGTTCTGAAGGGATTTCAAAAGTTTGTTGACTGAAAACACCACTTCAGGCCTGGTGCACTGAGATACCCAGAGCAAGGAGCCAATGAGTTGGTTTTACTGAGGTGGGGGCTTGGGACACTGCAGAGACTGTTTTTGCAGGAGATTGAAGTTACCATTTGTTGGATATTGAACAGACCAAAAATCATCCAGGGAAAGAAAAGTCCTGCAGATAGAATCAATGTAATGTGACTGTCCAATTTAAACTGATTTGGATGACAGATCTTGCTGGATGGATATTGACAGAAAGAGATGGAGATCTTCATTGGAGATGGCTTTGAATTTTTTTCTGATGGCTATGAAAAACTTTTCAACAAACACCTCCATGCTTACCACAGCCAGGACATCCACAGGCATGGACATTGAACCAAAAATCTCACCTTCCTCCAGTTTGTAGTTTAAAGAGGAATTTTAAGTGCACCTATGCAGATTCAGGGATTCCATTGCTGTGTTCAGCTTTAGGTTCCACTGTTGAGGAGATTGCTTGAGTCCATAAATTGCCCAAGTGACCTTTCAAACCCAGTTGGGATGAGCAGGATCTTCAAAGCCAGGTATTTAAGAAATTTGGATGGGTTCATCTAAGTTCCCATTAAGAAATGTTGTCTTGAATTTGATTTGTTGACCAACCCAACCCTTGTTTCCAAGGAGGGAGAGGATGAGGTAAAGACTTTCCAAGCATATAGTGGGAGAAAATACTTCAGAAGAATTTAGGCCTTGAATCTTCAAAAAACCCATGGAAAAAAGTTGGGCCTTAAGCCTAATGATTGACCTGTCTTCACATTGTTTGAATTTGAAGATCCATTTTCAGCCAATGATTTTTTTGTTCTTCAGAGGGGGAACCAGAACCCAGTTGCCCATGCCCTGAAGAGAGGACATCTCCTCCTGAGCCAAGATAGTCCATTGGAGTCTGTGCAGGGATTTTAGAAGCTGCTTCCAAGTTTTGGCGGGCAGCAGATCATCTTTCACATATTTGGAGCAAGAAAAATTTCTGTATCTTGATGGGGAACAACAATTTCTAGAGGAGCAATGAACAGGGGGGAAAGGGATGTGCAGAGCAGGCAGGGTTGGAGACAGAGAAGGAGAAGGTGAGTTGGGAGATAGGACAGGCTCCACCATGCTACATGGTGGAGAGGACAGAGACTCTGTGGTGACCAATCTGGGAAACCTCAGAAAAAAGGGGATTTTTTTTTAACTTTTTTTGTATACATATTCTTTCATCTGACTATCATCAAAAAAAAATTCTGTGTTGCTATCACAATTTTTCCATTTTCTGCTCCTCCAACTTCTTCCTGTCCTAGAGGTCTAGGAAGGGCTCCCCAGGGCATTCAAGTCCCAGATCCTCTGTTCAATTCCTCCCCCTTGTGCTCAGCACCCAAATTTTTGGCCAAGTGCACACAAACCATCATCATCCTATCCACTCCTCCTCTCCCTCATCTCTCCTACAACTCTCCTACAGCCATCATCATCAAGAAATCCCTCAACCCAGCCTTTTCCAGGCACATTCAATGATCAACCTCAACTATCCATCACTAAACTCATCATTGTCCCATCAGATGAATAACTCAATCTACCAACAACCCTTCAATAGATCATCAATACCAAATCATCATCATCACCATCCTAGCCTTAATCATCCCCTAGATCATCATCATCTAAGCACTCATCATCATCCTATGACCCATCATCTATTAGATCATTATCATCACCAACCTAGGACTCACTCCAAGCTTAAGATGGCTTTACATTGATTGCTCTGAATGAACCACTGATCAAGCTTCCAGATTGTCTGCTTGAAAAAGAATATCATTCTCCTTTGACCCTCCCTTTTCATACCAATCAACCACCAATGCTCTCATCTCTCACCTGCTGCTTATCTTCACATGCGGGATGAGCATCCTCAACCCTTTGACCAATCCCACGCCCATCAGTGACAGTGGGGCACCTTGTTCATCCTACATCCAACAGCTTCATGCCAATCATCTACCATTGCATTTTGCAACCCTTAATTTTCTGCCCGCCAATCACCTACCATTGCCTGTTGCAAACCATCATCCACTGCCCGCCAATCATCTACCATTGCCTGTTGCAACCCATCATCCGCTGCCCGCTGTCATTCTTGACATGGGCTGGTTTCCATCTCTTTTCTTTTACATGTCCAGAACTTTCTGTTGCTATTGTTTTTTTTTTTTTAATTACTATTTTCCCTTTTCCAGCTTTCATTATCTAAAAAAAAAAATAAAATAAATAAAATAAAATAAAATAAAAAAATGAAAAATAAAAAAAATGAAATAAAATAAAATAAAAAAAGAATCAAATAAAATATTTTTTTCCACTTTTATTTGTAGTTATCTCTTGTAAGAAGTCTACAGGGGCCTCTTGCCCATGAAAGTAGGGTCTCTCCCCTGCTTTTTGCCCCATCACCATCACTTTATGCAATCAATAAATACATGGGGCCCTTCCCCTTTATCTTAGCATTCTTATCCTGGGTATATCTTTTGATTGCCCCTTGATCTTTTGAGCCTGCATAATCAAATATTCAATCTGTCCTCTGTGACCTTATCCTTTATCACCAACCAATACCCTTTCTTGTTGAAGAAGAATTCATTATTGAGATAAAGGGGCAAGGGGCCCAGCCACGTCGACTCACACCAACACGCGCAATTCTAACTGCGCAGGACACATGGCAAAGCACCCTTGACTGCGGATAATATTCATGATAAATAGAGTTGTTAACCTAATCTTATTCCAAGAACAAGATCTATTTACTCAACTCCTGGAGGACAGAGGTTATCATCTTCATTCATTCAATATCATCAACTGCTCCCGTTTCTCATTGCAAGCTATATTTACCTCCTCTGTCCTCCAGGTAAGCATGTCTTCTACTATCTCAATTATCTCAGATGTACACATTCCTTCTGATGTTTTCTTCTCTTCAATTCCTTCTTCACTCCTGTTTCTTTCAATCTCCAGGTGTGATCTCTCAAAGTTGCATCTTCTCACGTGCACTTCTTCAACTCACCTTGTTGGTGTTTTAACAGGTCAGACCTGGGTTGTATTTGATCATCTTCATTCATTCAATATCATCAACTGCTCCCGTTTCTCATCACAAGTTGTATTTACCTCCTCTGTCCTCCAGGTGTGATCTCTTGAAGTTGCATCTTCTCCCGTGCACTTCTTCAACTCACCTTGTTGGTGTTTTAACAGGTGTGATCTCTCAAAGTTGCATCTTCTCACATGCACTTCTTCAACTCACCTCGTCGGCGTTTTAACAGGTTATGAGCCCAGCTTGCTGAAATCATCTTGACGCGCACCATGAACACCAGAGACCAGTTCAAACCTCTCTTTGTCCTCAGAGACAACAACTTCTCAACTTGGAAAGCCGCCATCAAGAGCTACCTCAGTATGAATGATCTCCTCATTCATTTGACTACATCCGTGCCCAAGGATGGAGAAGATAAGAATCTCTTTGATAAAGAACAAAGGAAGATGGCTGGAATTCTCATCATGTATATGGGATACACTAACGTCTAACGGCTGGTCACACCAGAGAACGAGCAAAACCCCTGTGCACTCTGGGCCCTGCTCATTGAGCGCTTTGAATCCAACTCCAAGGACAACCAGGCCAGATTCTACAATAAATTTCTTGATCTGTCCTTCAACAAATACATTCAGTCTTTCCTCAATGACATCAATCTTCATATCAATGCTCTCACTGCCGTAGGACTGTGAATCGGCAACAAATTACATGGCTTTGTCCATCTTTACAAACCACTAATGGCTGAATACATTGTCAGTTGACTACCATCCACTATGGAAATCACCAAGGATATACTCTTCTCCAAGAGACCATTAACTCTCAACAAAGTGATAGAAGCGCTTGACTCTAAATGGAAAGAATCATCCTCTACCAGTGCCGCCGTCAAATCTGAAGACAAGGCGCTCAAAGCACTCACACATACCTATCCTGTCTGCTCCAACGGGCACCACAACCCCAACAACAAGCACAAGGAGTCTGAATGCAGGGAACTCAAAAAGGCATCCATGCGCAAAAACAAAGCCAACGTCGCAGAAGTCTCCGCCTATTCTGCTTCCATTGACTCCCAATCCTCATCTGGCGCGTTTGTCTGAATCCGCAAGGCAATGTCCATCAGAATGCCTCCTAATGAAGCCATTCTTGACAGCAGAGCCAGTAATCATATGTTCAACAACAAAGCCAAGATCTTTGACTTTTGTGAACAAAAAATGGATGTCCAGATAGCAGACGGGAAGTCTCTGCAAGTGGAAGGGGATGGCTTTGCCTACCTGAAAACCATCAATGGCTCTTCAATCAAAATCAAGTTCTTGTATGTCCCTCGTCTGATGGGGACTCTAATAAGCCTTGGTCAACAGTTGTGCAACGGATTCAAGGTTTTCCACAACTCTGACACCATGCTATTCTTGACAAAAGAGGATATTTGCCTACTTGAAGCAAATATAGTTAATGACGTGATTGTGATGAACCTGACACTAGTGAATGAAGGTTGGTTCCCTCTCCACACTCCAACTTTTTCACTCACTCACATTGAATTGTTGCACAGATGCGCAGGTCACCCCAGTGTTGAAGCACTGAGGCAAATGGACGGAGTCAACTCTTCCAACCTTCACTGTGATCAATGTCTTACGTCTAAATCGCATTGTCTTCCCTTCAAGGGAACACTCCCAAAGGCAGACTCAATTCTTCAAACCCTGTACATGGACTTGAGTGGAAAGATTACACCGGCTTCTCTGTCTGGGGGCCAATACTACTTTAAAATCACCAACTGGTATACTGGCTATAGATTTTTTTACATTCTGTCCTCCAAATCCAAAGCTCTTTTGTGTTTTTTGTCATTTCATTGTACCAAAACCAACCTCAAAGGTGTCAAGGTTCTAAACGTAGTCATGGATGTTGGAGGGGAATTTAATTCCAAAGATTTTCTCAGTTTCTTCAATGACAACGGCATCTCCGTTCATGTGACCAGGCTCCATATGCCTCAACAAAATGCCATGGTCAAGAGAGGAAATTGTACCACTAGTGAGAAAGCGCGCACTCTTCTAAAAAAGGCCAGTCTCCCGCCTTGCTACTGGGCTGAGGCAGTGACGACTGCCGTGTTCCTTGAGAACATAACTCCCAGGCAGAAATCAAACTGGAAATCTCCTTACCTAATGTGGTTTGGCAAGGATTTCAACCTGAACCGTCTTTGGCCCTTTGGATGCCTTGCTTATTTGAACATCCCAAAAGAAGTCCAGGACGGAAATTTTGGGGACAAGGCAGTTTAAGGAATACTTCTAGGCTATCAAATGGGCCTCCCAAACTGGAGGGTCCTGACTGCTGACAACAAGGTAGTCAGAAGCCACAACGTCAAATTTGTCAAGGACCAGTTTCCCGGCCTAAGCTTCCTGGAGGATCCCCTCTCTTTGGGAGACCTCACTAATTTTGCCAAGACCCCGGAGCTACCTGACCCTGAGCCAGAAACCCAGCCGGATTCCCTAGATGCCGCAGATCCCACCTCAACCCTTGAAACCATTGACTCCTCTCCCCCGACTGACAGAAATGGGTTTGCGTTGCAAGAGCCCGTCTTGCAACCCTCCCGTCCCCTAGACTCCTCACTTTTGATGTTCTTATTCCATTTCATCTTAATGTCAGATGTGTTGCCGTGTTTCTTTTCCTCTTTCCCATATATTTCATGTCTCATGTATTGCGTACCTCATTGTCTCAGAATGTCAAGTTGTTGTCCGTCCAATTGTCCTGTGTTGAGCTGTCACCTATCTCATACCTGTCACTTACAACTCTCACGCGACCTCTTGACTCAGCACATAAAAGACAAGCAACTATCCTCTGTCCTCCAACTGAAGACTCAAACTCAACCACTTGGCCAGCTTCACCTACTCAACTTTGATCACCAAATCATCTGAACCCAAAGACTAGACTGAACAAATGATCAACTCAACATTCCTCTGAACTAATCTATTGACTCTCTCAGCTCAGCATCCCAGTTGGATCAGTCAACAACAAATCCTTAAACTTCTCTGTTCTACTTAATCTCTTTAGAGGTCATAACCTGGCCTGTAGAACTATCAGTCTCTGTTTGTTTTCATTTCTGTTCATTTCTGTTTTGTGATCTGTTCATCTTGTGTTCATGGTTTCTAACCCTTTCCTTGAATCTGAAATGAATCAGCCTGGTCTAGGTTTCTTAATTCATTAAAAATTTTACACGGTTAAAAGCCAAAGATGGATCACCCCAGCTCATCCGGCACGAATTGAATTACTGAAACACCTGGACCAGGAGGAGGAGGAGAAGGTAACTTCAAGGCTCTGGCTCTGAAGTCCCTCATGGAATCCACTCCACTACTTACCAAGACAAACTGGAAAAAGAAGATGGAATGATTGTTTAAAATGCGTGGAATCCTTGACCTCATCAACTCAAAAAATCCATATACTGAAATCCCAGACGACAACGAGATGGCTGGATACATCATGTCTAAACTTGATACAGCAACCCACACCAACATCATAAGCTCAGAAAATGAAGATTTGACCAAGCTAATCTGGCTGGCAGCAAAGAACCACTTTGCCTCCAGTCAAGCGGCCAATCAAGCTTGAACCTTCTTCAATTTTCTCTATCTGGCTTTTGACAAAAATGATATCAAAAGCTTTGTAACCTCAGTAAGAACCCATTTAGGAAAACTTGACAAAGTTGGAATTGGGCTACCGGCCAACATCCTCAGTTACCTGATTCTATTCAAACTACCCGAGTCACTCAAGGCCATCCGCTCTCAAATCATGCACTCAGGACTACAACTTTCTGTTTCCCTAGTACTTGACCATCTGGTTCAACACAAGAACAAAGTTCAGGCAAAACTGCCTGAGACGTCTGACACTAACTCAGCCTTGTATCACTCCAATCATCAAAGAGAGTCAAATTACCCAAGATGCCTGGATGGAAAGCACAACCCGGTGGTGAAGTCCCATTCTCAGTCCTCCTGCTGGATGGAATTTCCCAAACTGAAACCTGATAATCCACCAAACAAAGCAAGACGGGGACCTAAAAAGAAACCACAAGAAGAATCTCACTTCTACAGCTTCTACTGCGATGCAGACAAGGCAAAAACAGACTTCAAAGACCGTTACATTCTTGACAGCGGATGCTTGATTCACATGTTTCGAAGAAAAGATTTCTTCATCACTCTGGCAGAACACTCAGGAGACAATACCATTAAAACAGGAAAAAGAGGAGAAGGACTATCCATCAAAGGGCTTGGCACCGTAGAAATCTTGGACCAAGCTAAACGAATAGGCTTAAATAATGCAGCTTGGGTTCCAGAAGCTACTGTTAACCTCATCTCTCTCAGAGCCCTGCTAAACAAAGGTTGCGTATTACAAGTTAGCACCAAAACCAAACTTTCCTCTTTCTCTCTCTGCTTCAAAGGTAGATTGCTACTGACTGGTGTCATAGAGAATAATCTTCTTCTCATCAAGTTTGGCCCCTCAAGCCAATCACAGCCTCTTCAGTGTTACTTAACACAAACGGACATAACTAGTCTCCACAAGAAAATTGGTCACGCTAGCATTAAGCGCATGGAAAAACATCTAGTTCATAGCATTGGTAAAACTCTAACAAGCAACTTTCAATGTCTAGCTTGCAACAAGGCAAAGATCTCGAGACTTCCTTTTGACAGTACTCAAGCCCCTGCCTCAAGGGTTTTTGACTGACTTCACCTGGACCTGATGGGGCCCTTGAATCCAACCAGCAAAGGGGGGATGCAATATTCTCTTACAATTGTCAACAACAAGTCGGGCTATCTCTCCTCATTTCCTCTTCCCTCCAAGGACGCTGCTTCTAACACAATCAAATTTGTTATTGAAAATGAAGCCAAGAAACTACTTAGATACCCCTCCAAAGTCATATCCAACGGAGGAGGTGAATTTGTGAATGAAGATCTCAATCAATTCTTCAGGTCTAAGGCTATACAACACATCATCAGCAAGCCTTACCACTCACAGCACAATGGGAATGCAGAATGAGCCAACCGGACAATCATGGAGTCTGTTTGCTCCGTGTTTGGTTTGACTTCCATACCCAGAAACTACTGGCACGTAGTCATACAAAGCTGTTGCTTTGCTCTTAATCAAATTCCTTCCAAAAAAGGCGGGGAGAAGCCGTGGAAAATTCTTCAAAAAACTGACCTACCCTCAAACTACCTTCAGCCCATAGGTTCTCCAGCAGTCTACTTACTCAGCGACACCAAAATCCCCTCAAAACTGAGTGAAAAAGGGGAGGACGGGATTCTCCTAGGTTACAACCCTCGCCTCTTCTCTTATAAAATTCTATCCAGAAGCGGGAAAATCATAGACACCAAGCACGTTAAGTTTATCAATAAACCATCACCAATCAATCTTGAACTTCCCGCCAGAAAGGCAGCAGCCAAGGAAATAACTCAACCGACTCAGAATGAAAATCTCAAATGTACTCAAGCCAGTACTGACGCAACCGTCATTGAACTCCAGGACAACTTCAAACCTCTCATCAAACACACCAAAGAGTCAGACCGCTTTGAATCAGACAGCTCAGACACCAAGGTTCTTGAAACCCTTAGACCTAATTTATGCAATAGAAGTCAACTTAAACCTCCCCAACAATACGGGTACTACCACTCCGACGTACCAAAGAACATTCACAAAGCATTAAATGATCCCACCTGGGTACCTCCTGTCAACAAAGAACTAGACACAATAGAGGAACTTGGAGTTTGGGAAGATGCCAATGAGTCGGAAGTCACCAATCCCCTTGACACCACCTGGGCCTTTCAATGCAAAAAGGACCTGCACAACGGGGAAACCACTCTCAAGGCTTGTGTCTGTGTACAAGGATTCAACCAACAATTTGGCATTGACTACTTTGACACGTTTGCTCCCACAGGTAAGGCGGCCTCTCTACAAGCCTTACTATGCTACTCTGTGGATAGAAAACTTAGCATTCTTCAATTCGACATAAAAGGGGCATTTTTACACGCTCTGCTGAGCAAGGAAATCTACATCAAAACTCCAGCTGGCTCAAAACAAACCTCCAAACATCTCAAGTTGAAGAAATCATTGTACGGGTTGAAACAGGCGCCACTGAATTGGTACAAGACCCTGAGTGAGTGGATTAAGGAAAATGGTTTCAAGGAGAGCAACAGCAATCCATGTCTCTATCTCCACAAAGATCAAACCACTGCTCTCTTCTTTCACGTAGATGATTTAATTGTTGTTGGAAACACCAAAGACTTTAAGAATTGGTTTCTTGCAAAATTCAAGGACTCTTCAGTGCATAAGGTTGACATGCTACTCGGAATGAAGGTGGAAGTCACTCCAAACTCAATCAGTCTCTCACTACCAAATCATATCAAAAAAGGGATTGAAGAACTGAATCTCCTTGACGCTAAGCCGCTGAACAATCCTTGCACTTTGGGTCTGCAACTGAAACCAGTGACACCCAATGAAATCAAAGCGTTTGAAGAATTGGGAAAGAATTACCAATCCCCAATTGGTAGGCTGAATTTCATTTTGAACCTGGCTAGACCAGATATCAGATTTGCTGTATCAAACCTAGCTCGCTTCTGTGAAAGACCAGGAATTACCCACTGGAAGGAGGTAATTCATGTATGGCAATACCTGCTGAAGACAATCAACTATAAAATTGAGTTCCAATCAAAATCAATTTCAAACCATCTTGTTACTTACAGTAATGCAACCTGTGGAGATGACCCAGTCACCAGACTTTCACATACCGGTTTTATATCTCTCTTCAAGGGTTGTCCAATCTACTGGACTAGCAGAAAGCAACGGAGCATAGCTTTGTCCTCCACCAAATCTGAATGTAACGCCCTCTCAGCAAGTCATCTTGAAGGCCATTGGCTTCACCATCTTCTGACAGAAATCTGGAGGTTGTCATCTCTTGGACCTCCAATGCACCTTGTCAAAAACAAAGGTCTCTTTGACAAAATCAAGAAATTTGGTTGCAAGTCTCATGCAAAGTACATATAAATCAAACTTAAGAGTATAAGGAACGACTGGAATGATGGACTGATCAGTGTTAAACTCATCTCCTGCCATGAAATGCTTGCGGATGCCCTCACCAAACCAGCCAATACCACCTCTGTACTCAGGCTTACAAGGTATTTAGGGAGCTAAGCTCTTTGGGATGTTGAGTTGAGCCGGCGTGTTGATGTTATTATTCCATTTCATCTTAATGTCAGATGTGTTGCCGTGTTTCTTTTCTTCTTTCCCATATATTTCATGTCTCATGTATTGCGTACCTCATTGTCTCAGAATGTTTAGTTGTTGTCCATCCAATTTTCCTGTGTTGAGCTGTCACCTATCTCATACCTGTCACTTACAACTCTCACGCGACCTCTTGACTCAGCACATAAAAGACAAGCAACTATCCTCTGTACTCCAACTGAAGACTCAAACTTGACCACTTGGCCAGCTTCACCTACTTGACTTTGATCACCAAATCATCTGAACCCAAAGACTAGACTGAACAAATGATCAACTCAACATTCCTCTGAACTAATCTATTGACTCTCTCAGCTCAGCATCCCAGTTGGATCAGTCAACAACAAATCCTTAAACTGCTCTGTTCTACTTAATCTCTTTAGAGGTCATAACCAGGCCTGTAGAACTATCAGTCTCTGTTTGTTTTCCTTTCTGTTCATTTCTGTTTTGTGATCTGTTCATCTTGTGTTCATGGTTTCTGACCCTTTCCTTGAATCTGAAATGAATCAGCCTGGTCTATGTTTCTTAATTCATTAAAACTTTTACACTCACTGGCACCCGCCCCTCCTGCTTTCTCTGCCACACCGCGACCAGGATGGGACTACCTTCTGACGCCAGACCAGCCACCCAAAAGCATCAGCGCCAACCTGGAAAAATTGTTCATCCTTCACCACAAGCGCAGAGGCAACGCCATTATTGCCATGCTTGCCGCTGTCAAGTCTCTCTTGGCCAGCGCGGTTGGCCTTGGCGTTCTGAAGATGTACAAACAAGCTAAACTCTCCCCTGACTGCATTGAATGGCTCCAGGCCATCAAGGTGGATTTGGAGGCCATGTCCTGCCTGGACTTCTGGAAGATTGTGCCCATTACGGTCAGTACCAAGCTGCTCAACACAGTCTGGGTATTCAAGAAGAAGCTTGACAAGCTTGGAAAGTTGCTCAAATTCAAGGCACATCTCTGCGGGAAGGGGAACAAACAAGATGAGGAGGACTACAACCTCACCTACGCTCCCACTGGTTGGTTGACTGCCCTCCGCGCAGCAATCCCCATAGGCCTCACAAAAGGATACAACATTCATCAGATGAATGCCAAGAATGCATTCCTCAATGGTGATCTGAAAGAAAAAATCTTCTTACGCCCGCCTGCTGGTATGGATGTTCCATCAGGTTTCTGTCTGAAACTCAATAAATCCATTTATGGCCTCAAACAGGCTCCAAGGGTATGGTATGGAGACCTTAAGCAGTTCCTCTGCTCAATTGGCTTTACTGCCTTGGGGGCGGATCCCTGTCTCTTTGTCTCCGGTGTGGCTGGGTGGGAATGCTTTGTGCATATATACGTCAACAATCTGGTCATTGTGAGCCATGACATTGACAGATTCAACCGTCTGATCAACAACCGCTATCTCATGGAGGAACTAGGTGCCGCAAGCCATCTGTTGGGTCTTTGATTGCAACGGGATGGTCAAGTCATGACACTGTCACAGCGGTTGTACCTGGAACGCATCCTCATGAAATACAACATGCAGGAATGCCGCCCAGTTCCAACTCCCATGGTGCCTAACACTCAACTCCTGACGGCGACCAACGACAAACATCAACTTTTCAGCCAGCGCAACATCCACTAAGGCCAAGCCATTGGTCTCTTGAGCTACTTGGCAGTCTCCACCAGGCCGGACATCTCTTTTGCCGTGTCTCAACTTTCCCAGCATCTCAAAAAGCCCAACAATGATCACTGGAATGCCGTTCTCCACCTCTTACGCTACCTCTCCGGCATGCGGGATTACCAGCTGACTCTGCAGGGGTTGCCCTCTGCGGAGCTCTGTATTTACAATGATTCTGACTTTGGGAATTGTCCCAATACCCGCCGCTCCTATTCTGGGTACGTAGTCATGCTGGGGGACTTGATTCTTGCTTGGCGGTCAAAGAAGCAAGAGACCGTTTCCACCTCAACCACTGAGGCAGAATACAAAGCCCTCTACAAGGGCTTGCAAGAAGCAACCTGGCTTGTTTCCTTATTCCAATCCATGCGTCATTCTCTTCCCTCAATCCCTCTGGTGTCCATTGACAACAGGGGGGTGCTGTTGCTCTCCCAAAATCCAATCTATCAATTGCACTTGAAACACTTTGACATCAAGTCTCACTGGATCCGCAAAGTGATTGAAGGTGGATCCATTTGTGTCTCATACGTTGACACGTCATCCAACCTGGCGGATTTATTCACCAAGGCGCTGCCCCGGGTAAAACACCACAGGGACTGTTCCGCTCTGAATCTAGGAATTTGAAGATAACGGGGGGGGTATTGAGATAAAGGGGCAAGGGGCCCAGCCACGTCAACTCACACCAACACGCGCAATTCTAACTGCGCAGGACACATGGCAAAGAACCCTTGACTGCGGATAATATTCATGATAAATAGAGTTGTTAACCTAATCTTATTCCAAGAACAAGATCTATTTACTCAACTCCTGGAGGACAGATGTTATCATCTTCATTCATTCAATATCATCAACTGCTCCCGTTTCTCATTGCAAGCTGTATTTACCTCCTCTGTCCTCCAGGTAAGCGTGTCTTCTACTATCTCAATTATCTCAGAGGTACACATTCCTTCTGATGTTTTATTCTCTTCAATTCCTTCTGCACTCCTGTTTCTTTCAATCTCCAGGTGTGATCTCTCAAAGTTGCATCTTCTCATGTGCACTTCTTCAACTCACCTTGTCGGAGTTTTAACAGGTCAGACCTGGGTTGTATTTGATCATCTTCATTCATTCAATATCATCAACTGCTCCCATTTCTCATTGTGAGCTGTATTTACCTCCTCTGTCCTCCAGGTGTGATCTCTCAAAGTTGCATCTTCTCACGTGCACTTCTTCAACTCACCTTGTTGGTGTTTTAACAGGTGTAATCTCTTGAAGTTGCATCTTCTCATGTGCACTTCTTCAACTCACCTCGTTGGTGTTTTAAAATTCATTTGATTCAATTCTTGAGTGTGTTGTGCTTTTCTTGATCCCTTTTTCAACCATACTGGTCTGATCATTCTTTTTGATAATCCTTCTGGAACCAGTAACATTTGACTGAGAGGTTTCTTTAGGCTTGAAACCTGGAGTTTCAAACCTTCCTTTATTTATTTAAAATTTTAAATTCCGCCACACTATTCTTGAGTCCCTTGAGAATTGTTGGGTTATTCTTGTTTGAACTTGTTACTGCATTGCTTATAGAGCTTCATAAAACAAATTGCTTTGTTTTTTACAACCACCCACAGTTATCTGGTACCCTTCAAGCGCTTAATTGCGGAGAGTTTGGCAGATTCATTGAGAACATGGAGGTTGGTTGGGATTGAGTTAATCTATCCTAATCTTCTGCTGAAAACCAGATTTATTAGCTTGTGGGTGTTGTTACTTACAACTGCCTTGTTCTATTGAACTATGAAAAAAATCTAAATTACTTTGTTCAGGTCTTTCCCCACACCATCTTTCCTAAAATATTTTTGTTCCATTGCTACCAAATTTTATCAAACTCATCCCTTCCATTGATTCCTCATTCATAAGGTTCTGGAACTTGATCCCAGTTACATTTAAATATTTTTTTAACGCTCAGGAGGGCAGCCTAAACAGCAAATTTCCTCTTCAAAGAACTTCCTGCGGCTCAGCACTTCTTGGAGTCTTACAACACTGGATTATTCAAGATGTTGGGTTGACTTGGCTACCAATCTGATCTAGAGGAATCACCACTGGTGGACCTGGGACAAGAAATTCACAAGGGGAAAGATATGATATGGTATGAGAGGAAGGGGGGGGAGAAACAGGATGGGAAGGAGGATTAGCCTCCAGGGGAGGATTAACATCTAGAGGAGGGTGACACAGGACAGAGGCAGGAGACAAGGAAGAAAGAGGAACAGTAGTGGGGAAATGGTGTGGTGAGATAGACCATGGGAGCTCCATGGAGAGAGGTTTCTGATTTACATGAGACTCATTTATTGTCTTACCATAGGGGAAGATGCCATTGTTAAAGATAAAGCCACAGAACTTACTCACACTGCGGCTTGTCTGATTGAAGACCCAATAGCCATTAAATTGAGCAAGATAAGATAGGAGTAAAGCTGGCTTAGCCTTGTTGTTGAGTTTTGAACATGTAGCTTCAGGAACCTTGCAGCACATCAGGAAACCAAAGGGATGGAGATAGGATAATGGGAAATCTTTGTGGCAAAGAATTGAGTTTTCCAATACAAAGCCATTGCAAGTTTTGCAGGGGTATGAATTGAAGGCAAAATTTGAGTGGCAAAGGGCATCAACCCAGAAAGAGTTTAGGAGATTTGATGAAATTAGAGATCAGAAAATGATGTTGGACATTGTTCTATTTGATTGTTCTGAAACACCATTCAGTTGGGGAGAATGTGGCGGACCAGGTTCCAGTATGATTTCTTTGGATTCAAGGTGGGTTTTCATTTTATTTTTCACATATTAACCCCTTTTATTGGTGCAGAGTGATAAAACTTGATATTGATATTGATTTTCAAAAAAGGAAATGAAGACTTCTATGCATTGGAGAACATTGGATTTGTTCTTGATTGGGTAAAAAAATAAAGCTTTAGAACAGTCATTGATGAAGTTTACAAAGTACTTGTATCCCTCTCAAGATGTTGTTTCAAAACTGAAAGCATCAGAATGAATTATCTGACCTGGCTGAGATGATCTGTAGCTGAGCCACAAGTGGAACATCATTCTGTAAATTTGGGCTTCATTCAAATGTCACATTGTTGTGCCTCCAATTCATTGGGTGGCTGAGGAGTAATGTTTTGTGATTTGAGGAGTTTTTTGAGTGATTTCAGATTCAAGTGAGACAACCTGAAGTGATAGCCAAACATGCTGCTGTCAGCTGATTTATAAATTTTTGAGTACACAGAAGGCTGATGGCTTACCTCATGTTGAGAGAGATAGTAAAGGTTTCCATTTTGATAACCTAATTGGAGAGCAGTGGTGTTCAAATTTTTAGTGTTCCCATCATATATGTTGCAGTCGTCTTTTGAGAAAACTACAATGAAGCCAGAATCACATAAATTTGAGATTGACAGGGGAGGTTTGTAAATTTTTGGGACAACAAGAGAGTTTATCTTGAAAAAAGACAGATTAAGGGAACCTTTGGCAAGTGAATTTATGGTTGATCCATCAGAAAGACAAATTTTGGTGAGGTTAAGTTTCTGGTCATTTATCTGGTATTTGTAAAGATTCATCAAGATGGAACAACCAGAGTCTAAATTGAAATCTCTTTTCAGATTTTTTTTCAAGTGAGTAAGGTTGTAGGTGATCAATCCAGGATGGACCACAATTTGAGATTCTGAAAATTCATCCAACTCATTGTCTTCTGATTTATCTTCCTTAATCACTTTGCTTGAGTTAGCATATGTAGGTTTTTCCTTTCCTGATTGTGATTTCATGCGGCAAGAGTTTTTCTTTGAAAATTTGGGAGCTTCAAGCACCTCTGGAAATTGAAAGAAAGAGTTTCCTTCAGTATTTCAATTGGTGCAGTAATAGGTTCTGTTTTGATTTATTGGTCCTTTTGAGGAATTTTCACGTCTCCAGGTTTGCTGTTTATTTGATGATTGAGCATTTGTTGATTTCACTACAGAATCCTGATATTGGTTTTGTGTTTGTTTATGCTCTTGTTTTAAGGCTGAAATTATTTTTGATGAAGGAACAGATTCTTTGCTCATCATACTAGAAACACATTCAAGCCAGTAATCCGGGAGTGAGAGAAGAATTGTGATTGACTGTAGATCATTGGTGGCTAAAGGGTTTTCTTGGGTGATCAGAGAAGAGAGTTTTTTTCCGTAGGACACAATTTAAGTGAGATGTGTAATCATATCCCATCATTTAACTTGGAAAGTAGTATTTTCCTTAACCAGTACATTGTCCCTCCTGGCAAATTGGCTTAATGTGAATCTTTTAAGGTGTTCCAAATTCCTAGGGTTCTCTCTTTGTGTTTCCTGATATATTAGAAATTTGACAGACTGTTAGATCTTGAGATAACCAAAAAAACGGCATGATTACCCCTTGACCACATCTCCTGATGAGGTTTTTTTGATTCATTGTTGAAGAGATATCTAACACCTGAGGCCCAAAATTGAATTTTTAGTATCATGGCCCAGTCAAGGAAGTTTGATTCTGAACCAGGAGTGTTTAACAGTATGATTGAGGGTGTTTTGAGCACGGGATGTGAAGATTGGTTTTCTTCCATGTAGGCTTCAATTTGATTATCAAAACTGAGATGGTGATGGATCCTTCTGTAGTTTATTTGTTTTTATTTTCAGCTCTGGGCTCATAAACTTCTAGATTTTGTGATCTGGGAATACACTAAGGATACGCAAAGTGGAGGACAGAAACAGAAGGATGAATTTCAGAACAGACAAGAAAGGAAATAGACAGAATAATGAAATAATAGAGACCACAGATACTTACCTGAGAATACACAGAGTGGAGGACAGAAACAGAAGGATGAGGGAAGAGTATTTCTTTCTGACTTGCGCTCTGTCCTCAGGTAGGAGTCAATCAATGAGTGTCACAAGTGATGTGACAGCTCATTGTTGGTGAAACTAAGTAGAAATAAAAATAAATGAAAATGATTGAAATGTGTGAGGCAGATGAAATGTAACTGAATAGGTGACATGGGATTGTGGGAAATGAACAAGCAGTATAAGTTAGAATAATGAGAATGAGTTAATCCAACAATTGCTAGCAAGTGAAATTGAACTTTTTGAAGTGTATTTGACTCCAATCAGACTCAAATTAGTCATAGGGTGATATTAAATTCAGGGCCCATTGAGTCATGGACACAACTCCAAATGAGCCGGGTGGCATGCCACACAACCACATTCAATCCGTGTCCATGTCCCCATGGCTCAAAGAACCACGCGGCCCACACACCACGGTCCTGGCTTGTGTGGGATGCCGCACAACTACATTCCAGCTGTGTAGAACTCCACATGGCTCTAATGTAGTTGTGTGGAGTCCCACACGCCACCGTACGATGGTGAGCCAAAAAAAAGTAATGAAAGGGTACTAACATCACCCATAAAATAAATAAACCTTCCAAAAAAACAGCAATAAACCAAAAAATCAAAAAATGTTCATTTTTTGCTTGAAAAAAAAACAAATAAATAAATAAATAAACAAAAAAAACTGGTACTATCCAATGGACTAGCCCTAAAGTAAAAAGACCCAAAAAAACAAGTAACTGGACTAGCCCTAAACTAAAAACACCAAAAAAAAATCACAAGTAACTGTACTAGACCTAAATTAAAAACACCAAAAAAAAGACAAGTAACTGGACTAGCCCTAAACTAAAAACACCAAAAAAAACCAGTTCAACTTGTGTTAAGATGATCCCATCATAAGGAGTAAAATACTCCTTACAATAGAATCAGACCAACACAAGTTGAACTTACTTAGCATTAAACTCTCATTCAAAACACTCAATATAATGATGTTAACTCAAAACACTCGGAATAATGATGTTCAAAATTTGATAACCCTTTATAATAATAGAACTCTTTAGCTGCATTAGAATTACAATTTATATGAAACCCAATGATGAAATGAAGTCAAAGTCTATAATCTCTATAATCTAGAATAAATTTTCAATGCAGCCATGTCACAAGGAGGGCTTTCCCCTGTTCCCAAAATGCGAAAAAATTGCAATGCTACTCCTATATTCAATTCAACTTTAAAATGAACAACTGAAAAGTTTGCTCACTTTTGAGTTAAGAAAGATGCGTCAAATTTCACTTTAATATTTAGGATAATTCAATTGATTTCACTTTGATTCAACTTTGATTTCACTTTAATTTTGCTTTGGTATTGCTAGGCGTGGTCCAACTTTCCCACATAGCATACATTGATTCCAAATTTGGGTTGAGGGAACCCAAGTGTGATCCAGGGGGTGCCCAAAATTCTGGCACAACTTCTGGGGGGTTGTGCACCCCCAAAAACGGCGGATTTGAGCCATGTACGGGGGTACACAGCTCAAAATTGCCTTTTCTGGGTGGTAAAAGGCTCCTATACAACCCCCTGGGGGTTGCGCGTGTTTGGAGCGCCCCTTTGTAGTCATCTATGGGCCCCCATGGCCCAAATGGGCCGTGTAGGGCCCTAAACAACTACCACACAGTTGGAGCCGTGAATTTATCATAACCCTTAGTCATAATTGAATTTCCTATTGGAAAAGAAATACATGGTCCCTCAAAGAAAGACTCTCCACCATCCCATGTATGAAATTCAACACCTCCATCTACTCCCTTACTTGGGATTCCACCTGATTTTATGAACCTCTTTGGTGTCATTCATCAATTTTTTGGAGATTATTGAAGTTCACCACATATTTCAGAATAACTATTAGGATTCTTAATGAGATCCAGCTAGCCAACTGGCATTTTATCTTTGTAGATTGGTATCAAATGAAGATTGAGTGGCTATTCATCAACTAGAAAATCTCTTTGCAGTTGGATATGGAGCCATTGACTTTTAAACCAAAGTTTCTTTGGTTTTTATTGTATGATTCTTCTTCTCATTCCTTTTCCTTCCAAAAGCAGAAGAGAAGAAGGATATATTTCAGGTCATGTAGAAAGAAGGCTTTCCCAGTTTTTTTGGTTTTTTTATAGAAAAAACATCCACTTGAGTCAAAAACTGTGATGGAAAAGACTGTTTTGATTGGGAGAAAAGGAAATCCATTCATTTGAAACCAATCTTTTTGATAAAAATCTGAAATTAACTTGATTATTTATACATATATGTAATCTCTTTCTGTTTAACTGTTTTTTGATAATAACAAAAAATTATTTCCATCCCCAAAAGCCTTCCTGGTTCCTTTCACAATTCATATTTTTAAATTTGATCCATATTGTACAAGAACAATAGAAATAATTTGATAAAGATCAAGAAATTTTGGAATATTCAGATTATTCTAGTGGAAAATATGTTTTTCTGGCATACTGGATTTTTTATTCCAATAATAAAGGCACAAAATGACTCAAATATCATCTTTCTCAATCACATGTTAGGTTTCAGCATGCCATAGGAGTGCTTAAGGGAAGATGGGCCAGCTTAAGAGAAATGAAAAACAAGCTCCAAAATTCCAAAGACATGAACATAATTATCAATTGGATTTTCTGATGATTTATTTTGCATAAATTATTGGCCAACATCAAATATGAATGGGACAAAATATCTGAACAAAAAATACCTGACCCTTCTCAAGCAATTCCTACCTCATGTTTTCCTGCATCTTTTTCAATGAGAGAGCATATTCTTTCTCTCAATCTTTCTCAGCTTGAATCTGGTTTTTTTAATTTTCAAACTGGATCATAATTCAGTCCCCAGAGTTTTTTTTTAGGAATTGGTTTAGGATTTATGCTCACCCATGAGTACTAAACTGATTTATTTTATTTTTTTGGTGGAATTTGAATTTTTTCAGTCAACCACCATCTCTTGCTCACCAGTGACCCCTTCCCCCCCTTTTCCCACCTGCACCTCACCACCAACCACTGTCACATCCTCCCTTCAACTCATTGAAATACACCTCCTTGAACATCATGACCAATGACCACCACTCCTCATCACTACCATCACGTCCTTATTAGCATCACCTACTCACCACAAACCTCCAAAATTACCTCCTCCCTTAACCTCACAATAAACTACCTCCAGGTAACCACCCATCTCCTTGTTGAAGTAAGAGAGAGATGCTTTGGTTGAAATAGTTGAAGAGGTAGAGGAGGATTCTTATGACGCCATGATGAGCAGATCTGGGAGTCAGATGGGGGGCACTCAGGTTCAAAGTAAGAAAGAACAGATGAGGATTCATTAAGACAGAACAGATGATGATTCATTGACTGGTAAACCAGCAGCTTAAGTAGACTAAATCCAATAATTCTGACATTTGGCTGACAAGATGGATGAAACAATAATGAATGAAGTCAGATGAATATGAATATTAGGAATTGGGCCACTGTAGATGAAAGATAGAGGAGGAACTAGAGTTTATACTGCCAGAGCAACATAAAGACTTCACTAGACTAAAATACTTAGGGAAACTGCCACCATTGATTATGATAAAGATGACACTGGAAATAAGAATAACTAGCTTATTATAGAGATCACACTAGACATAAAACTTAGAGCATAAAATGAGAATATAAATCTTTATAAATTTTTGCACTCTAGTATTAGGAAACACAATATAAAACTAGAATTCTGACACTCCTCACCACCAATTTAATCACCTCACCCTCAAAAAATTCATCACCCCCCCCCCACTCCGGGTCAGTCCCCCCCTTGTAATTCAAACCCCCATTAACATTACCAATCCACTCCCCTGTCCTATCCACCACCAGGCCACTACTTGGTCTTCCTCAACCCTCCCTGGAACACTTCTCCCTTTCCCCCTTCCCATGATGTTCCCCCTCTGATCACTTTCTTTTTTAGTTGCTTGCAATTAATGAATAAATTATCATTATATTTTGAAATTTATTTTCAATTAATTTTAAATAATTTTTGTGTGTTTAATTTGCATTGATTTGAGCTTTTTTTATTTTTTTTGTGATGTGACCAGGTGATTCTTATTATTTTTTTCTCTCTTCTACAATTGATCTCTCAGAAACCTGGTAAATATAAACTTACTGAAAATATTCTCTCTCTCTCTTTTTCATTCTGATTTTTATGTTGGTTTAATTGAAATTCTGTACCCTCAATTTATTATTATTATTATTTTATTTACACAGTGCTTTGAATGTGAAATGACTGGTACCAAATTTTCTGCCTCTTTCTTTTTTATTTGTTTTGATTATTTTAAATTTGATTAAAATTCCCTATAATCTTTTTATTTATTTGTGCAATTTAATAATAGTCACTCCTTTTTCACCCCTCTTATTTTTAAATTCTTATTCTACTCCAAAAATTCAAATTTTTATACAATTTTCTCTAAAAACTTTTAATTTGGACCCAATCAAAGTATGCAGATGGCAAAAAATATGATGGGTGATGGTGATATGAAAGACAGAAGAAAAAATTGGAAGAATATGGCTTTTCAGAGAAAGAGGGATCAAAGGAGATATTCTGAAATCTCTTCAGAGGTCCATGAGAATATTTTGATTGATGAGGAAATCATGTGTTCTGGAAGGAAATTTTGGACTTGGGAGCTGTACCTGCCATCAAGGCTGAAAAGTGTCACACTTCAATCTCAAAGGTTGTTGTTTACAAGGATAGCAGCAGAAGGTAGGTGGGTAGATGCAAAATTTTGGATATTATATTGAAGATTTTAGAGTTTTCCAAGGTTATATCAAGAAATTTGGAGGCTGTGGAATGGGCAGAAAACTGCAGAGGTTATAAAAAGTAGTTTAGAATTGATCAAAAATGATTTTGAACTCAGAATTTTTTCCAAAATAGGAAAGTCAACCTGAGAACCAAGAGAAATTTAAAAGAAAGGAAATCTTTTTGGGGAGAATTGGTGGTGGAAAGTTGAGGAAACCAAGTATGCTTTAATATTCATAGGATATTGAAAAAGAGTATGACATTCAGTTGAGAAAGCAATTAATATGTTTGATATTCTACTTGTGAGGTTGCAGGCCAAGGTTACTGGGGCATTGGTATGGGACTACCATGGGAAATGCAGAAGGAAGCTTTCAGTATTTTTGGGAAAGGAATTGTGAGGCCATATGGAGAAGGAAGGGTGAAAGAGTATGTGTATTAATGTGTGTGAAAAGGTAAGGCATATGCAAGGAAGGTGTATGCAAAATAAGAGGAGGAGGATAGGTTAAGATCAAGGCTTGAAATGTATAAAGGGGGGTTAGGAGAATTAAGAGGGGGGAGGTATGCAGAAATTTACATGGACAGAGAAAGAAGAATCTTTTTAAGTATTAATTGAGTTTAAAAATTAATAATAACGGAGAAATCATTTATAGGTAATCAGTATCTATTGTAACAGAAGAAGTGTGGAGTGAAAAGTAAATTCATAAGTCATTTCAGAGTTATTTTAAGAATTTTAGTTGTTATTTTGGATTTTGTTCATACGTTTAGTTCTTATTGTGGAGCTAGTTAATGAGTTTAGTTTCAATTTCAGATCTATTTTGAAATATTTATCATGCTTTTATTTAAATTTTTACTGTTGAAATACTCTCCAATACATGAATATATATTCAACTAATGGTAAATTAAATAGAGAAAACCTAACTCTGCTGAACTATTATCAAATTTTTGTCATCTATTTTTTAAAAATCCTCAGATCATTTAATTTGTTTTATAATTCTCAATCTTTTCAATTAAATTGTACTGATTTGTTCCTTTTTCAATCAATCCAGCGTTTTCTTTGTGCCCTTTATCCAGATCCATTCATGTTTATGAAAATAATTCACAAGACTCTTTATTTCAGCAGTTAGTGTAACCCTTGTAGTAGTATACGCTAAATACAACATCAGAGTAAGTACAGCTGTCGGAATGAGAGATGACAGGTATAACTTTGGCTTGGATCATTTACCTACGGAAGACAGTTGGCTAGTGGGCTCAGTCAAGGATCACAGTCAGGAGTATGTGCAAAACTAACCAGTCAGTCTGTAAGAGGTAACGGACAATTAACCCAACCAGTACTCAAGAGTGGATGAAGATGAAAGTGGTAATGAAGGAGAAAGATGTAGAGGGAAAGAAGAGGACAGAGAAGATCCAATTTCCAATCCTACCTCCTGTGAGATTAGTCCTAGCTCCTCCTGGTGGTTGCGATCGACTATGAGGGGTTGAGGCCAAATCTTGAGGTTTGGTGGGGATGGTTGGACATGCGGAGCTAAGGGTTGAAGAAGAGCTACAATGGAGAGAAGGGAAACTGGAGTGAAGGGAAACTGGAGTGCGGAGAGGATGTTGGACCAGAGTACGCGCGGTCCTCGCCTTCTTCCTGAGGTGCGTCCGATGAGTTGCGCTGGACTGGGAGAACACTGCACGCGCTCAATGTTAGCCCATGGTCTACGCATCCGCAGTGGGTGTCGAGCTCGACCTCGAGGAATCTTTACTTGACACTCCTCCTAGATTCCAATGGGGTCAGGTGGAGCTGTAGCCTAGCCTGCACTACCTTCACAAATCCCAGGGGTTTGGTAAGGATGTCTGCAAGCATCTCGTCCGTCGGAGTGTGTTTGATTGAGATCAACGACTTTCGCACTAGGTCACGTATATATATTGGAATCATATTTTGATGTTCCTGGAATTGGGATTCAACTGCGCTTCTTTGCTGATGAAGTTTGCGCCTTGATTGTCATTTTTGATTTTTGGCTTGTTGATTTGAATTCCAATGCTTAGGATGAGGGTAGACAACCACCTTACTTGTTTTGCGCAGAGGTTCATGGCTATGAACTCAGCTTTTGTGGTTGACTGGGCGACCACTGTTTGCTTCTTGCTTGTCCAGCTTATTGGGTTGCCATACAAGGTCACTACGTAACCCGTGGTGGATTTCTGGGTGATTGTGGTCCTGCCGTAGTTGGCGTCGGCCCATCCGCACAGCTGATCTTCTTTGTCTGTTGACTTGGTGAATAGTAGGCCGACGGACTTGGTTCCCTTGAGATATCAAAATAGGTGTTTTACCATTTTCCAGTGTGCTTGAGACGGCCTATTAGCAAATTGCAACAGTAGGTTGACGGTGAACTGTATGTCAGGTCAAGTATGGGTTGCCAAGTGGATCAGGTGACCCAGTGCCTTTTGCATGGTTTTGACGTCAAAATCTGGTGATTCTTGGCTTATGAAATTGTGGATGTTCATGGGCGCTGGGGCTTTGACCGCGTTGATGTTGTCAAGACCAAACTCCCTGAGTGTTTTTTTGGTGAAGTCCCGTTGGTGAAGATTTACGGACCCGTCCCTGTTCCATTGAAGTGTGTATCCAAGGTGCTGGGTCGGACGTTCTTGAACTTTGATCTTGTAAGTTCCCCCCAGCAAGTTCAGGAACCGTTTGATTTCTCCGCGATCGCGTCCCACAATGAGTCCGTCATCCACATGAATATGCAGACGCAGTGACTTTGAGGCGTTGGTGAAGATTGACTCGTCACCGGGTGACGGTTCCAACCCGAGTTTTGCCAGAGTTGACACAAGATTTGCCCGCCAGCACCAAGGGGCCTGTTTCCTCCCGTAGAGAGACTTGTTCAGACGCCACACCTAATCTTCCTTCCCGGGAACCTCAAATCCCGCCACCTGCAACACATGGACCACCGCATCAATATCTCCGTACAAGAACGCCATCTCAACGTCAAACTGGAAAACGTGATGATCGTTCTGAACTGCATCAGCCAATAAGACCTTCAGCAACTCACTCCGCCCCACCAACAAATACGTGTCCAGGTAGTGCCTTGGATATTCCTGGTGGTTCCCAAAGCAGACCCAGCGCAACTTGCGTTGGGTGACTTCCCCAAATTCGTTTTTCTTGCGGACCAGGCGCCACATCCCACCAATAACTTTGTTGTCGGCCGGTTGAGGTACAAGCGTCCCAGTTTCCCTTAGCAGATGGGAGTTGTTCTCCTCTGTCATTGATTTGATCCACAGAGGCCTCTCCTGCTTGTCCGACATGGCCTGCTTGACCGACACCACCTCATTGATCATAGCCTCTTCATCATTGGCGTTGGGGTCCGGATGACCACGGCAAGAGGCCAAATCAGTTAATACCGCGCTGGGGTCAACATTGGACGAGATATCTTTGGGTGCCTTCTTGTAGTAGGGTACGTAGGCGTAGCCCTTCTTTGCACAACCCAATGGGCGGTTGCCAACTTCAACTGTTGGTGGAACGGTTTGATTCTCATGCGCGAGCGACTCATCATCAGCCAACAAGGGGATTGGGCACAACGTAGTGTTGTTTGAGCCGGATTGACCAGAGTTATTAGGCTCCGGGGGATTGTTGGATCAGGGGTGTTTGTCGTGATCGCCCAAGAGCATGGGAATCAATACTACCGTCAACAAGGGTCCAGTTGAGTTGGTGTGGGGGGCAGGTAGGCTCTGAGGAAGCGCAGAGGGGGGCTTTTTTTTTGATTTGAATTCCAATGCTTAGGATGAGGGTAGACAACCACCTTACTTGTTTTGCGCAGAGGTTCATGGCTATGAACTCAGCTTCTGTGGTTGACTGGGCAACCACTGTTTGCTTCTTGCTTGTCCAGCTTATTGGGTTGCCATACAAGGTCACTACGTAACCCGTGGTGGATTTCTGGGTGATTGTGGTCCTGCTGTAGTTGGCGTCGGCCCATCCGCACAGCTGATCTTCTTTGTCTGTTGACTTGGTGAATAGTAGGCCGACGGACTTGGTTCCCTTGAGATATCAAAATAGGTGTTTTACCATTTTCCAGTGTGCTTGAGACGGCCTATTAGCAAATTGCAACAGTAGGTTGACGGTGAACTGTATGTCAGGTTGAGTATGGGTCGCCAAGTGGATCAGGTGACCCAGTGCCTTTTGCATGGTTTTGACGTCAAAATCCGGTGATTCTTGGCCTATGACATCGTGGATGTTCATGGGCGCCGGGGCTTTGACCGCGTTGATGTTTTCAATACCGAACTCCCTTAGTGTTTTTTTGGTGAAGTCCCGTTGGTGAAGATTTACGGACCCGTCCCTGTTCCATTGAAGTGTGTATCCAAGGTGCTGGGTTGGATGTTCTTGAACTTTGATCTTCTACTGAAGTTGATCCCATTTGGTCTGAAGGTACATGTGCACTCCCCGAACCGGTCCAAGCTTGAAGCGCGATCAAAGCCTCTACTGTTTCTGGGGTATGAACCATACTCGGAAGCAGGCAGATTCATCAACCCATCCAAGCGCCAAGTGACGGTGTGGTGTCAATATATAGCCTCGGATTGGGAACTGCGTCGCGGCCTGCGCGCTCAGCATCTGGTAGGTTGGGCTCAGCAGTTGGGGTGCGCTCGTTCTCAGCAGTGGCCGCTGCGGGCTCAGCAGAAGGCGCAGCAGGGCGAAGCATGCAGCTGCGGGCCCGGTCTGACTAGGGGAGGCGGGCCGCGACCCGCTTGGGTGTCCAACCTAATAAGATCTAGTTGAATTTATTGAGAACTTATAACCAGCTTTGGCTGAGAGATCAAAGGAAACAAACAAGCGTATCAGAAGAAGAATTCAAGATAGGAGAGATCAGCAGAGAGACAGAGGAGATGAATTCTACAGCGTAGATCAACAGGCGTTGCTTAAGGAGACAGTCTTGAATTGAGATCTAAGGACAGAGAGACAATAGAGGAACAAGAAAGAGTAGAATTTGAGTATAGACGTGGATGAACTGGTTTGAAGCATGGAGTCAGGCTAGGTTTGTTGAGGTCTTGTTGGAGAGATCGTCATCTTACCGGTCAGAGTCAGATGTATTCAAGTCGAGCGGTTGCGGTCATAGCTTGATGTAGTTGAGTCGAGTGGTTGTGGTTGGAGTTGGTATTGTCAAGTCGAGCAATTGTTTGAGGTAGGAATGGAGACTAGTGAGACAAGCAAGAAAGATAGACAGACAAAGATAAATTGAAAAGAAGAGAGATAGAAGAAGGAAGAATAAGCAGAACGGAGAAGAGACAAGAGTTCGAGGAAATAATAAACAGAGAGGGAGATGAAACAAGAGTAGTCCCTGGTCGTCCTCACAGAAGAGCACATCGGGGTCCCCGTCAGAGGTTCAGTGCGCCGACCGCGCGCAGAAGCGCGGTCAGAGGTGAGGATTCAGAGACGTGGTATAGGATGAGAGCGGGAGAAGGAGAATACCTAACACCCCTTGTGACTGGTAAGGTGAGATCGACTTAGTGTTGATTCATTTGATGAGGGAATATGGATTGTTGGAGAAGTCGTAGGGCTTTGACGGAGGTGGCTTTAGTTAGGGCATCCGCCATCATTTCTTTGGTGAGAACAAGGTGAACATCGAATTTAGCGGCGGAAAAATCTTCTCGTAGACCTTTGGTTTTGATATCGATGTGTTGTGACTTGGAGTGCGACCCAAATTTTTTTATTTTATCGTCCAGCCCTTTATTATCTATATATATTGTTGGTTTGCTGGAAGGGGAACCATTGATTTCTTCTACAAGGTGGGTGATCCATCTCAATTCAAGGTAGCAGTCGAGTAACGCGTTCAATTCAGATTCAGTAGAGGAATAGGTAACAGTCCGCTGTCAAGAAGAATTCCAGAGGATTGGACTGCCGTAGTGTAGTACAATGTACCCGGTTTGGGACTTGCGTGAAGTGGGGTCGTCGCCCCACGTAGCATCACTGTAAGCTGAGATGTTGTCTTTGGATGGATTGTACTTCAGAGTCAACTTGAAGTCTTTAGTGGTCTTGAGGTACTTCCATACTTTACGTACTTCCCTCCAATGAGTGAGTCCGGGTTTTGCGTTGAATCTTGCTAGATTGGAAACCGCGAAGGAGATATCTGGGCGAGTGTATTGAGAAAGGTGATTCAATAGTCCAATCGTGGATTGATAATTAATGTTAAGTTGACAGAACTGAGCATGATCTTCGTTGGAAGCTGGCTCTAGGGGAAAATTTTGAGTGAGGGGCGCATTAACATCCTTGTAGTCAGTAAGACCCAATTCTTCTAGGCCTCTTTCAATATGTTTTGGTTGACTCAGGAAAATACTGTTGTCGTCGAATTGCATCAACATCCTGAGGATCTTATTTGGCGAGTGACAGGAAGAATTGGAGAATCTTTTTAAGAAGTTGACCACAAATGTGTCAGATTTACCTACAAGGATCAGATCATCGACATGGAAGTAGAGAACTTCCCCTGACTTAGAATTAAGATACAGACACGGGTTGCTGGTGGATTCACTGAACCCTTGAGATTTGATCCACGCGGTAAGTGTTTCATACCAATTCTTGGGTGATTGACGCAGACCATAGAGCGACTTCTTCAATTTGAGATAGGGAGACTTTTGATTTGATCCTTCCGGAGTCTTGACGATCACAATTTCATTCAGGGGAGCGTGAAGGAAAGCTCCTTTCACGTCGAACTGGGTGAACGTCATTTTGTTTTTCAAGCCGTAGACCAGGGCGAGACGAAGGGATCCGAGTTTTCCGGTTGGAGCCCAAGTTTCCTCAAAGTCTACACCTTGAACCTGATCAAATCCTTGCACGCACAAGCGCGCTTTGTATTTCACAGGTTCTCCGTGACAGTTCTCTTTCACTTTGAACACCCAAGTTGTGTTTAATATGTTGTTGGGTTCACTGTAGTATTCTTCCCAAACTTCTTGAGCTTCAATTGAATTGAGTTCTTCCTCAGAAGCTGCTTGCCATTTAGGCCATTTGGAGAATTTTCGGGCTGCCTTGTAAGAGGGAGGTTTGTAATAGTGGTGAAAGCCATATCTTTGAGGTTTCTGGAGTTCATGTCTGGGACGTAGGTTGGGTCGCTGGCAAGGCAATTCTGGTTCAGGATGAGAAGGAGGTGGAGATGAAGATGCAGAATGGGGAAGATTGTATTCATGATTTGAGTCTGAGTCGGAATGTTCAGAGGAGGGTTCCCTAATTGCAAATTGTTTGTCATTCAAGGAGAAATCATTTTTGTAGTCATTTGAGTCGGGTTGAGAGAAGATATCTAGCCCCGGCAATTCGAAGAACGGAAATTCTTCATGTTGCTTCTTGAGAAACCTAACGTGCTTGGTTTCCACGACGGCTCCGGACGTATTCAGAATTAAGTATGAGTGAAAGGTGGGATTGAATCCAACTAGGACTCCTTCGAGACCTTTTTCGTCAAACTTTCTTCCCTTCTGGAGATGATTGGCAAGGTAGATGACGGAAGAGCCTACGGGTTGCAAGTAATTAGCTGGGAGAATATTACCAAACATGAGTTCCCAGGGAGATGATTGATTACCTTCCCGAGGAACCTGATTTAACATGAAGCAGCAGCTACGTGTAACTACATGCCAGAAATTCTTAGCTAGTTGGGATGAGGAGAAAGTGGCCCAAGCGGATTCTATGATCGTCCTATTAGCTCTTTCTGCTCATCCGTTATGTTGAGGATGATAAGGTTCAGAAGTGTGGAGTTTGATAAACTTCTTCTTAGCAAAGTCTTTTAAGGTGGAGTTGGTGAATTCCGTTCCTTGGTCCAAAAATATTTTGGAGGGGTAGTAGTGAAGACGTTTATATTCGGTCTCTAGAATGTTGATAATTGTCTTGGGAGTCTGGTCTTTAGAAGTTAGAGGAAAGCAGGCAAGATAGCCAGTACAGTTGTCGACTAGAGTGAGTAAGTACTGATGTCCAGCCTTTGATTGAGGAGTGATCGGGCCGACCAAGTCAAGATGGATGCGTTCTAAAGGTTTGCCGGCGGGAGTGGAAATATTGGAGAAAGGAGACCTGGTGATTTTACTCTTGACACAGCTGTTGCACTGGAAATCCTGGAGCTCGTCCTTGGAAAAGCGGTCTTTCAGAAGCAGTTTGAGAGTGGAGATTGATGCATGGCCATACATTTTGTGCAATTCAGAGAGGGTATTGGGTGAGTCGGAGGATTGATTGGCGACGTTTGCAGCATTGCCCTGGCCAGTAGATTGAGGTTTTTCAACGACAAATAGGTTGTCTCTTATCAAGCCCTTCAGCACAATTTGATCTCCTTGAGTCACTTTGAATGCATCGTGGGCTTGAGTGAGGTTGCAACCCTTCTTTGCGAGGATTCCTGGGCTGATCAAATTGACAACAATATCCGGTACGTAAGCGCAGTCTTCAAGCGTGATCACGGAATCGTTCCATTTGAGTTTAACTGTTCCAATTCCTTTAATCTTGAGATTGGCTTCCAGTTTTCCAGTTTTGATCTCTTCGGACTCGTCTTGCAATTTTATGAATGAGAAATATTTGAGATCATTAAAGATGTGGACATTTTCCCCAGAATCCAAGAGTAAATTTGGATTGTTGTCAGCATTAATCCAAAGGGTCAGTAATGCATGATAGTTGATTGTAGGATTCTTTTTAATCTTATTTTTCCACTCTTTTTGTTGTTCTATCCACCATTCAGGAGCATTTTTGGGGTGAAGGTGGAAGCACAAAGACTCAGCATGGGGCGCGTTAGGATCATGGTACCCCTTGCGGCATTTCATTTTGGTTTTCTTCTTGTCCTTATTACTCCTTGTCTTAGTCAAAACTAGTGAGACTTCTGTGGATGGTTTATTTGAGTTAGTCCGGGCCTTTCTCTCGTTGTGGTATTGGATAAGGTGATTGAATACCACGTCCATTGTCAGGTTCTTTTCTACGTGCATGATTTGTTGTTTGAGATTTTTGAGTGTTGGAGGGAATTTGAACAATAGTAGATAAGCCAAGATATCTTTTGGCAGTTCAATCCCGACGTCTGTCATTCTTGTAATAGCCTTTCTCATCTTGGTGATGAAGCTCTCAATTGCATTTTCCTGGAAGACGGAGTGGAGAAAGTGGTTGAAGACTCTCGCTCTATTTGCTGTCTCTGAGGAGGCAAATCTTCTTGTAATTTCGGCCCATAGAAGCTTAGAGGACGAGATGTTCGTAGAATTGACAACGTTTGCGTGAGTAGTGCTGTCTAGCTTAGATAGTATTATTTCCCTGATTTCTCTGTCTTGTTTTGTTGATAGAGGGCCTGAGTTTTGAGTGATAGCCTCTTTGATGTCCTTGAGGTCAAACAACATGAGCATCTTGTCTCGCCAGATTGAGTAATTCTCTTCATTTAAGTGGGGTATGGCGTCAACTGATGCTTTCAGAGCAACTTGGTGAAAGTAATCATTTGCCCCGGCTGGTTCGTTCATGGCTTGATCGATTGAGTAGGTAGGTTCTTTTGGCTTTTAACCTTAATAAGATCTAGTTGAATTTATTGAGAACTTATAACCAGCTTAGGCTGAGAGATCAAAGGAAACAAAAAAGCGTATCAGAAGAAGAATTCAAGATAGGAGAGATCAGCAGAGAGACAGAGGAGATGAATTCTACAGCGTAGATCAACAGGCGTTGCTTAAGGAGACAGTCTTGAATTTAGATCTAAGGACGGAGAGACAATAGAGGAACGAGAAAGAGTAGAATTTGAGTAAAGACGTGGATGAACTGGTTTGAAGCATGGAGTCAGGCTAGGTTTGTTGAGGTCTTGTTGGAGAGATTGTCATCTTACCGGTCAGAGTCAGATGTATTCAAGTCGAGCGGTTGCAGTCATAGCTTGATGTAGTTGAGTCAAGTGGTTGTGGTTGGAGTCGGTATTGTCAAGTCGAGCAATTGTTTGAGGTAGGAATGGAGACTAGTGAGACAAGCAAGAAAGATAGACAGACAAAGATAAATTGAAAAGAAGAGAGATAGAAGAAGGAAGAATAAGCAGAAAGGAGAAGAGACAAGAGTTCAAGGAAATAATAAACAGAGAGGGAGATGAAACGAGAGTAGTCCCTGGTCGTCCTCACAGAAGAGCACATCGGGGTCCCTGTCAGAGGTTCAGTGCGCTGACCGCGCGCAGAAGCGCGGTCAGAGGTGAGGATTCAGAGACGTGGTATAGGATGAGAGCGGGAGAAGGAGAATACTTAACACAACCCAGTGATGGAGCCGGTCCAATCAGGTTCTCGGGCGGTTAGTTAGGGAAGGAAAGGGCGGAGCGATCGCGGGGCTATACCCGTGGACGGCCGCGCGCAAGCGCGGGCGGGCTACGGGACTAGGAAATTCACGACGACGCGTTGGGCGGATACGGGCAATCACGGTGAACTTTGAGAAGCGCGCGGCGGAGGGCCGCGCCGCGGGGGACAAACCGGATGCGTGTAATGGCAGGCGAGCAAGCAGAATAGGATACAGAAAGGGTACAGGTTAGGATATGGGATAGGGTTTTGGGCCTAGGGTTTCCTTCTTCATTGTTGTCGGGTTGTTCATGTGCTTGTACTTAGGTTAGGGTTGAGGGGGAGGGCTCAAATACCTTTCCCCTCAAACTCCGGGTTGTAGGGGGGCATCTTACCATTGTATCATCAGGAGGCGGGGAGCGGAAAAGGGAGCGGACTTAGGAAAACAGAATCCCTCCCCTCTTCTCTCCTTTTCTCCTCTTCAGGCTCTCAAAAACTTCTCTTTACGCTCGGCATCTAATCCTTACAGACGCTTAGACCCAAGAACTCCTGAACCTGCGGCAACTTTGTGAGGGATAACCTCTAAAGTTTCCACATCTGGGGGTCTGGCCGGGAAACTCTTTCGTCAATGTCTCTCAAAGGTACTCAGATGCTATTTGCCTCTCCTCTTTCCTCCTCCTCCTCTCGCCAGCTCCTCATTGACCCAAGGGACTATCCGCACATCCGCTTCAACATCGCGGGTGTGGAGCGGTTTATTTCACGTTACGACCTGATTGCAGACTCCAAAGGCGCATCGGATTCCAAGAAGGCACGCTATATTGTCTTGTTCATTGAAGGTGCGGAAGAACGTTGGGACGTGGAGGAGATGAGCGGCTATCTGAACCGGAATTGGACAACGTTGAAGGGGAACATGCTGGCTAGATGGGGGGGGCGTGACTCTCATTTCCGGGGAAGCAACTTCAGGCCACCCGCGGAACCGGGCTATGGAGCGGACACGCGCGATGGGGACCGGTGGCGAATGGAACCGGGCTACGCGGAGCTGTATTACAGGGCAGCGCGCGTCCTGGCCTCGCCGCTGGTAGCCACCCCTTGGGCTGATGAACTGGCAGAGGTGGCGGAGGGCCTTGAGGCCTATCTGAAGAGTATCCAGCGTCCTAGCATGTCCGCGCCCCGGGCACGCGCGCGTGGAAGCAATGGTGATGGTGGGCGGACGAGACACAAGAGTCGGACGGCAAACCCAATCGATCCGAGGCCGGCAGAGGCAGGGTGTGTGTTGGGGAAGCGGGTATCGGCGGGACCGGTTCAGTCTAACGGCGGGAAGCGAGCGAGGACAAAGCGAGAAGAGGATACTCCGCGTGGTTTGGGATTTGGCGAACGGCGGATAAATCTGATGGGAGGTGGGGGACAAGCGGTGGTGGGAGCAGGTCATGTGTTGGGCAATCGTAACCAAGGCGAGACCCTTTTGACGGCGGACAAGACGGATGCCAAACGGGAAAGGGGAGCGCTCCGGGACCAAGAATCGGACGGATCAGGCACTGACGGCATGGTTTGGAGGAATGCAGGGAGATCAGGCAACGGACGCAACCCTCATGGCATTGGCTGAAGCCACCAGCTGGGGACAGCAGCTAAGTTTGGGGGGGGAACTAGAGGATAGGGGGCAGGCACGGCAATGGGATATATATATAAAAAAAAAAAAAAAAAAAAAAAAAAAAAATCTTTCACCTTTTCTATCATTTCTCACTCATCACTTTTTTTTTCTTATTTTCTCATTTTTTTATCATTTCTTGGGCGCAGACGCGGTTCTCAACCTTGCGTCTTAGTTCTCACTCAGGCGCGGACCCGGCTCTCATTCTCGCCCTCACGATGCGCGCGGCGCGGATTTTTCTTGGTAAAACAAATTTGCGTTTGAGGCGTGTATTTCTCTCAATGAATAGGGAAACGCGGTACAACAAAAAGCGGATAAAAGAAGGAAGGGAAAAAGAAAAGGGGAAGAGGGGACAGGGCCGAGGCGCTTAAGCCATCTTCATCATTTCCTCCATTTCCGCCCTCAATGATGCCAGTAGAGCCCGGAATGACGCCAAGAGTTTGCGCCGGGATTCCGAGGATTGGGCTCCGGGAGTTGCAAGGTATTGGCGGAGCATTGTAGTTGACCTTTCCGCAAAAACTTCAAAGTTGGCCGCCGGGAGCGCCATCACGACCGGAATCTCCGGGATCTTGGGAGAGTCAGCGGGAGGAGGGGCTGGTGCAGACGGGCACTCAGGGGATCCAACAGGAGGGTCCGGTCCAATAGGAGGCGATGATGAGATGACCACCGGCAACGCGGGCGGAGGAGTAGGGCCTCATGGAGTCGGAGGAGTCGGAGCAGCGGGCGGAGGAGGAGGAGCCGGTACGGGAGTCGGGGCAGGAGGAGCCGGAGCAGGGGGCGGAGGAGGAGCTGGGGCCGGAGCAGTTCATCGCCTAAGGATTTTGTCAATTCGCGGGTCCCTCGTGCCTTGCGTAACCCGGACGCAATCCGCCCAAAATCACAAAGCCCTCCGATAAGCTGCGAAGTCCGGATAGTCTTCCTTACGCGGTGGTCCCGCGCGGCGAAGCGGAGAAGAGGAGTCGTGGTCCGAGTTCGGACGAGGATGGCGGGGAGGTGATCCGGGTGGAGTCCACGAGTCCTCCAAGATAGCGTCGTCATCCAAAACCACGAATGGGTCCGGACAAGCCCGCTTGCGCGGCCAAGGACGAGAGCCGGATTGGTTGGGGGCACGGGGCATACCCTTGCTAAGCGAGCAGCGGCGGTGTCCGCGGCGGCACGCGGAGCAGGCGCGGCGGCCGGACACAATAGAGCATTCAAGCCCGTTTCGGGCGCAGAAGTCGCAGCGGACCATGATGACAATGGAGTGGAGGGATAGGGATGCGGAGCGCAGTTTAGAGTTGGTAGAGGGGGTAGGGCGCAAAGGACGGCCGAGGTGATAATGGGGAGGACCTCTGGGGACAGAACTCAAGTTGGGGGGGGATGTGGTGTCAATATATAGCCTCGGATTGGGAACTGCGTCGCGGCCTGCGCGCTCAGCATCTGGTAGGTCGGGCTCAGCAGTTGGGGTGCGCTCGTTCTCAGCAGTGGCTGCTGCGGGCTCAGCAGAAGGCGCAGCAGGGCGAAGCACGCAGCTGCGGGCCGGGTCTGACTAGGGGAGGCGGGCCGCGACCCGCTTGGGTGTCCAACCCAGTGATGGAGCCGGTCTGATCAGGTTCTCGGGCAGTTAGTTAGGGAAGGAAAGGGCGGAGTGATTGCGGGGCTATACCCGTGGACGGCCGCGCGCAAGCGCGGGCCGGCTACGGGACTAGGAAATTCACGACGGCGCGTTGGGCAGATACAGGAAATCATGGTGAACTTCAAGAAGCGTGCGGCGGAGGGCCGCGCCGCGGGGGACAAACCGGATGCGTGTAATGGCAGGCGAGCAAGCGGAATAGGATACGGACAGGGTACAGGTTAGGATATGGGATAGGGTTTTGGGCCTAGGGTTTCCTTCTTCATTGTTGTCGGGTTGTTCATGTGCTTGTACTTAGGTTAGGGTTGAGGGGGAGGGCTCAAATACCTTTCCCCTCAAACTCCGGGTTGTAGGGGGGCATCTTACCATTGTATCATCAGGAGGCGGGGAGCGGAAAAGGGAGCGGACTTAGGAAAACAGAATCCCTCCCCTCTTCTCTCCTTTTCTCCTCTTCAGGCTCTCAAAAACTTCTCTTTACGCTTGGCATCTAATCCTTACAGACGCTTAGACCCAAGAACTCCTGAACCTGCGGCAACTTCGTGAGGGATAACCTCTAAAGTTTCCACAATGGTAAGCAGGGATTTCACGCTGACAAGGCTGTTCTTCCACTACAACTCCACGCTATTGCTAAAAAATGCCGACCTAGTCTCCAACGGGGATGAAGATCCAGAGAACTGCGGCTTCCTCGTTCAGGACAACTGCCTATACAACGTCAACAACCGCAATGAACAGCTGCGAGAATTAGTCTACAACTCGGGGGCCTCCAGATCAACGGTATGCAACCTCTCCCTCCTGCAAGACCCCCGACCCATACACAAGCATCTCAACACCTATGGCGGGAGCATTAAAATTACTCACGTGGGCAAGCTTGAAATAGGAGGGACCGTCATCTACCCAGTATTCTACGTGCCCGATGTGGTGCTCTTTTATGGACGCGAGTCAGGAAAGGGCTGCAGGCGGCGCGCTCAGCAATGGGAAGGGCCTTGTCGCAGCTAGCCGCGCTGCGGGCTCAGCAGCAGTCAGGTAGGCCCAGCAGCGGTTGGGTTGGGCTCTGCACCTGGAGACGGGAGACGACGGCTCGCGCAGACCAGAAAGCTTGCATGGATCGGAAAGCTTGCGCGGATCGGAAGGCTTGCGCGGATTGGAAAGCTTGCGCGGATCGGAAGGCTTGCGCGGATCGGAAAGCTTGCGCGGATCAGAAGGCTTGCGCGGATCAGAAGGCTTGTGCGGATTGGAAAGCTTGCGCGGATCAGAAGGCTTGCATGGATTGGAAAGCTTGCTTGGGTGGAAGGCTTGCGTGGATTGGAAAGCTTGCGCGGATCGGACGGCTCGCGTGGACCAGGCGGACCGCGCATTGCAAGACGCGTGGATTGGGTCACGCAGGTACGCGGATACCTGGAATGGGTTGATGGGCAGATGGGCGCGGGCAGGCAAGCTGGGCATACGTTGATATTGAGGGGCATGGGTTATGGGGCAAGGGATGGAGGGGTAGGATTGGGCTAGGGTTCTGTGCTTAGGGGTTTTATTTTATCATGCTTGCTTACTTGTGGTTGTACTTAGGTTAGGGTTGAGAGGGAGGACTTAAATACTTTGCTCTCAACTCTGGGTTGTAGAGCGGAGAAGCACTGCACTTCACTTCACTGCACTTCACTTCACTGCACTTCACTTCACTTCACTTCACTTCACTGGACTTCACGGACTGGACTGCACTCAAGGATATCACTTTTTATGGCATTGGATTGGATTGGATTGGAAAGGAAGGAATTCATCTTATTATTTCTCTCTCTCTTGAACGGCTGCATCCAATCTCCTTACAGACGCTTTGATCAATAACTTCCGGAACTTGAGGACGACTTCTGGGGTGTTGCTCCCTAAAGTTTCCACACCGAAGGTCCCAGAAACCTGATATTGGCCTCCCAACTCGAAGACCACGGATTAAAGGTGATTCACAAACATTGCATGGTCCTGGTCAAGCTTGCAAACAGCATAGTCTATTGGTTCCCTCGGATAGGAAACCTCTACATATCCTACCACAACCCGGCGAACAAGATCAACATGGCCTAGGATAACGTGCCAGTCTTTATTGGCGTCTGTGACCCCAGCCATGTTGATCTCATTTGCCGGGTTGTGGTAGGATATGTAGAGGTTTCCTATCTGAGGGAACCAATAGACTATGCTGTTTGCAAGCTTGACCAGGACCATGCAATGTTTGTGAATCACCTTTAATCCGTGGTCTTCGAGTTGGGAGGCCGATATCAGGTTTCTGGGACCTTTGGGCGTGTAGAATACTGGGTAGATGACAGTCCCTCCTATTTCAAGCTTGCCCACGTGAGTAATTTTAATGCTCCCGCCATAGGTGTTGAGATGCTTGTGTATGGGTCGGGGGTCTTGCAGGAGGGAGAGGTTGCATACCGTTGATCTGGAGGCCCCCGAGTTGTAGACTAATTCTTGCAGCTGTTCATTGCGGTTGTTGACGTTGTATAGGCAGTCGTCCTGAATGAGGAAGCCACAGTTCTCTGGATCTTCATCCCCGTTGGAGACTAGGTTGGCATGTTCCTCCCGCTCTTCTGGGTTGCTCTCCTGGCCGTCATCGTCTACTGCATTTATGGAATGGGCAGTCTTCAGTTGCTTCAGCTCTTGGTCCAAGCGCTCTATTTGCGCGGCAAGCAGCTTCTGGTCTTGGGTTTGAGGAATTTTCTTGGTGGGAATAGCCGACCTTGGCTTAAATGGGCGCTTGCCGTTGTCTTGATGAGATTTCTTGTTGGGAAGATGTTGGGGGGCTTGGCGAGGTTTGGAGGCGAAGTATGACGATTCGGTCGAGTTGGACACCCTTCTTGAGTCTTCCAGAAGGACTCGGTTAGTTACCGTCTCCAGGCTGAAAGGTCGAAGGTCGTAAAGTGTTGAGATCAGGCTTGACATGACTTCGTCAAGACGTAGGCTTTTGATGAACAAGACGGCTGCCAGTCCTGACGACACGTTCATGATTCTGTCTTCCGGGGGTTGACCTTCAATCATCTCCGTGAGATTGACATAGGCGTCCTTGAACGCTGATGTATGTTTGCGAAGGCTTCTGCCTGGTTCGTAGGTTATGTTGACTAGTCGAATTAAAGCATCACCCACGACGATCAACGACTTCTCACCGCATTCGAGTGCCAAGGCTTGATAGGCTCTCGAGAAGTTTGACTTGCTCGCTTTGATGCACGATTGGAGATCCTTATCGACCGACGTCCTGAGTAGGCTTAATGCAAGGGCATTTTTGCGGCAGTAAGTTTTCGTGGCTAGATTTTCTTTTATCCAATCTTTGCTCAGGATTTCCTCGTGGCCTTTACCTACGATGACGTCTTCAAACGCGCTTTTCCAATCGTGCCAGTTATTGCGGTTGAGCTTGACAATCTTGGTTTTTGTGGAGTAGTCGTCGTTATCGGATTCTTCAGAGGTTGGAATATTTATTGGGTAACCTCCGGAGTTTGCCATTTCCTCGAACCTATATATGCTGGGTGGTATGTACTCAAGGGTTGTAACTGCTAAGAGTTGACTCTTGCTACCATGAAAATAATTCACGAGACTCTTTATTTCAGCAGTTAGTGTAACCCTTGTAGTAGTATACGCTAAATACAACATCAGAGTAAGTACAGCTGTTGGAATGAGAGGTGACAGGTATAACTTTGGCTTGGATCATTTACCTACGGCAGACAGTTGGCTAGTGGGCTCAGTCGAGGATCACAGTCAGGAGTATGTGCGAAACTAACCAGTCAGTCTGTAAGAGGTAACGGACAATTAACCCAACCGGTACTCAAGAGTGGATGAAGATGAACGTGGTAATGAAGGAGAAAGATGTAGAGGGAAAGAAGAGGACAGAGAAGATCCGATTTCCAATCCTACCTCCTGTGAGATTAGTCCTAGCTCCTCCTGGTGGTTGCGATCGACTATGAGGGGTTGAGGCCAAATCTTGAGGTTCGGTGGGGATGGTTGGACGTGCGGAGCTAAGGGTTGAAGAAGAGCTACGATGGAGAGAAGGGAAACTGGAGTGAAGGGAAACTGGAGTGAAGGGAAACTGGAGTGAAGGGAAACTGGAGTGAAGGGAAACTGGAGTGAAGGGAAACTGGAGTGCGGAGAGGATGTCGGACCAGAGTACGCGCGGTCCTCGCCTTCTTCCTGAGGTGCGTCCGATGGGTTGCGCTGGACTGGGAGAACACTGCACGCGCTCGGTGTTAGCGCATGGTCTACGCATCCGCAGTGGGTGTCGAGCTCGACCTCGAGGAATCTTTACTTGACAGTTTATTTTACAAGCCTTTCTCCTTTCTCCTCCTCAATGGGCTCTACATCCAGTCTTAATTTTCAACACAAACTAATCTATTATACTTCAAACCATACTTCAATGAAATCATTTGTGTGGTGTTTATTCCTTTTGTGCCATTTATACCTACCATTCTCCCTAAGTGCATGGGGTGGTGTGAGGCAGATGGATATTTGAAAGGCAGATGTTGTGATAAATTTTTCTGTAAAGAAACACTAGAAAGTAGTGATGTGATTAGTAGAAGTTATGTGCAATATAAAAAGACACAATTGTATTTGAAAATTATCCATGAATGTTACAGAGGTGAAGAAAGTGATACAAATGATGAGATTGATTAATGAAGCTTTAGAAGTTGTGAGAGTTCTAAAAGAAGGATGAAAAATAATCTGAACTGAGTGGGGTTTGGAGACAGTGAAGGATGAGTTCAAAAATTTAATCACAGACCAGTCAGTGGTTGGATGCAAACCAGAAGTTATGGGGTGGAAATATGAAAGATAATGAGAAGAAGAAAAACAAGCAGATTTTTGGCTTGGATTACAGTTATTTATAACAGGGTAAACCCAAAATAATGATAAGCACAAGTAATTAGCTACAATAATCTGCGCAATACTTCGATATTGTATTGATATAGTCTCGATTCCAACGTGATTTGATTGTTTTGGTGTCTTGTCATCAAAAGTACTTCTGCACCGCTTCTCTTGAACCCACTCGCAAAGGTTGATGTCTACCGCGCAGCTTCAGCCATCTTCTTGGCGTGATCTAAAAAGGCCTAAAACTCGGTTTATCAGGTCAAGTTCGATTTTTTAGCACCGGAGGGCCAGGTGGGGAGGCTTCAGGATCTAGGTTGCCATTTTCATAAGCTCCAGGAAATCGCACGCTATCTAAACTCTCGAGAGAAGCTACTGTAGTTCTCTTCGGTTCTGGTAGTGACAATTGCCCGCAAGTGATGTAGTATTGATCTTGTTTTCCCTCAGCCTCGGAGGACTGTCCGAAGGCAATTCTTTTCAAAATAATCGCATCGATAATCGGGTTCATGAGTCAAGAATAGGTGAATAAACAGATAAAGACATGAGTAATCAGGAGCGAAAAAAAACAAGATATGCCTCAAGAGCGTATCGAGTTGTTTTTTTTTATATACGGTGTGAAATTAGGTTCACACTGAAATTAGGTTCACAAGCTAAGTGAAGCAACTCAACACAATTCTATCCGCATGATGTAGCTTCCCTTGGGCAAGTCATTTGGGATCGGAATCTTGACTTCGTTTCCATCTTTAGTCTTGTTATACGGGAATTCTTTTTTTGACCCTAGGCCTTGCTTCAAAGAAAGGATTTTGAAGTAGCTTATGGTGGAAGCATCAAAATCTTGACACGCAATTTTCGATGAGCCACAATAGCCGAGATAAATTTGAATGTGGCCATTCTCATGAGGGTAACTGTCGAGAAAACAAAATCATGCGTTAATCAGTTAAGAAATTATTTAAATCCCATGCCTGTGAAAAAGTTTTCCTCCTGCAGCTAACACTTTGTGGGGTTCATCATTGATTAACAATCGGACCGTAGCACCGGCGGCGACCGCTAGAGTTTTGCCTGCGCTTTGATCGGCACGACTGAATAACTTGCCACTGGGTGCGGCAACTTTAATACTCGGTGTCAAACTAGAACCACAGACGATTGCTGGATTGGTGAGGAAATTGCTACCAATCCAGCCTGTGTTCTCAGAGAAGCCGCGAATCGAAGACTTTGATAGCTTTTGCTTCTGCCCCAAAGTCCAAGTTTTTCCATCATCCGGCGACCAGGCTTTTATGTAACCATGACCGAGTCCATGCCGAACGTGGTAAAATAATGCTAACAAGATGCCGAAAGTCGAATAAGTTCGATTGATTTGGAACATCAATTTCGTCTAAGCTGTTGAAGCAAAAGAGTCTCAGAGTATTTGGAGAAGGAACCAGAGCGCTTTTTTGCCTAGGTAGGTTAAGGCTTGTGAGTAGCTGAAAGTTATCTTTCAACGTCAAACGACTAAAATAATACGATCTATCGACACAAGCTCAAACGGTTATGGTTGCATAAACCTTCAAAGAATACGGCCAAAAATTTATTGAATCGAAAAAATTGACAGTTTATTGGATATGGAAGAGTCCTACACATGGGCTGGAATCTCTTAGATCGTTGGAAGCTTCAAGACCGTCTGCTAGAGCGACGATACGCTGATCGGGCCAGGTAGAAAGCATCACATGAGTGCGCGAATAGGTTGAGAGCCACGACTTGAAATGAGCTGAGAGCCTCGGTAAAGGCTTCTGGGCCACAAAATTACTGGAATTGGTGGCTTTGGGGTGATTGTAAGTCATTCAGCGTGAGCCAAGTACACCACACAACATTCGACCGGACCACTCCAAGCAACTTTGTTCGACACATCTTTGAATTGATTTTTTTTGTTTAATTTTGAACCGCAATCGAACCAGTCAAAAGTAGGCTTCTATTCAACTTGACCCTGACGTCTTCGGTCTTTCGGTTCTTCTTGACAACAAACTATCCAATGACGCGATGTGATTATTTCCTAGTGCTCATTTCACTTCGCGATTGGATGAAGGCACAGGCGTCAACGAGCCTGCCAAAGGTCTTTACAGGGTTTCTGGCGCAAAGATGTAGCTTGGTCTGTGTAGAATTGCCAGGTCAAAAGACTATGAGACGAGTCCACAAAACTTAAATTTGCGGTCACATAGCGTCGGATTGACGAGTTAGTGACTCAGGGTGCTTATCAGGCCGGGCAGCCCACGGGTGGGAGCTTGGGTTTGGGCTTACCCCTAGGGAAAAAAATCAGATTTTGAGGAAACCCGGCGGGCTTTGAAGGTCGGGCTCGGTCAGGAGATGTGGATTCGGGCTGCTTTGCAGGCACCCGATTAGAGATGGAGGTGGAATTTCAGGGCATTTTTTGAAAGATCAAGAGAGCAAAATCTGACGGTATGCACCATGAAAAATTTGATGTCACTGGCTAGCAAGTGGCATCAACAAATCTCTGGCTGAAGCTCTGTCCAATCTCTAGTTGAAGCTATGCTCATGCTCCAACCAAGTTTTTGGTGCACAGCCACTATGTGCAATGCACAGTGACTGTGCATTGTAGCTTGGATAAAGCTGGACCTGACATTGGCTGGAGCTTGACCTGAGCTTGGTTGTAGACTGGGCCTGAAGTCCTTGATGGCACTTGCTGGCAAGTGACATGAAGTTTTTTTGTGGCAATGGTGTCACATAAGTATGTGGGGAGGGGATGGGTGGTGCAACTTCCTCCAAATGGGTGAAGCCAAGGCTTGTAAGATTTCAAATGGGGGATTGATTTTATTTTCAGTATTATTAGATGGACCAGTGAATCAATTAGGTATGAAGGAGTGCTAGTGCCATTTCTTTGAGCTACTTATCCCTCATCTTCCTTCATTAAACCCAGCAGTGTCTTACAATCACTAATTTACCATTGCCACATTGAAATCCACTCAAAAAGCAACAAATGAACTTGCTGGTACAAAATATCCAACTTAAAACCTATATTTCCTTACTCTGAAGGACATGGAATATTATCTGGAAGGTTCATCTCAAGAAGTTGGAAATCGTCTTATGACCTCAATGGAAACCCTAACCCAGTGCGCTCAGCAATGGGTGCGGCCTTGCCACAGCAAGCCGTGCTGCTGGCTCTGCAGCAGTCAGATTGGGCTTGGCATCAAGAGACGCGGGGCGGATTGGATCAGATTGGACGGATTGCGCGGATGAACCTTGGATATCTGGAATGGCGCCTTGGGCGGATGCGGACATGCGCGGGGGGCTCCAGGTTGGGTGTGGCGCAAGGGCTGCGTCATGAGAAGGACAAACCGGGTGGACATAATGGCAGGTGGGAAATACAGATGAGATATGGATCATGGGATGGGGTTGGAAGGATAGAGTTGGGCTAGGGTTCTGTACTTAGGGGTTTTATTTCATTATTCTTGTTTGCTTGCGGTTGTACCTAGGTTAGGGTTGAGGGGAAGGCTACTTAAACAGCACCCTCAACCCAGATGTATGAGATGATCATCACAGGAGGTTGGAAGGACCCTTTACACTCTTCTCTCTATCTCTCAGTTGTAGGGTGAACAGTCCCACTCAGGGTTTACAGACGCAAGGGATCAATAACTTCTGAACTTGGGAACCATTAAAGGGGAAGTCCTCTCCTGAATTCCACAGCGGGATGTGATGATTCATGTGTGGAGCAGACCTTTGAATTCAGACTTCACTTATAGGTCTCCCTGGGGTATTGACCAATGGCTTGCTATTCAAGGGAAACATACAAGGTACTTTTAAAAGACAACATTGTTTGCATTTGCCTTGGAGACCACGGGAAGCAGTACTAGGGACACATCTTTCATTTTGATGGATGTAGTTTTTTCAACAACAAGATGAGGATGAAAGCATATATTTAATCAATAATTTTTTCAAGCAATGAATTATAGTATCATTTGAGGGGTATACAGTAAGTAACAACTTTTAGAATCAATGGTAAAATCATCTAAACACTTGCAGGAGTTTTCAGTTTTATACCCGGGAAACTGTCACTCCCCAAGTAAGGGTTCTTGTCTTCCCCACTTTGATATATCCTCTCCTCAGTACCATCTACCTCAGTCCATTAGCGTGGCAGAAATAAAGCAAAAAATCAATGGTGCCATCCACTAACCACACCTTTGGCTTGCGTAATGAACTTCCAATCTTGGCAACTCAGTATACACTTGCAAATCTTTGCAGTTAACTCTAATATCCATTGAACATCCATTTGAGCTTTGCTCTCCTGCCCTGAGTACCATCAACTCTCAGACACCCATTCTCAGTCATGCACTCATGCCTAGATAGCCACCTCAACTGTAAAGTTTGCATTTGGACTAGTCCCCTACCCTGCATAAGCTACACCTTCATATGTGCATTGTCCTCATATTTCATTCCTTCCTATCTCATCTATTACATCCTTGTACACTCATATTCTATTGTCTTGCACCTATGCTACAACCTTGGAAATGACTGTACTGTTATTTCATTTTCCCATTCCATTCCTGTCATTCATTGCCTTGTTGCTTCCTAGCTGTAGTCAGCCATCCATCAGGTTGTATCTAGTAACCTTTGGACTACCTAGCTCATAAAGGCTGTTTTGCCTGCCTGAAGATTGTCTCCTGAGTTGGTTAATTTCATATGTTCTTGTATCTTGCTAAATCCAGTAATCACATTGGGCTTGGCTTTATTTCCTTTCCGTTGGAAAACTTCATCCCTCTTGCTGTTTGTTGAGCCATCAAACCACAGCTTGTAATTTGTAGTTAGCCTTGCTACCTTGCACTCAGTCTCTTAATTTGCACTCACAATCATCTAAGATTTTCCTATATTACAAGGGGTGGTCACATGACAGTAAATTAACTAACTAAGCTCCTGTATCATAGTTGGCCAACCTATAATAGATCTTCTTTTACAATTTCACGTACTTTCTTAACCAGGAATGCTTCCCTCACCCCTTACAATGATGATATCCATTGGGCAGGGAGATCCAGCACCTCACAGGCCCAACAACCCTTAGATCCAGTTACTTCTTCCAAATCTCCTTTGGTTGAACCTCTTGATGATCCCCTGCTCCTCAATGGGAAGCTCTGGTGGATCCTCTCAAGGAAATCAAAGATTCCAAACATTCCTCCAATGAAACCTTGACCCAAGGTAGATCAAGGGTTTGCACTAGTGCTCCCAAGGCCAAAGCTTCAAATCTTCTCTTGACCTTGATCCAGGCACTTAACCAGAATGCCTTGAAATCTAGTCCCAGTTTTCCTAGCTTCTGCACTTGGGGAATGAAGCAGCCTGAAAACTTTACAGGGGAACACTCCCATAAACTTAGATGTTACCTACAGTCATGTAAAATCATCTTCTCAAACAATCCCAATAACTTCCCCTCCAATAGGCATAAATTTATGTATGTGTCTTCCTTCTTAGAGGGCAGAGCCTTGCAGTGGTTCAAACTGTATCTCAAAATATTATCCAATACTAGCCCCACCTGTATTCTCAACAATTGGGAAAAATTCAAGCAAAAATTGTTCAACCTGTTTGGCAACCCTAACAAAGTGCAAAACAGCAAATAAAAACTTAATAATCTATTTATGAAGGAGAATAATGTAGGGCTTCCATTTATATCTCTCATTTCCAAAATCTGCAGTATTGCATCCAATGGAACAAGGCAGCACTCTTATTTCAATTTTGAAAGGGTTTACCGGCAGGCCAAATGGAACAACTTGCAGTTGGGGGACATAAAACAACCTCCCTTCAAAAGTTAATTGACCAGGTGATCAAGCTTTATAATGGCTATCACAAAAAGAACCACTCTTGACAAAACAACCATGGATTTTCAACCTCAGCTCCAAAGGCAGAAAAATCTTCAAAGCAAAATTCAAAGAATCCAAAACACTCCAAACCAAAAGGTAAAGCCATTCCCAAAAATCCAAAGTTCCTGGATAAGGAAACCGGGATGATCCAAAACAAAGAATGGCAAAGGAGGGTTTATGGATTTATTGTGGAGGGAAACATTATTTCAATAGTTGTGCAAAGTGGCTAGACATTCAAAACATTAGCTTGCAGTTTTTATGATACTTTCAAGGAAAACTACACATTATCTAAATTAAAGGGAGTCAATCTTTTCACTTGCAAGTCACTTGATGCTCTGAGTTCAACATTTATCCTCTTCCATTCAAACAATACTCCCTATAGTGTTTTACTCAATTCTGGCCCTAATGTTCCTTTTATAAGTTCATCTTTTGCCACTTGCAAAAATCTTTGCCTTCTGAGATAGATAGGTTTCCCATCTATTTAGTAACTAGTGTGACCAAACGGTCTCATTGGGTTACCCAAAAAGCAAAATGAACTTTTGCATTTTCCAATTTCTCCAGCTTTGAATGTGATATATTTGTCTTGGATATTCCTGGAATGGAAAACATCATTCTAGGCCACAGCTTCCTAGTTTACTGGAATCTGGATGTGAATTGGCAAGAAAGAGTAATTAACCTTTGAAACTTGCAACCACAGGACACTAACCTTCCTGTAAAAAAGGAATTAAAAAGCCTACCTGACACTTTTATTAAGTTGGATGACAATTTTATGCCAGGAGCTTTGCAATATCCTGACCTTCATTCCAAAGTTACCTCTTAAGATTTAGGAGTTATTGCTTATTTTTAAAACTTAACTCTTACTTTTTTCTTTGAAGAGAAACAGGCAACTACCAAAAGGTGTATTTTGAGCTCCCCAATCATCTCACATTGTGCAAGCACTTCAAATCTGGTGCTCAAAGATGACAAGGTTGAATATCTATAAATCATTCAAGAGTCTTTCAATTTGGCTTATGGTGACTTTGCTAACATCTTTTTGTCTGTAAAGGCAGATAAAATACCTGCTTCCCATTCCTATGATCACAGGATCAAACTTACTGGCCCACCTCTGACACCCGGACCAGTCTACTCTCTCTCAAAGCAAGAATGAGTTTCACTTCAAGAATACATTGCGGAAAATGTATCAAAAGGATTTCTTCAATCAAGCAATTTTAATACTGTCTTGCCTGTCCTATTCATTCCAAATAAAGATGGCAGCCTTTGACTTTGTGTCAACCACAGAAAACTGAACCAGGTAGCCTGGAAGAATGTCTACCCAGTACCACCTATGTCACACCTCCTCACTCTCTTCCATGGAGCTGCTTATTTATAAAAGTCATAACTTTGAGGCTCCTACAACATAATTTGCATTGCAAAGGGTCATGAGTATTTGACTGCAATGAGAACCCAGTTTGGTAGTTATGAGTATACTGTCATGCCTTTTGGACTCTGAAATGCTCCTTCTACTTTTCAAAATTTTTTCAATGTCATTTTTTCTGACCTTGTAGATAAATACCTTGTGGTGTATCTTGATGATATACTTTTCTAATTTAAAAATATTCAGGATCACATTGCACATGTGAAAGAGGTGCTGCAGCAACTTCAAAAGAATAACCTGTTTGAAAAAGCCTCTAAGTGCAAATTTCATACCCATTCTCTTCAGTTTCTAGGTTTTCTAGTATTTCAGCAAGGACTATTGATGGACACAGAAAAAAGCAAACACATATTGGACTGGCCTTCACCTTCTTTAGTTAAATCCCTTCAAATTTTCCTTGGATTCAGTAATTTTTACAGGAGGTTTATTGAGCATTACACCAAGAAAACTGTGAAAATTAATCTTCTTCTTCAAGAAGAAACTCATTTTATTTTTACAGAACAAGCTTCTTTGAAGTTTGAAGCTCTAAAGAAGGCCTTCACCACTGCTCCAATACTTTCTCATTTTAAAAAGCTAGCTTGCACTATTTTGGAAACAGATGCAAGAAACTATGCAATTGCAGGAGTAATCTTGCAGTTTTATTCTTTCTCCTCTCTTGTTCATCCCGTAGCCTTTGAGTCTTGCAAACTGCTTGCTTCCGAGCTTAATTAAAATATTAATGAAAAGGAACTTCTTAAAATTGTTTATTGCTTGAAGAAATGGTGTTCATACCTTTTGAGTCTTATGGAGACTTTTGAGGTCTTAACTGATCAAAATTCTCTGATGTATTTCATGAGCTCAAAAGTCCTTAAACGCAGACAGGCACATTGGTCCAAATACCTCTTCAATTTTCAACTTTAAAATCACATAATTCCACAGAAAACAAGCAGTAGTACCTGATGCTTTATCATGTTGGGATGATTTTTACCCAGGGGGGAGTACCTTTGTCAATAAAAATCCTGAAAATGTTAGGACACTCTTCTCCAACCAGTCTTCCCAACTCAGTTCAATCATCACTCACCTCCAAGAAAAGGCTTCCAAACTTTGACAAGCTCAACTAAATGACCTCAAGTGTAACAAACTTTGCAAGAGTTCAAAATTATTAGATAGTGAATACAGTATTTATGAAAAGGGCTATTTATTTTATAAAGATTTTATAGTAGTTCCTGATAATCCTTGAATTAAGTTAGATATCTTTGATTCTTGGAACAACTCTCCACTTGCTGATCATCATTGACAGGATAAAACCTACCAATTGATTGCACAAGACTTCTATTAGGGCATATCAGAGTTAAGCAAACCCACAATTTTTTAATGGAGGTTTCCAAACCCAATACTCCATTAAAAATAAAAAAACCCACTTGATTCACATCAGACATGTCAGAGTTACCGGAAAATAAATGGGTTTTTCAAAATAAAGTATTTCAAGGCTTTCACTTCCTCAACCAATCAGTCCACATCATCACCCCTGGTTTCAAACTCTGACCTTGTTGGAGAAATTCTGCCTCCAACCTCATCCAAAAAATTTGATTCATCGCTTTTAATGTATTCATTGCTATCCTCTACCTATCTTCTTTGCTTCATCACTCTCATACCCTCATCAATTCATCACTCTCACCACTTCAATGCTATCATTGCTTCATCAACCTCATCACATTATTGCTTTCATCACATCCATTATCTCATCACTTCATTGCTTCATCCCCACTTTCATCAGATCCTAATTCTCATTGCTTCATTGCTTCATTGCTTCATCACTTCATCCCAGCTTTCATCACACCCCTTAGTCACTTCAGTGCTTCATCCCTTCATCCCTTCATCCCTCTTACTCTTTTAAAATGGCCACTCAGCAAAACTCCCCCTGAAAGTCCACTAAACAATCCAATGGACCAAAGCAGGCATCCCCCAGAAACTCAAAATCAAAAAATCCTCCCCCATCAGCTTCCAAAGGCTTGAGTCAGCTCAAGAGAGCTGCTCAAATCATCCTGGTAAACTGGCTCAAAATTACCTCCAACTACAAGGCTTGATTTGGATCCAAAAATGAAACATGAGTTTGACAACCTCCATCCTCTAAGGTTAATGGTTATCTCATGATGGCTAATAAACTGAAGAATAAAATCAAAGGTAGGCTGGATCTTTCATCCAAAAATATGTGTGAGCAATTAAAGAACTATCAAGCCAAGTAAAAAAAAGCCCACTCAATGTCTATCTCTACTGGCTTTGGTATCACTGACTCCAATAAAGCCAAGGGGATAAACTCAGTGGTTGATAATTTGGACTCCGTTTTTCCTTTTTATATTCAAATGGATGAAATCTTTGGAAAGAAGGAAAATATCACCCCCTTAGCCACTTTTGATGCCCAAAAATCAGATTCAGTTGATGCTGAGGACATGGCTGTGGATTCTCAGCCTAGCAATGATGATCCTGAAAAAACCTATAAGTGGCCCCAATCTGATTTGGAGGAAGATATTCCAACATAACCAGCTCCAATCACTCCTACATCAGGTTTGATCAACAACTCAAACCCTTCCTTGGACCCCTTACTTCCTTCTTTGGATTTCTCTCTTCCTGGGGTGGAAGAACTTAAAAACTTGTCCAATGAGGAGCAAGTTATTCCTGTATTGCCACTACCATCAAAATCTGCTCAAGTAAGGAAGCAAGTTCTTTCCTCTTCTGTCTGGTTAATCCTTACTGATTTAGATTGTAAAAAAACAGGTCCACCCATTCCTAAATGGCCAAAAACTCAAGCCACTGGGACCTCCCTCATCCGCTTCAATTGAGAGTGATGAACTTTCCACAAAAACCTCCTCTGCAAAGGGAAAGCAAAAGGCCTCCAATCCCATAAACATCAACCCCAATAGCCGTCAAAAGAGGAGAAGCACTTCAAATGTTTCTGGCTTTGAGGGGATCATAGAGAAGAAAGATTCAAGTAAGTGAATTGATTGAATCTAATTTCTTTCAAAATAAATCTCATTCCTATTCCCCTTTGAAAAAAAGTGAAATCAAAAATTGAATCTGAAAAAATTCAGTTTGAAAAGGAGAAGTGGGATTGTAAAGTGGCTATTGATTTCCAAAAGTAGAAACCCAAGAGTTTGGCTCATCAACAGAAATTTGATGCTGAGTGGAAATTGAAACAGGCAGAGAAGGAGTTTCAAAAAGAGGAAAAGGAGAAAGAGAGACTGGAAAAGGAGAGGTAACAACTGGAAATGGAAAAAAAGATAGGTTATCAGTAGCCATGGCATGTATTGGTAGTGGTAGAACTCTGGAAGAAATAAAGGAAATTACTCAATTGATTGGCTTGTAAAATATTTGCTTTGATAAAAAATTTAAAAATAAAAACAAAAAAATTATTTTGAAATACAACAATGATTGAGCCTATTTATAACCCCACCAATGAAAAACGTTTTTTTATTTTTATTTAATTTTTTTTCTAGAATATATTTATCCACTTTTAAATTCCCTGAAAGTTTTTTGAGTGTTTTTGTTTATTTGAATTAACATTGCCATTCTTGTATGAGTGGCAGTCTCCACAGCTGGAAAGGTACAGTGCTTTTACTTATTGGCGTCCCAAATCATTTTAACCACACCTTTTTCTTTGAAATCAATACCAAAACCCAAGTTGGGAAAAACAAATTAGGGTGTATCAAAGTTATCAAAACCAACATTAGAAACCCGCCATTTTTTTTGACCAAACCTGTCATTTTTAATGGGGGGTTCCTGAAATACACATACCCCCTAACTGGTGTATTTCAAAATGGCAGGTTTCATGAAAATGGCGGATTTCAAACATCAAACCTGCCATTATGCATCATCATCCATTCACCATCCATCCCATGCAAAACACCCATCCACCTCCACCTCAGCAAATCCATACCAATCCCATCTCCATTGCATCACACACATCTCATCTCCATTGCTTCACATCTCCATTGCTTCACACAAATTTTATCATCATCTCCTCAACCACATCAAATCACCATCCTTCTCATCATTTCCAATCAAAATTCCCGGCAGCAAGTTGAAAACACAAAGAAGCTGACTGAGATTTTAACCACCGGTGTGGTGTTGTTTTATAGCCTTGGATTGGGAACCTGGCCGCGGTTGGCGCGCTCAGCATTTGGTAGGTCAGTCTCAGCACTTGGATGCGCGCGGTCTCAGAAGTGGCCGCTGCGGGCTCAGCAGTAGGCACTGCGGGGCTTGGCGTACCGCGCATGGTTCAGGCTTGATCAGATGTGGCAGACCACAGCCTGCTTGGACATTACAGACCCAAGAATGGAGCTGGACCAACCAGGTTTGCGGGAAGCTAGTTTGGGGAGGTAGGGCAGAGCAATTGGGGCTATAGGTGCGGGCCAACCCACAGGGCAGGAAATCACGCGGCTCGCTGGGCAGATACGGACAAGCGGGGGGCTCCAAGTAGGGCGCGGCAGAGGGCCGCCTCATGAGAAGGACAAACTGGTTGTAAGTAATGGTAAGCGGTGTGGTGCCCCATCCTGGAAACCCTGGCCAGTGCGGAGATTTTAATTTTTTTTATGATTTTTCTTTATCATCATTCATAGGTATCATTATCAAAAAAAAAAAACTTTGATCTGGAATAGGCTTCCATTTGGTTCCCAGCTCCCCTACTCCCTCATCTACTCATCAATCACTCACCCTCCTCCATCCTCCTCACCATCTCATCACCACCCCACCACTTGAGTTCATCCTCTCCTTGACCCACCCATTGGGTTGCTCTAGCAGCACTCCTCTGCAGACTTGAGTGTTGTGGTTGGCTTGCTCAGGAGTCAGGATGACTGGTGGCAGTGGCAATGGCAGTGGCAGTGGCAGTGGCAGTGGCAGTGGTGGCAGTGAGTTGGATGTTGATGTCCTCCTCATTGGTCTTGGTGCTGTTGGTGCTCTCTATGCCTACGTCCTTGAACAATTTCAGCGTTGTAGGGTCACCGCCATCACTCAATCACTCTACCATCCCATCCAATCTATCAAGTATGGTACCATCCCAAACTGGAGGCCCTTCCAATTACTAAGATCTTCTCAGGAGGCTATTGATTGATCCTATTGATTCATCATCTTCTGCGTCAAGTGTCTTCCCAATCTCAAGCCTACCTCTGCCCTCCTGGCCCCATTCCTAGCTCCTACCATTGATCATCCTCATCCTCCCGCGGTGGTCTTGATCCAGAATGGGATTGGCATCAAAAAAACCTTTGCCGAGGCCTTCCCTTTGATCCATATAATCTCCTGCGTCACCTGGACCGCCGCCAACCTCATCCTGACCCATCATCATCAACCCCAAAGAATTGATAACAATGACAACAACAACAACAATGACAATGACCACCACCCCCATCACCCTCCCGCAACAACAGCCGTCTCAAGCGGCTGTCTACTTCATTTGGCCGTCTCAAGCGGCCGTCCATCAATCCCCTTTCCACCTCTAGCTCGCCGGTCTCCCGCGCGGCTTGTCCGTTGCCCGCGTGGGTCTCTTCTGTTGCCAGTGCCTGTCAGACACCTGCCGGCGGTCATCCGCGGTCTTGGCAGTTGCCCATTCCCGTTGGACACCTGCCGGCGGTCATCTGCGGCCTTGGCAGTCTTCCGGGCCCATCAGGATGCCCACTGGCATTCCTCTTTGGTTTTTTTTTCTCTGAATGCTTGTTTGTTTCTTTTTGTTTCTTTCTTTTTTTTTTCTCATGACACTGATCCATAAAAAAAAAAAAAAAATCCGCTCCCACTTGTAAATCTCTCTTGGAAATAGTCTACAGGCCTCTGTTCTATAAAAGGAGGGGCTCTACCCTGCTTTTTCAGCATCATAGCAGATATCATCATAGAAATTCATCCAAGGGGAGTGTGTGCTTGTTCCCCCCCCATTATTGTAAAATTGAATCCTGATCCTTATCCTGGGTATATCTCTGATTGCCCCCTGATCCATTCTTGACCCTTAGTCTTTGCCCCTCTGTGGCATGATCCTTATCACCAACCAATAGCCTTGCTGGTTGAAGAAAAATTCTGTCTGTTGGAATTTTTGAGTGTGTTATACCACTCCTTGATCCCTTTCTCTGACCATACTGGTCCTGATCCCTGATCACCTTTCTGGAGCCAATCACAATTGATTGAAGAGGTCTTATTAAGCTTAAGACCTGGAGTGTTATACCTCCATTTATTTTATTTGGAGTTGAATTCTGTCAGCCTATTCTTGAGTCCCTTGAGAATTTTTGAGGTTATCCTTGCTTCAAATCAGTTACTGTTTGCTTTGGAGCTTCTTAAACATTGTGCTTTGTCTTGTACAGCCACCCTCAGTTATCTGGTACCCTTCAAGTGCTTGATTGCGGAGAGTTGGGCAGGTTCATTGAGAACCTGGAGGTTGCTTGGGTTTGAGTTGATCATCCCCAATCTTCTGCTGACAACCAGAGTTATTAGCTTGTGGGCGTTGTTTACATACAACAGCTTTTGTTCCTTGAACTCTAAGCAGACTTTAACTTCTTTTGTTCAAGTTTTTCCCTGCATAATCTTGTCTCAGATAGTGCTGTTCCATTGCTACCAAACCATTGTCATCTTTATCCTCAACTCCTTGATTCCTCATTTACCAGGTTCTGGACCTTGATCTTGGTTACATTTAAATATTTTTGTAACACTCAGGAGGGCAGCCTAAACAGCACCTTTCCCCTCCACAGAACTTCCACAGCCTAGCACCGTTTGGAGTCTTACAGCAGGCAGGGAACGGATTAGGGTTAGGCTAGGGTTCTGTACCTAGGGTTTCTTTTACATTTGTTGTTGGGCTGTCATTGCGCTTGTACTTAGGTTAGGGTTTAGAGTGTGGGCATAAAGTCCGCGCTCTCAACCCCAGCTCTTATCATATCATCTTATAATTTGATCTTTGGCGGGGAAAGAAAAGGGAATTCAACTCTATCTCTCTTTTCACTGGAGCATCCTTATCCTTAAAGACGCTAGGACTATTGATACCAGAACTCAAGGACAACTAGGGGAGTAGCTCCCTCTTGGTTTCCACATCTGGGGGTCTGGCCAGGAACTCTTTTGTCTCAAGTCTCTCAAAGGTACTCAAGATGCTACCAGAGGTTGCTTCTCCCTCTTCTTCCTCCTCCCGCCATCTCCTAATCAACCCAAAGGATTACCCTCACATTTGATTCAACGCCGCAGATGTGGAGCAATTAATCTCACAATATGAAGTGATTGCAGACTCCAAAGGTGCATTGGATTCCAACAAGGCGCATCATATTTTCCTGTTCATCATGGACGCCAAAGAGCTTTGGGACATGGAGGAGATGGAAGGCTACCAGAACCTGGATTGGCCAAAACTGAAGGGGGACATGTTGGCAAGATGGGGAAGTGCAATCCTTGTTTCCAGGAAGGTGATTTTAAATGATCCATGGTGGAGGCAGGCCCATGCAGCGGGGTCCGGTTGCAAGCGGGATTGGATTATGCGGCAGCGTGTGCTCTGGCCCTGCCACAGGTGACCATCTCTTGGGTTAGTGAACTTGCAGAGTTGGCTAGGGACCTCAAGATCTATTTGAAGATTCTTCAGCTCCCTAGCGCGCCCGCGCCCCAGGTGTGCATTTATGGTTAGAATAGCAGCTATTGGCGGTTTGGACGCAAGAACAAGACAATGGATTCAAAAGCGGGATTGGTTTCCCCAGCGGAGACAGGATACGTGTTGGGAAAGCGGGTCTTGGCAGAGTTGGATCAGCCTGTTGCTATGAAGCAAGCAAGGACAAGGGAACGGGAAGCGGATATTGCACGCAGCTTGGGAACCAATGTTCCGCAGGCAAGTCTTGCGGAGAAGGGGATGGAAGCAGATATTTTGCGCAGCTTGGGAACCAATGAACGGAGGATGGGTCTTGTGGAGAGGATAGGAGCGGTGGCTGAAGGGGCGGGCCAGGTGTTGGAGGATTGCAACCGGAGTTGGACCCCTTCAACGGTGGGGAGGATGCATGCGGAATGGAAGGATGTGGAGCGCGGTGAATGCGGAATGGGGCGGCCAATGGAGGGCCCGTTGCCATCACGGCTAGCGGAGATTTTGGCATTGGTGCAACAGAAAGGCGCGGCGGGGCTTCAGGTGCAGAATGGGAAGGGACTGGGCATCAACGGTATAAATGGTGAGAAGGAAGTTGGGGTTGCAAGGGCTTTTGCAACAGAAGGCGCGCCTGGACAGAAGTTTGGGAAAATGGCCTGTGGACACAACCCATGTGGGATTGGATGAGGCCATGCGGTTCTCTCTCTCACGGCAGAGAAGAAGGTTGCAAGCCACTGGGACAGCTGCTAGGCCTGGGGGGGGACAAACAGAGGGTTGCAGGAATGCGGGCACAGAGCAATTCAGGGTCTGTATACCCAAGGACAAGCCCCGCGGAGGAAACAAAAGGTGGAGCAGAAATCAGGACAAGGAGCGCGGCAAAAAAAAACTCTTTCTTTCCTTTCCTTTTACTTTTCCTTTTGTTCTCTGGGTATGTTTCTCTGTTTCTTTTTCTATGGATGGGCATAATGGGGTGGAAGTATGGTTGGGGTACTGCGGGACAAGCTTGACTTGGTAAGGGGGTGTCCTAGCCATTTCACAGCTGGAATAACTAGGCACCCCAGAATGTTTGTTTCCATTATTATCTCTCTCTCTCTCTTGGATGGTTGTTTGCGCGTGCTGGAGGCTTGTCTGTTTATCTTTTGTAGAAAGGGTACTGGGGACTGTGTGGAATTTTGTCTGGGGCAGTCCAGGTTCTCCTTTCTGGAGGCGTTGACAATATAGGGCACAGATCACGGGGATTTTCCTCTCAGGCTTCTGCACAGACGCAGAGCTAGTTTTTTTTCTAACTCTTACTCAGACTCAAGGTTGCTTGCAAGGCTCACACGCCGGCGCGGATTTCTTGCTCAATCTCACTCTCACTTCAGGCCCAAGGCCGCTCACTCAAAAAAGGATAGCGCGCCAAAAGCATATTTCTTTGGAAGGTACAGAAGTGCGCAGGTAAAGACAAAGAAAGAAGAGAAGGGAAAGGGGGATGGGGAAATCTGCCTAAATCAATTCCATAACCTCCACAATTTCCAACTGCGCCGCGTCCACAAGTCCTTGGAAGGCCACCAAGAGTTTGCATTGGGATTTGGCTCCATGAGCACCCAGAGCTGAAAGGAACCACTGGAAGAGGTTGTCCAACTTGGCCAAAAACTCCTCAAAGCACGCCTCCCTTAGAACCAGACCGGTAGGGATGTCTGTGATTTCCGGAGTGGCTGCGCAAGGTGGAGCTGGGGTTGGAGCTGGGGAAGAGGGAATAACAACCCGTTACAGGGACGCCCGAGTTGACACGCGTCCCACGGGCTCTGGTGATGATTGTGGGGCCAGTGACAGTGACGCCACTGGAGGTGCAGGAGGAGGGGTTCCAGGAGCTGAAGGAGGAGGGGTATGCCCCCCCTCCTCCTCTTCCTGCCCCTCATTGGTTGTTTATCCTTTGATAATTCAACCTCTAGGTCCCCCCACGCCTCCTTGCTCAATCCTCCAGGTAAGCTCCCCCCCTCCTCCTCTGCCCCTGTCAGTGGCTTCCTACTCCTCCTCCCCCTCTGCCGCCACCGGCAATCAATTGATTGATTTCTGGCCAGCTGCCTCCTCCTCTGCCCCCACCAGCAATAAATCAATTGATTGCCGGTGGCCTCCTCCTCCTCCCCCTCTGCTGCCGCCAGCAATTCATCAATTGATTGCCAGTGGCCTCCTCCTCCTCCTCTGCCGCCACCAGAAATCAATTGATTGATTTCCGGTGGCCCCCTCCTCCTTTTCAAAATGGATGCTCCTTGCCGTCAAGCCTGAAATCAAACCAAAACAGAAGCTTGAGAACTTTAACCCCTATTACTGGGTAAGTCATTGAAACAACAAAACATCCCTTAGGCTTGACCAATGATGTTTTATGCAGAACTGACCCAAGAAACTTGCTCCAGGAACCCAAGAGACTAAGCGGCTAAGGATGAAACAACCATCTCATTGCAGCGCATCAGTCCTGCTGGTTTTGATTCAAACCAAGATGGCTGGAATCATTGACAACACCCAATCTGGTTAGTTTGTTTACAACAACATAGCCTGCCTGGTATTAACCAGGCAACAACTCCCCTTGGAGTATTTTGAACTTATTGTCTAGATCCCAAACAGAACCTTTTGCTCTGTCACTTTTTTTCCTATTTAAGGACAACCCACACTTGTACCTAGGTTCACCCCCATCCATCTTCATCATCTTCTTCACAAAAGCTTACCTTGTCCCAAAAACCATTGTTATCATTACCAATTGTCTCTAGCAAATAAAAAATAATCTAAAACTCCTTTTCATAACATTTTTTTATCCTCTTGCCAAGACTATTCTTTTAACTCATAACTCTTTCACTCCTCCTCCTCTGCCGCTGCGGGCAAGCAATCAATCAATTGCAGGCGGCGGCGGCAGAGGAGGAGGAGGCTGCCGCAAACGATTGATTGATTGCGGCCCTCCCTTCCTCTGCTGCTGCCGGAAATTGATCAATTGATTTCTGGCAGCCCCCTCCTTCTCCTCTGCCGCCACCAGAAAGCAATCAATTGATTGTGGGCGGCGGCAGAGGAGGAGGAGAAGGAGGCTGCTTTCCACAATTGATCAATCATGGCCCTCCCCTCCTCTTCTGCCGCCGGCCCCCTCCTCCTCCTCCTCTGCCACTTTCTGCAATTGATTGAGAAATCCAATCAATTGCAGACAGCGGCAGAGGAGGAGGAGTAGGAGGCCGCCACTGAAAATCAATTGATTGCAGCCCTCTTATCCTTTTCCGCTGACGGCAATTGATTGATTTCCAGCGGAGGCCCTCTCCTCCTCTTCTTCTGCTGGAAATCAATCAATTTCAAGCGGCGGCCCCCTCCTTTTCCTCCTCTTCCGCCGCCGGCAAGCAATCAATCCATTGCGGGTGGCGGCAGAGGAGGACAAGGAGGAGGAGTCCACCATTGGCAATTGATTCCTGCCTCCTCCTCCTCTGCTGCGGCCAGAGGCCTCATCCTTCTTCTTTACTGCTGCCACTGGCAGCGGCCTCCTTCTCCTCCTCTGCTGCCGCTGGCAATTGATTGATTGATTGCTGCCGCTGCTGACAATCAATTGCGGGTGGCCTCCTCCTCTGCCGCTGCCAGCGGTTGATTGTGGGCAGAAGCCTCCACCACCTCCTTCTCCTCTGCTGCCACCAGAAATTGATTGATTGATTGCAGGCGGCAGCCTTTGATGGACACATTTGATTGCCTGTGACTTGTTGGCACAGGTAAATTGGCCCATCTTGCAATGGCACACTTAGCTTAGTGGTTAAAGCATCACTCATCAATGCCAAGGTCATGGGTCAAATCCCATGGTGTGCAATATTTTGTATTGTAGATCTTCCACTACCCTCAAAATGCTATACAAAAAATTGAATTCCTTGTTGATCCTCACCCCAATCAAAGTATAAAGTTGGGAGGAGATGATTTTAAAAACATATAGAGATGTGGAATTGTCAATTGATCTATCAATCAATCTCCAATCAATCTCTCAATCAATCATTAATCAATTGGGCAATTGATTGGCAATTTATTGCTGAATCAATTTCCAATCAATCAAGCAATCTCAAGATGTTATAAAAAAAATTGGATTCCTTTTTGATCCTGACCCCAATCAAAGTATACGGTTGGGAGGGAACAATATGGGAGGAGATGATTTGAAAAACATATAGAGACTTGGAATTTCCAATCCATTTCCAATTGATCTCTCAATTGATCTCCAATCAATCTCTCAATTAATCATGAATGGGTGGGGATGATTTGAAAAACATATAAAGAAGTGGAATTGCCAATCCATTGCCAATTGATTTCTCAATCAATCTCCAATAAATCTCTCAATTAATCATGAATTGATTGAGCGATTGATTGGAAATTTATTTCTGGATCAATAACCATTAACCTTAGATGATGGAGGTTGTCCAACTTGTGCTTCATTTTTGGATCCAAAGCAAGCATTGTAGTTGGATGGAATTTTTAGCCATTTTACCAGGATGAATTGATCAGCTCTCTTGAGCTGACTTGAGCCTTTGGAAGCTGATGGGGGAGGATTGTTGGATGTTGATTTCCTGGGGGATGTTTGCTTTGGTCTATTGGATTTTTTAGTGGACTTGCAGGGGGAGGATTGCTGAGGGGCCATTTAATGAGAGTAAGGGATGAAGCAACAAATCAATGAGAGGATGGATGTGATGAAAGTGATAATGTGTGAGAAAGTGATGAGAGTGACAAAGCAATGAGAGTGATGAGGCAATGAGAGTGATGAGGTGATGAGAGTGATGAAGCAATGAGAGTGATGAAGTGATGAGGATAGCAATGAAGCAATGGAAGCAATGAGAGTGATGAAGTGATGAGGATAGTGATGAAGCCATGGAATCAATGAGAGTTGTGAAGTGATGAGGATAGCAATGAAGCAATGGAAGCAATGAGAGTGACAAAGTGACAAGGATAAAAATGAAGCAATGAGAGTGATGAAGTGTTCCAATGAGGTTGGAGGATGAAACCAGGAGTGATGATGTAAAATGACGTGTGTTTGAGCCAGTGAAAGCCTTTATATTTTTTACTTGAAAAAACACACTTATTTCATGTTAATTTTGACACGTCTGATCTGAAATAAGTGGTTTTTTTACTTTTAATGGCGGATTTTGGTTGAAACCCGCCATTAAAAAATGGCAGGTTTGTATAACTTTGATACGCCCTATTGGCCATCAGATACTTGGTATTCTTCCTTTTTGTTAATGATTTTTCCATTCAATTTTTCGGTTGGAAACACAAGTAAAAAGGAATAGGAAGAGATGTCACTTTTGCCAATGTTTGGAGGATTGTAGAAGGAATTTGAAGTGAAGGTGATTTGGGGGGCACATTCAAAAGGAGTGATCTGGGATCCAAATTCCAATGAAGAGAAAGAGGGGATATTCTTGTCCAGCATTGTTTCATGGTTGGAATCATGTGCCAGTCTGGCTAATTATTGGAACATCTGGCCTAAAATTTGTGAGACCTTGTCTGAACTAAGGTTCAAAAGAGAAAAATCTTGAGGAGAACATTGAATAGCAGCTTTCTTCAAATACCTTCCAAATATTTCAGAAGGGTGAATCAATTTTTGCCATCCAATTTCCCACATTTTCCCAGCCCAGGATCTTGAGGGACCAACTGTGTTGAAAAACATTTTAGATTGGTGAAGGAATTTTGTGAATGAGTTGATTTCCTTCTTATATTGATCAGAGATTTTATTTAAAGGGAAAAATTAAACTATTGCAACCAGAGCCTCATGTTCTGTTTGTTCATGAAAAAATACTTTTCCAGAGGAGAAGAAATGGAACTGTTTGATCTTCTGTTTGGCCTGTTCAAACTCTTCAGGGGAGTGTTTTTGATGGTTTTTTCTTTTTTCAGCAGTGATGGCAGGATACAGATCCAAAGGCCATATTTTTAGCTCAGACCACAAAACCTGGTCATTGAACCCCCTCTTTGATCTCCAAAGAGATTTCATAATCTTGCTATTGAGCCCTCTTGTGCTGACAAGCCCTATTCTTCCCAACTCTTTGTATGCTTATTGAATCATTTCATCCCATCTTGTTCCCCCCCATCCAAATAATTCAATTGGGGTGAGGATCAAGAAAGGATTCAAGTGATTTTTTAGAATTTTGAGTTTGGTGGGAGAAGAATTTGACAGCAGGAATAATGGCATTTTTAGACAAAAAAAGGGGTGGAAACATGTGTTTCATTGCATGCAATCAAAAAAAAAATCATTAGTCAGTTATATTCAAGGTAGAAAATAAAAAAAATAGAAAAAAATACCAGTCAATCTTCCTGCTAAAAAGAAAAATTAAAAAAATAAAGGGTCAGCCAGATATTATAATCATTCAGGAGGAGGCAGAGGAGGAGGAGGAGGAGAAGGAGGGCTTACCTGGGGCAGGGGCATTGGTGATGGGAAATGGAGGAAAAAGGAAGCCACGGATGACCTGAGGAGGAGGAGGGGCAGGAGTTCTGGGTCAGCCACAGTTGGTTCTAGAGGAGGAGGAGGGGGGGCTGCCCAATTGATCAATTTATTGGGCAGGAGGAGGAGGAGGGCAGGCTTCCCAATTGATTGATCAATTGGGAAGGAGGAGGAGGGGGGGGGATGACCAATTGATTGGTCAGGAGGAGGAGGAGGAGGGGGGGCTTCCCAATGAATTGATCAATTTGTCAGGAGGAGGAGGAGGAGGGGGGCAGACCAATAAATTAATTGATTGGTCCAGAGGAGGAGAAGGATGGGGGGGCTGCCCAACTGATTGATTGATTGATTGTGCAGGAGTAGGAGGAGGAGGGGGGCTTACCAATCAATTGTGCAGGATGAGGAGGAGGAGGGGTGGCTTACTAGAATAAGGGTTCCAAGCACCAAACAAGCAACAAAGAGCAACAAAGGGAGGAGGGGGGGTGGCCTAAAGGGGCAGGAGGATAGAGGTGGTTAGCAAGATCAGGAGGGGGTGGTACTTACCTGGGGCAGGGTGCTGAACGCGATTGAAGTGGAGGTGGATGGTGAGGTGGAAGTGGCCAGTGAGGCGGTTAGGTGAGGAGGATCAAGGAATGGACCGGTTGGTTTGGCTGGTTTGCAGAGGTTGAGGAGGGAGTGGACCAGTGGTTTGGTAGGATGAGGTATGAGGTGGAGGTTTTGAGTTGTTTTGTCTAAGTACACCAAAAAAAAAAGAAAAAAAAAGCCCCAAGTCAGCCTAGGATTCTAGGTTGTAAAACAAAAAAAAAGTACTGTGATTTTATTTTTTAATTATTTAAAAATGGTATGCTACTTATCAAAGTGAGCAAGTTTGAGGGGTAGAATCAAATCTCTCATGGCAGAAGATGAGGGAAAAGATGATACCAGGATGACTTGAGGAGGATTGGGAATATTGTCTTCCAATATTTTGTTCCATTCATCTTTGATGTTGGCCAGAAGGTTGTGAAGGATTACACAAGTGATAATCCAGTTTATGAGGATCTTCATGTATTTGGAATTTGGAAGCTGGTTTTGCATTTACCTTAAGCTGGCCCATCTTCCTTTCAGGAATCCTGTGGCATGCTCAATCCAAACTTTTGATTGGGCAAGATGACAGTTGAAATTGGTTTTTGCTGGATCATTGGATGAAACATTTTGATATGCTGGAAACAGATATTTCCTGCTAGCATAAGCTGAATTGGAGGTATTTATTTTTCCCAAAATATTTCTCTGTTTTTTGGGCAATCCACATCCAATTGAAAACATATGAATCATAAAAAGACCCTGGAAGGCCAGCATGGAGGGATATGAACTTTTTGTTGTTATCACAAACAAGTTGTAGTGACACAGAGCATCTATACAAACAGATCAAACATATTTGTTCAGTGTTTTATCAAAGTATTTGGAAAAGAAATGAATCAATTGCCTTTTTTTGACATCAAAAAAGTGGTTTCCATCTAGCTTGGGCTTTTGACTCAAGGGGATAGTGTTTCCATCAACAAAATCAATGAAACCAGGAAAGCTTTCAGTCTCCATTACTTGAGATATCTCCTTTCTTTAATCTTTGGTTGGCCAAGAAATTACTGAGAAATAGAAAGATAGTATAGCAATCATGACTCTTTTGGTGCATAAGTCCATGGTTCCATAACTGACTGAGAATAGATTTTCTAATCAATGAATTGCTGCTCAAATTCCATTTTATCCCAATCTAAAAATAGAAAAGGCCAGTTAAATAGCTGGATTGCATTGAGGATTCCAAGAATTGTTGTGGAAGATGTGATGGTCTTCAATCATCTCCAAAAGTTTCATGAATGAAGGAAATAAAGTTCTGAACAAGTGCTGGAAGCTTAACTTGGGGAGGAGATGAAGATTTTGCCTTTCATACATAGGATTGTGGAGAGTCTGTCTTCTTGGAACTATGTATTGCTTTTCCAAAAGAGAATTCAAAGCTAACCAAGTTGATTACAAATCAGAGTCTGATTCAGAGTCAAATAATAAAAACAGTTCAGTCAGCTTTTTTGCTTTTTCAACTTGCTGCTGGGAAGTTTGATTGGACATGTTGAGAAAGATGGTGATGTGATGTGGGGTGATGAGATGATGATGGGATTTGTGTGAAGCAATGGAGATGTGAAGCAATAGAGATTTGAAGCAATGGAGATGTGAAGCAATAGAGATGAGATGTGTGTGATCAAATGGAGATGGGATTGGTATGGATTTGCTGAGGTGGAGGTGTGGATGGTTCTTTTTCATGGGATGGATGGTGGATGGATAATGGTTCATAAATGGCGGATTTGATGTTTGAAATCTGCCATTTTCATGAAACCCGCCATTTTGAAATATACCAGTTAAGGGGTATGTGTATTTCAGAAACCTGCCATTAAAAATGGAAGGTTTGCTAAATTGGCCTGGTATGACCAAGGAAGTAAAAGAATATGTTAGCACGTGCTACAATTGTAATTGTAACAATTCCTCAAAACACAGGAAGTATGGGCTTCTCCAGCTGATGCCTATTCCGCCTATTCCTTTGCACTTGTTGTTGATAGATTTCATTTTGCAATTAACTATTTCTAGTGGTTATGATGCTTTTTTAGTAGTATTAGATTGCTTCTCAAAGATGTATTTATTTCTTTGTAGTACTGTGACCACCTCTTTGGAAGACTTAGCTAATTTATTTGCAGAATATGTATTTTCAAAAAATTATTTCTTTGAAGTACTGTGACCCCCTCTTTCAAGACCCATCTAATTTATTCATAGAATATGTATTTTCAAAAAATGGCCTCCCTGATAATATAGTTAGTGATCATGTGTCCTTGTTTGTCTCTAGCTTCTGGAACTTGCTATGCCAGCATTTGAAGATCACGGCCTACAACCCCAAAACAAATGGGAAGACCAAGCAAGATACTTGGATCTTCAAACAGTATCTTTGAATGTACATTACCTATCAACAGGAAAACTGTTTGAAATTTCTCCAATTAGCCAAATTTGCCTACAAAAACTCCACTCATTCCTCCAAAAAACAGTTGCCCTTCCAGAATTTTTTTTGTAGCAATCCAACATTTTCTTCTATTCACGTAGCACCTTCTAAGCCTGCTACCAATTATCTCACTCACATCCAATCTCTTCAATTTCCACTCCAATCCAACCTTGAAGCAGAAAAAAAGTGCTACAAGGAGCAAGCAGACCAACTTTTCACTACGGCATCAACCTTTGCAGTAGGAGATCAGGTATTGCTCAATGCTTGCAAAATTTGCAGTACTTTTCCAACCCAGAAACTCTCTGAAATAAAACTTGGCCCCTTCAAAGTCAAATCATTAATTTCTCCCAACACTTACAAACTACCTTGACCTGTGAAATGGAAAGGTATCCACCTGGTCTTTCATGTGTATCTCTTAGAGCCAGCTTGAGTCCTATACCCGGGAAAGACTCATCCCCCTCCTGAAACAGTCAATTTCCAAGATCATTTATAGTTGGAAGTAAGCTGGATTCTTGATTCCAGGTTACGCAAAGGAAATTTTCAATAACTTGTTGAATGGACTGGCTTCCAGTCAAACAAAGATTGCACCTTGTGGGAACCAGCCCATCACCTTTGCAACTCTCCCAAATTGATCTGAGACTTTCATGAAAACTATCCTTGCAAACCTTGCCAAGTTTAACTCTATCCAATCCAATCCCATTCCACATTCCCATTCTATCCCATTGCGTCTTGCATTTCATCCCATCCTATCTCATTTTTTCCTCAAAAATTTTTCTTTCTCTTTGTTTTGTTTCAAACCTTTCTTTTTATATTTATCCTTTTTTATTTTTTTCTCAAATAAAAATAATAATAATAATAAAATACCGAAATATCTAATAATAATACATTATAAATTTTCTTTTACTTTTTTTCCGCTTCTTCCCACTTCTCAGTTAACTCCTGTACCATCAATTTAAATTTTTCAAGGTCTTCATTGTTCATCAACCCCAAAATCTTTTGGAAAACAAGAACTTGTGAGAACAAAGCCTTCTCAAATATTTCTTTGCATTTTGCATTTGGAGCCCTCTTTGGCCAGGCATTCCATTCATCTGCCTCCAAGAGTTCCTCATGGGATCTCTTCCTTTTAACTTGCAAGAAAAATTCTAAAAAATAGCCAATCAGCTGCCTTGCATCAGTTTTTATTGGCACTACAACTTGAACTTGGTTCCCCTTGCCTTGGTCTTCCATTCCTCTCCTCATATCTTGTCTTGCTCCTTTCCTCCTCTCCATTTCCCTGTTCATTCTCCCGGTTTGTTTCTGTTTCTTCCTCCCATTTCATTTTGTTCTCCTCTAGTTTCCTGGGCAATTGCCTCAACCCCTTCTTTGCCTCACACTTTGCTTCACACCTTGGCACTCATCTGATCTGTTTGGAATTTGGACAACGGTCCAAAATATGGTGGTGGTGGTGGTGGTGGTGGTGGTGCATTAGTTGTATACCTATGGAAACTTTGCAATACTAAAAAGGACAAGAATTAAATTATATTATTTTCTCTTGTTCATTTAGTCAGTCTCTAGCCTTACTCACCTGGATTCTGCACTCTTAGAAATTCATTCTCTGGTACTGGCAGAATATGATAATTCATGCTCCAAGCAGACCTTTGAATTTGGCCTTCACTTGTGGACACCTCTAGGGTATCAACCAACATCCCTCTATTTAAAGGAAACTTACAAGCTACTTTTTGAAGAAAATGTTGCTTGAACTTGCCTCAGATATTATGGGCAGCAGTGCTAGGAACACATCTTTCATTTAAATAAATGCATTATTAACAACGGCAAGAAAACAATGATGACATATTAGTTAATTATATAAATTTTTTAAAGGATTGAAATAGTATTATGTGGGGGTATACAGTAGAGTAACAAATTTTTCAATCAATGGGTAATCATCTAAATCACTTTCAGGAGCTTGGGGCTTTATACCTGGGAAACTGTCACACTAAACGTTTAATTTTCATTGTTTCCATCACTTCAAAATATCCTTTTCCTCAGTACCATCAACCTCAGTCAATGAGCACAACACAAATAAAGCACAACATCAATGGTGCCTTCTGCTTACTACCTTTGGCTTGCATAACAACCTTCCAATCTTGGTGACTCAGTATATACTTGAAAATCTTGCAGTTAAATCTAATCCAAGTCAACCATCCATTTGAGCTTTGCTCTTCTAACCTGGGTATCATCAACCCTTGGACTTCCATTCTTGGTCACACAATCACACTAGTTTGCACACATGCGTAGATAGCCTCCTCAAATTTATAGTTTACAAATGGACTAGTACCCTTACCTGCATAAGCATTATCTTCACATTTGCATTGTCTTTCACCTGTCAATCCTTCATTGTCTCATCCATTACACTTCTGTACATTCACATTCTATTGTCTTGCACCTACACTAAAACCTCAGAAAAAATTGTACTGTTATTTCATTTTCCCATTCTTTTCCTGTCATGTATTGCCACATTGCTCCCTAGTTGTAGATGGCCATCAATCAGGTTTTACGTATTCACCTTTGGACTAACTTATAAAGGCTGTGTTGCCTGCCTAAAGATTGTCTCCTCAGTTAGTTAATTTTGTATGTTCTTGCATCTTGCTAAATCCAGTCATCACATCAGGCTTGGCTTTAGTTGATTTCCATTGGAAAAATTCATCCCTCTTGCAGTTTTTTGATCCATCAAACCACAGTTTGCACTTTTCAGTTAGCCTTGCTACCTCATGCCCATCCCTTGCACGCAGTCTCTTCATTTTTGCTCGCAATCATCTAAGATTGCCCTATAGTACATGGGGTGGTTGTGTGACATTTTGCAAGCAACAGTCCAAAATGAATGAATTTCTATCTCTTTAAATTGTTTTTGATCCCCACTAAAATTTAAAATACATGGAATACACCATTTCAAGGACTATGGATATTGAATAAGTTCATAATTAGTTAAAAGACCTCAGAAGAACAATAAATTAATCTATTGAATCTTATTTGCAAAAACTATCAATCAAAAAAAAATTACTTCTAGTGAAACTGTTTAAAAATTTTATAGAATTTCCAAATCAGATGGTTTCCACAATTTTCAAAACAAAATAAACAATCTTAATCAAGCACTCCTATGGCTGAATTGGATTTATAAATTTGCAAAACTTTGATTGAGATACTGAAGATTAATTTAGAATTTAGCTTATTCAACTAGTCGGAAGAAAATTCATGCCAATTTCCAACATTAACTTATTTAGAAAAAAAACAATGTTAATGGTTCCAATGACCTCTACTGCATCAAAATCAGTAAGAATACTTGTTTTATTAAATTATGTGTGGTAATAAATTCATTTTTATTTTTAATCTTTTAGGCATTCTTTCCCAGTTTTATGGTTTGGATGGATTGAGAACAAAAATAGCTCCAGAGGCCCTCAAAGCCCTGGTTTTTACTCAAGATCATATCAAAAATGAATAAAATTTCTTTAGATTTTTTCTCTGTTAATCAAAAATCTTCCTTTTTCACTAACAACTCCATATTTTAATGATTTTAAAGTATTTCCCTTTTTTCCAAAAATTTCATTGAGATAATTAAAATAGCAGTAAAAATCTTTTGATTAAAAAATAAATGGGGCTTTCAAACTAGCCCAAACCAGCAAAAAGCTCAGAAATTTGGGCTTGGGTTGGGTTTTGTCCCAAAAAAAACTTGAATTATACCCAGCCTGCCAAAGCCTGCTTACGTTTGGGCCTGTTTCTGGCTCACCAGAAAGCAATAAGCCTAACTCAATAAGCTGACCAGGGCCATTATTTCACTATTTGTGACCCATTTTTACTGTAATGAGTCCTAAAAATTTTACAAAGTATGAGAAATCATGAACTCTCAATTTCCCAATGTTATAAGATTAAATTATCCTGGGATTTTCTGTTATGGAAAATGAAAATATCATAGATTTCCCCATTATGGGAAATAAAAAGATGCTTGATTTCAACCTGATGGAAACTGAAATTCAAATGGATTTGGCCTTGATTAAAAAATGAAATTAAACAGAATTTCACCTTGATAGAAAGGGTTGTTCAAAAATCCTTCTCCCTGAAGGAAAAAAGAATTGATTTGAATTTCTGGGGAAATTTGGATTGTATTTCAAAAAAAAAATTATTACATAAATATTGAGTTTTCCTTCTAATTTGATGTTTATTTGCAAAGAAGGGGTAAATAAAATTATAAAATCAATTGATTGAAAAGAATAAGAGGAAAAAAAATAAGAATAAATGGTTACTTATTTTATCTTGAGGATATCTTTCAAGTATCAATGGATATGGTTAAAACACCATAACTGAGCAGAAATAAAATTTGAAGACATAAAAATTTCCTGAAATTCAGTTTTAATGTATTTTCAATCCCAAAATATTTTTCTCAATGTCACTAAAATTTCTTTGGAATTTAATTGAAAGATAAAATTAATGTTAACAAAGTGATTTTAATTTCACTCAAACATCTTTCAAATATGGCCAATATTTCTTTAACATCCTTGTAATATTAGAAAAAAATTAAGGTAAGCGCCACAAAAAACCTCTGGCAAGTGCCATCAAGGATTTCAGGCCCAAAATATGACCTAGCTCAGGCCAAGCGCCAACAAAGCTCAGTTAAAGGTTTCAAAAAGTTCCACTGCAAAGTCACTGTGCATCGTTCACAGTGATTGAAAACCAAAAACTTGGTTGAATAATGGAGATGGATTCATTTATAGATTGGATAGAGCTTCATCTAGAGATTACTTGATAGCACTTGCTTGCATGTGAAACAAAATATTTCATGGTGCAGTATTTTTACACCCCCCCTTGCCCTAATTCTAAAATTTAAATGTTTTTGATGCTGTGAAGATGTCTCCTGCAACTTCTAAAATCCTTGAATCCATGTGGTTTTAGAATTTTTCATTTTTCATTTTTGACACCACAGTAATGTATATTGCATCCCAAGAGCCCCAAAAAAAATTTCAAAATATTTGGGGGGGTTGGAACACCTTTCAAACCCCTTCCAAAATCAGAAATGAAATTTAAAGGATATTTGTTTTACTTAATTTTCAATCCTTATTTGGAATGTTTTTGTTTAACTATTTTTTTAATTTTTTATGCTTCATTTATTTTTTCATTATATCAAAGAACTTGAATAATATTCATCAGATTCATAAAAATTTCTCACACACTTTGAGAGGTCCTATTTTATCCCTCATATTTGGATTCATCATTAAAAATGTGTAGTTTTATGATTTTTTTATATATTTGAAAAGGCCAATGTTAAATTTGGAACCCATTTTGGGTTGCAAACCCCGCCATGGAACCCATTTTGGGTAGTGAATGGCAAAAAAAAAAATTTCAATTTAGGTATTTATTTCATTTTGTTAAAATACGTATGCACTTACGCATGTGCTACGTATGAGTGTAATCCAAATGGGATGCACATGTGGGCCTCTGCGGCCCATTGGACACACACATGGACCATACATTCCTGTGTGGATGTCAAGGATTTGGGGAAACTGGCCTCAAAACATGTGAAAAAGGCCAATTGGTGCACGGGCCCTAACGGGCCCGGGTGGGGTATATGGGAAAATACAGCCAGATGGGCTTGTATGGGCATAATTGGGCTCAAGGTTTATTTTGGACATACTTGGCCAGACGGGCTGACCCGCCAAAGTATGTTAAACTCACTTTTTGGGCTTGGGCAGCCCATTAGGGGCCTCCACCCATGTTGCAGCCCATTTGGGGCTGCCCCCCATGTTGCAACACATTTGGGGCTGCCTCCCATGTTGCGGCCTGCTCAGGGCCGCTGTTTTTGCTAACGGCCCGTTTATGGGGCCAACTGCCCGCGCTGGGCCATCATAGGGGGCAGAGGGACTCAAAATGGAGTCCCCCCACCCTGGTTGCAGCTGTTGAGCCGGTTGCGGCTGCCGCGGGGCTGAGGCCAATGACCCCGGCTCCTCCCCCTCCCCTTGCTTGCCATTGCAAGGAGGAGGAGGAGGGCTGGCTGGGTTGAACCAGCCAGCAACCGGTTGCAAGAGCTGATCACCCCCCAACCAAATGTGGTGGGTAGGCCCGTCACAGCAAGGCAACCGGCGGTGGGGGGGAATTGACCACCCCCCCCCCCACCACCACCAAAAGGGGCGCTCTCTCCCCCCCTTTACCAAGGGGAGGAGCAACAAGCTGGAGCAGATTTGACCACCCCCCAGCCCACCTACCTTGACAACGCCCTGGGAGTATCAACCTCCAGGGCCCCTGGTAGGGAGATTTGACTGCCCCCTCCAGGGATTTGAGTGAAAGAGGGGGGGGGGGCATGTCTGCTGGTTACACCCCCCCATGTGTGTCTGATACTGGACCCAGGTGTGTCCTGGGTCCCACATGGCCATTTGTATGGCCAGGGGCTGGTTCCATGAGGCAACTAGCCAGCATGTGAGGTAACAGGGCTGGTCGTAACAGACAACAGGCCAGGGGTTTGAACAGTTACGGGGCTGGTTCAGCCCTGTAATGGTGGAACACCAGAATGGACCAGAATAGGCTGGTAATAAGGGTACAGGGACTGATTCCATGCGGGCTGATGTAGCCCAAACCAAGTAACAAGGCCTGTAGAGCCTGTAGAGCTCTTTGGAGCGGAAAATTTGCCTTTTGGATTGTTGTATTGTGGGCTCACAAAAGGCAAATCCTTTTTACTTAAGGAGCTCTTCTCCCTGCTGTTTTCCATCATCCATTCATCATCCAATCAAATTCATCACTGATATCATCCAAAGTATTGCCCCATTGTGAGAGCCCATTAGCAATTTTGACACAAGGTGTCCAGCATTTATTTTGCTTCAAATAATGCTCATTTGCCTAAGCTAATTTCTGGCCATAATTATAACACATTATAAGTACCAACATAATCATTACTTCCAAGCCATCTAGACCCTTCTACCTCACTCTGGAGAACCTCAAAGACCTCAAGTTTTCCAAGAAGATGTCCTATATCTCTGATGTTAGCTCCACCAAGATAGTTCTGAACAGTCAGAATTATAATGCTTGGGCTGTCCTTATGGATAGTGATCTGGAAAACATCTTTTGTGGGGAGGTAATGGATGCAGATGACACTTTTATCAGTTCAGAAGTGGAAAAAAGTCTGATCATCTCATTCTTAGGCATCTGGATGAGAATCATGTGACATGGGTTGCTGATACTCTTAACAAAGATGAGAGAAGGAGGGCCTTTGGAAATTGCTTAAGTCCAAATATGCTGGTGATTCTGTTCACCGGAAGGGTATAGTCTTCAATAAAATATTCAAGTTACAATATTGAAATTGTAAGCAGTTTGTTGCAGAGGCCAGGTCTAGCATAGCCAAGCTTAAGTCATCAGGACTTAACATGGATCCTGAGTGTTTTTCACTCTTAATCCTTCAGAAGCTACCAAAGGAGTTTGATTCTTTAGTCAGAATTATTTCTCAATTGGATCCTCTTCCTGGGGAGGAGGATGTGCTGAAGAGGATTGAAAAGGATGATCTTCAGTTCAAGATGAAGGGGGTTTCTGGAACAGCCCTTGTTGGAAAGACTGGAAAATCTTTCAAGAAGGCAAAAAAAGGATTTTTCCAAGGTCTTATGCTATAATTGTCAGAATAAGGGGCATTATGCCAAGGATTGCAAGGAGGCCAAGAAGAGGAAGAATTCCAAAGAGAATGACAAGGAGGTCAATAGCACTACTGAAAAATTTGCAATTGTGGCGTTTGATGGTCCAATGGAAATGGTTGTTGGGGAAGAAGGTCCCAACAAGAAGGCCAAAGTTGATGAGGATCAAGAAATGGACTTGATTGATTATGAAGTGAGTAGTCTTAACCTCAAAGATGAGAACTTATCAGGGACTGATAAAGCTTCTTTCCTATTAAGAGGATTGAAAGAGGATGTTCTTGTCTTGATTGATTATGGTTGTAAAGATCACATGTTCTTTGAACCAAATTTATTTTCAAATCTTAGTGATTATGATGGAGTTGTAAATATTGGTCAGAAAGGCAGAACAATTCAGATTAAGGGAATTAGAAAATTTATTCTTGCAAAACACTTGGGTTTCAAAATTTCTTTTGAGAAAGTGTTCTGTGTACCAGAGTTGCCTTATAACCTTGTGTCTCTTGGAGTTTTGTGAAAAAAGGTTTACAGATTTTTTATCTTAAAGAAGATAGGTTTGTTATTGACATGGATGGGAGAAGTTTTCTTATTGGACAAGTTTGGAATAAGCTTTTGTGTGCAAGATTGTTCAAATTCTCAGCTCTGAGCAATTTTTCTCACAATAGAAGTGGCCATAAGGTAAAGGACAGCAACTGTGAGAGTTGTACCTTAGGGGCTAAGACTAGAAATGTGTTCTCAAAGATAATAGACAGCACTGATGTTCCTAGAGAGGAATTTTCTATTGATTTGGCAGGGCCATTAACACCGGAGTCCCTTGGTGGGGCAAGATACTTCATTAATTTAGTTGATACTGCAACTAATTATGTTTGGGTTAAACCAATTTGATCTAAGGATCAGACAACAGAGGAGGTTTCTGTAATCTTCAAAGTCTTCAAACAGAATGGTATAATGAAGGAGATCAAGAGGATTATTACCAATGGAGGTGGTAAATTTGTGAGTAAAGAGTTTGAGAGTTTATTGAAAGATTACAGTATCATTCATATAGTCACTACTGCAAGTACTCCACAAAATAATGGAATAGTTGAGAGAATGAATAGGACTTTACTAGAAAAAGTCAGAACTATTATGTCTCAATCTGGTCTACCAAAGTTCTTATGGGCTGAGTTGATGTGTACAGTCTGTCTGTTGCACAAAATTGTAAGTGTTAATGGGAAGAGTCCTCATTATCAGTTTTGGAAGTTTTACCCCAAAACATCACACCTAAAGACAATTGGTTTCTTGGTGTATTATAGTGTCCACCATAATGAGATGGTTGGAAAATTAGACCCTAGAGCAAGAACAGGGGCACTTGTAGGCTATGATTTAATAAGTAAATTGTATAGGATCTATTGTCCAGGGACAAGAAAGGTTATCCATAGTAGGGATGTAAAATTTGATGAAAGTACTTTTCCACTCAAAAGGAGTGAATATGTTGTTGTGAATAAGTCACAGCAAGAAATAGAATTAGCACCTCTTTCCCCAGCAAAGGTTGAGGAACATGTGGTTCCAGAAGATGAAGAGTTGGTAGACGTGCCACAGGAGGGTTCAGTACCCACTTCAGGGGAGTCTGTGGAATCAGAACCTGATGAGCCTCAACCTCCAGTTAGAAGGAGTGGCAGGATGAGAATGCCTGTTGATAGGTATGGGGAATGGAAGTCCCATTATTCTTCTGCGGAATATGAGGAAGATACACTTCAGGAACAGTGTATGCCTAATGAGATTCTACAGTTGAGTTCAGAAATGGGTAATAGAGTTAACCCAAATAGCTTTGGCTAAGCTATGAATTCTGATGAGAGAGCCAATTGGAAGACAGCTATTCTTGAGGAATTTGATTCTCTGGAGAATAATAGTGTCTTTGAAGTGGTTAAGCGGGATTCTGGTCCAAAAGGAAAGACCATTTTGGGGTCTAGATTGGTGTTAAACAATGAGTTTGACACAAATGGAGTATGAAAGAGGTTCAAAGCTAGATGCGTTGCACAGGGCTTCAAGCAGAGAGAGGGTATTGATTACCAAGAAACTTTCTCACCAAATGGAAGGCTGTCCACCTTCAGGCACATCATTTCTCTGGCAGTGGAGTTGGGTGAAGAAATCAGACAAGCTGATTTTGTAACAGAATACTTGAATGCAAAACTTGGAGAGGAGGAGACTGTTTATATGTCAATTCCTGATGGTTTTGGGAATTTTTAGTAGAGACTAAACCAGAAAACATGAAGAAAATCTGTGTTAGAAGTTTTATTTCAGCAGATAAAGGGGAATATGTCCTCAAGCTGTGTAGATCTCTGTATGGATTGAAGCAAGCAGCTAGGTTGTGGTATAATACAATGAGTGAGAAGATGATACAGATTGGTTTCAAGATGTCTGAGGTCAACCCTTGTCTCTTTGTGAGAAAGGATGCAATTTTTTTTGTATGGGTTGATGAAATTATTTTCATTGGAAATGGTAAAGAGAGAGTCATGGATAAACTCAAAAAGGCGTTCAAGATAAAAGATCTTGGTCTGGTGCAACAGGTGCTAGGAATGAAAGTCAGTAAGAGCAAGAATAGTATTAAGTTAGACCAGAGCCACTACGTGGCAGCTGGTCTTAAGCAATATGGCTTAGAAGATGCAAAGGAGTTTGGTACTCCCATGCAGTCAAACATTTGTTTAGAGAAGTCTACAGATGAGGAGTATCTGGAGTTTGTTCAACCTGGGAATAACTACAGGTCAGCTATTGGATTGCTTAATTATTTGGGGCAGTGTACAAGGCCCAATATTGCCTTTGCAATTGTTGTATTGTTGAAACAATTAGAGAAGCCAAGCATGAGGCATTGGTCAGCTTTTAAGAGAGTTGTGAGGTATCTCAAAGGAATGCACAGTCTGGGACTGTTGTTTACAAAGTCAGAAAACTTTGATTTGGTTGTTTATTCCAATGAAAGTTGGGCAGATGGTAACATTAGGGAATCAACAAGTGGTTTCATATTCTTCTTAGGTAAGAATCTGGTGTCATGGATGTCCAAGAAGGTATCAGAAATAAGTCTTTCATCAACAGAGGCTGAATATAGAGCTTACTTAGCAGCTTCACAGGAGGCAAAATGGTTGAGGAAAGTCTTAGAGGATACACATAAGCCACAAGGGTTTGCTTTGTTGTATTCTGATAACCAGATTGCCATTGCGTTGGCGCAAAAACAAGTGTTCCATTCAAGAACGAAACATATCAATTTTCACTATAACTATATTTGCAATGCGGCTAACTGCAAGGAGATTGTGTTGAGGTACATTCCTACTGGAGAAATGATTGCAGATATCTTGACCAAGGCTTTAGATAGGAACAAGCATCAAGGCTTTGTGACTAATATGAAAATGTAACCCCTTTTGGATTAAGGGGGTGTGTTAAAATATGTATGCACTTATGCATGTGCTATGTATGAGTGAAATCCAAATGGGATGCACATGTGGGCCTCTGCGGCCCATTGGAAACACACACGGACCATACTTGCCTGTGTGGATTTCACGGATTTGGCAAAACTGGTCTCAAAAGGCGTGAAACAGGCCTATTGGTACACGGGCGCGGTGGGGTATACGGGCAAATACAGCCAGATGGGCTTGTATGGGCATAATTGGGCCCAAGTTTTATTTTGGACATACTTGGCCAGACGGGCTGGCCGGCCAAAGTATGTTAAACTCACTTTATGGGCTTGGGGTGGCCCATTAGGGGCCGCCGCCCGTGTTGCAGCCCATTTGGGGCTGCTGCCCATGTTGCGGCCCGCTCAGGGCGGCTGTTTTTGCTAATGGCCGGTTTATGGGGCCCGATGGCCCAGGCGGGGCCGTTGTAGGGGGCAGAGGGACTCAAAATGGATGTCACACAACCACCCCACGTACTATAGGGAAATTCTTAGATGGTTGTGAGCGCGGAGGAATGCTGAGTGCAAGGGAAAGTGCAAATAGCAAGGCTCAGTTGCAAAGTGCAAACTTAGTTAAGCCACTTGGCAAACGGCGAGAGGAATGGACTGTGTTCCAAAGAGGGAAACTCAACCTGAGTCCAATGTGATAACTAGGTTGTAGCAAAATGCAAGAACTTATGAAATTAACTAACTGAGGAGACAATCATCAGGCAAGAAGGTAGCCCTTATAAGGTAATCCAAAGTGACTAGATACAACCTGGTGGTGAGCTAACTACAGTTGAAGGCGGTGAGGCAATGAATGACAGGAACGGGATAGGAAATGAAGCAGTAGTACAACCATATCCAAGGCCATGGCGTAGGTGCGAGACAATAGAATCTGAGCGTACAAATGTATGATGAATTGGGACAGGAGCGAGTGACGTTGAAGGTAATGCAAGTGAGGAGTAATAGTGTATGCAGGGTAGGGACTAGTCCAATTGCAAACTGTACAGTAATGATGGCTTAGTTAGACATAGATGCAAACTAACAAACAGTGCGTGACCAAAGATGGAAGTCCGAGGCTGTTGATTGGCCAGGGAAGGAGATTGGATCTCATAATGGATGGCCGACCGGTATGGAGTTAACCGCAAAGTTTGCAAGTATATACTGAGTTGGTTGCCAAGATTGGAAGGTCAACGCGAGCCAGAGGGAGTAGCAGATTGCACCATTGATGTTGTGCTTTATTTGTGTCACGCTTATAGACTGAGGTATATGGTACTGAGGAGAGGAAATGTCAAAGTGATGAAGACAATAATTCCTAAGTGCAAGGCGTGACAGTTGCCCGGGTATAAAGACACAAGCTCCTGCAAGCGTTCAGATAAATTTTCCCATTGATTTCAAGTTGTTAATTAATACTGTATACCCTTTACTTATTATTTAATTCATTACTTGTTATTCTTATAAATTATATAAAATGTTGTCATCATTGTCCCGCCATTGCAAAAACTGTATTCTTCAAAACAAGCGCTGTGTCCCCAGTACTGCCGTCCAAGGCCTTTGAGGCAAGTGCGAGCAATGCCGTCTCTGCAAGGTCGCATGTAACTTCCCTATAAATATTGAGTTGACTGTTGATGGTCCCGCGGAGTCATTGAGGGAGATGCGGAGTCGTAGGTCCGCGCCAAGGGTTAACTACAAGATACCACTGTTGCCGGAGATCAAATACTTGGAGACTTGAGTTCCTGGTGAGTACTAATCAGGACTGACTAATGATAATAAAGATAGTAAGTAAATTTTGCTCGTCTTGCTAGTGTTTCCCTGTTTTCAAAGGTACACTACAAACACACCACCACCACCACCACCTTATTGGGGTCCGCTGACTGAACTTCAGGGGGCCCAGATGAATGCCAAGGTGCAAGACAAAGTGCCCGGTGCGGAACCGGTTGGGGTCATAGCTGAGGAAGGGAGGGAGGAAGAAAGGAACAAAGTGGAAAGAGGATTGGGAGATGGAGAAGACAGAAATGGAGGGAGAGAAGGAACGGAGCAAGAAGAGGAGGGTGTAAAGGAAGAATTGGGAGAAGGGAATGGAGGATATGGAAGGGGTAGAGTAGATGGAACGGAAGAAATGGAGGGCCGAGGCGAAGCAGATCCATTGCGAGTCGTAGGACCGGTCAAAACTGATGCAAGGCGGCTGACGGGCGACATTGGAGAAGTTTTGTTGGGAGGCCAAAGGAAGAGAGCGTACAAAGAGCTCTTGGAGGAAGGTGGATGGAATGCTTGGCTGAAGCAAGCTTGAATTGAGATGTGCAAGGAAATCTTTGAGAGGCATATTGTAACAGAGGTGCTGGTTCTCCAAAGGATGTCCGCACTGATTAATGATGAAGCCCTGGATACTTTTTGATCCATGGTTGCGGAGTTGACTGCAAATTGGGAGCATTCAGAGAAAGAAGTAAAAGAAACCTTGTAAATTATTATTAAATTATTATTATAAATATATATATATATATATATATATATATATATATATATATATATATATATATATTTTAATTATAAATAATTTTTTTTTTGGTTTAAGAAATGGAATTTTCTTTGGTAGGAATGAGAGGGGGATGAGAAGAGGGAATAACACGGTGAGATGAAGTAATTGACTGATGGAATGATGATGTGGAATGGAATGTGGAATGGAATGGGATTGGATGAGATGAAATGTGGAATGAAATGGGATTGGATGGGATGAAATGTGGAATGAAATGGGATTGGATGGGATGGAGTCATGATTGTCAAGGTTTGCAAGGGTAGATTGCATGGAAATCTTGAATCAGATTGGGAGAGTTGCAAAGGTGATGGGCTGGTTCCCACAAGGTGCGATCTTTGTTGGACTGGAAGCCAGACCACTCAACAAGGTATTGAAGTTTTCCTTTGCGTAACCTGGAATCCAGAATACGGCTTACTTCCCACTCTTGATGATCAAGGACAGTGACCAGTTTGGGAGGGGGATGAGTCTTGCCCGGGTATAGGACTTGAGCTGGCTCTAGGAGAGACACATGAAAGACCGGGTGGATACCTTTCCATTTTGCAGGTAAAGTAAGTTTAAAGGTGTTAGGGGAGATGACTGATTCTACTTGAAAGGGGCCAAGCTTTCTTTTGGAGAGTTTGCAAGTTGGGCAAGTGCTGCAAATGTTACAAGCATTGAGCCATACATTATCTCCTACTGCAAATGTTGAAGACGTAGTGCAAGATCGGTCTGCTTGCTCCTTATAGCGCTGGTTTGCTTCTTCAAGGTTGGTTCAAAGTTGCCATTGAAGGGATTGAATTTGTTCAAGGTAATTGGTAGCAGGTTGAGAAGGTGCTATGTGAAGGGAAGAGAAAGTTGGGTTTCTACCATAAGACTTTGGAAGGGCAACTGTTTGGTGGAGGAATGAGTGGAGTTGTTGTAGGCAAATTTAGCTAGTGGGAGCCATTGCAACCAGTCGTCTTGTTGATAGGCAACATACATTCAAAGATATTGTTTGAGAATCTGATTAACTCGCTTGGTTTTCCCATCCGTTTCCGCGTGGTACGCTGTTGATAAATTGGGAGTAATCTTCACATGTTGGCATAGCAAGGTCCAGAAGCTCAAGACAAACAGAGATCCACAATCACTAACTATATTACCAGGGAAACCATGTTTCAAAAATACATATTCTATGAATAAGTTAGCTAAGTCTTCTGAAGAGGCTGTCACATTACTGCGCAGAAATAAAGCAATATTTGAGAAGCAATCTACTATTACTAGAATAGCATCATATCCACTAGAAGAAGTTAAGTGAGAGATGAAATCCATAGAAAGCAAGTGCCAAGGACAGAATTGGAAGTGGCTGGAGTAGCCCATACTTCTGGTGTTTCAAGGATTTGTTACGATTGCAATCATAGCACCCGCTAACATAGTCTTTTACTTCTTTGGTCATACCAGGCCAGTAGAAGTCTTTTGCAATCAATTGGTAGGTTTTATCCTGCCCATGATGACCAGCAAGCGGAGAATTGTGCTGTGACTTGAAGATATCTAACTTAATGCAAGAATTATCTGGTACTACTATATGATTATCATAGAATAAAAAGTCATTATCATCAATACTTTAACTACTATCTAATAAGTTTGCACTTTTGCAAAGTTTGATGCACTTGGGGTTGTCGCGTTGAGCTTGTTGGAGTTTGGAAGCCAAATCTTGTAAGTGAGCGATGATCAAACTGAGTTGGGCAGATTGGGTTGAGAAGAGTGTCCTAACGTTTTCAGGGTTGTTTTTGGAGAAGGTGATCCCCCCTCCTGGGTAAACGTCATCCCAACGTGATAAAGCATCAGTGACTACCGCTTGTTACCCAGGACGGTATGTGATTGTAAAGTGGAACTCAGAGAGGTATTTGGCCCATTGTGCCTGTCTACGTGTGAGGACCTTTGAGCTCATGAAATTCTTTAAAGAATTATGATCAGTTGAAACCTCAAAGGATTCCCTAAGTCTCAAAAGGTATGAACACCATTTCTTTAAGCAATAAACAATTGCAAGAAGTTCCTTGTCATGAATCTCATAGTTAAGCTCTGCAGCGAGCAACTTGCGAGACTCGAAAGCTACGGGATGAAAGAGAGAAGTGGAGGAAGAGAACTGCGAGATTACTCCTGCAATCACATAGTCGCTTGCGTCTGTTTTGACAACAGTGCGAGCTAGCTCGTTGAAGTGAGCAAGTATTGGAGCAGTGGTGAACGCTTTCTTCAGAGCTTAAAACTCCAAAGCAGCTTGTTTGGTAAAACCAAAAGGAGTGTCTTTTTGAAGAAGGCTAGTAAGATTCAGGGTTTTCTCGGCGTAACCCTCAATAAACCTCCTATAAAAATTACTGAAACCAAGGAAAACTTGAAGGGATTTAATGGAAGAAGGTGAGGGCCAGTCCAATATGCATTTGCTTTTGGCTGGGTCCATCAATAGTCCTTGCTGCGAGACTACAAAACCTAGAAACCAAAGAGAAGAGGAATGGAATTTGCACTTAGAGGCTTTTGCAAACAGTTCATTCTTGCAAAGTTGCTGCAGCACCTCTGGCACATGTGCAATGTGATCTTTGAGTTTCCTTGAGTAGACTAGTATATCATCTAGATATACCACAAGGTATTTAACTACAAGATTGGAGAAAATGTTGTTGAAAAAATGTTGAAAAGTGGAAGGAGCGTTACAGAGGCCAAAAGGCATGATGGTATACTCATAACTGCCAAACCGGGTTCTCATTTCAGTCAAATACTCATGACCTTTCATAATGCAAATTAGGTTATAGGCACCTTGGAGGTCTAACTTTGAGAAACAAGCAGCTCCATGGAAGAGGGTGAGGAGATGTGACATAGGTGGTACTGGATAGGAATTCTTCCAGGTTACCTGGTTCAGTTTCCTTTAGTCAACACAAAGGCAAAGTCCACCTTCCTTTCTTGGAAAAAATAGGACAGGTGAACCAGTATTCAAATTTCTTGGTCAAAGAAATCCTTTCGCTACATTTTCTGCAATGTAGTCTTGAAGCGCAATTGATTCTTGCGTCAAGAGAGAGTAGACTGGTCCTGGTGCCAGAGGTGGGCCAGTAAGTTCAATCTTGTGATTGTAAGAACGGGATGGAGGAATTTTATCTGCTCTTGCAGCTGAGAAGACGTCGGCAAAGTCATGATAAACTGAAGGTAAAGACTCTCAAATGATTTCTAAATCTTCAATCTTGTCATCTTCAAGCACCGGATTTGAGGTTCTGGAATGGTGCAAGAGGATTAGGGAGCTCAAAATACACCGTTTGGTTGGTGTCTGTTTCTCTTTGAAGGAACAGGAAAGAGGTAAGCTGGATAGGTAAGTGATGACTCTTAAATCTGAAGAGGGAATTTGGGAATGGAGGTCAGGATATTGCAAATCTCCTGGCGGAAAAGTTTCATCCAACTCAATGAAAGTGTCAGGTAGGCTGTTTAATTCCTGTTTGACGGAAAGATTAGCATTCTGGGGGTGCAAGCTTCAAAGGTTAATTACTCCTTCTTGCCAATTCACATCCGGAGTCCAGTAAACTAGGAAATCATGGCCTAGAATGGTATCATCCATTCTGGGTATAGCCAAGACAAATAAATCCCATTTGAAGCTGGGGAAATTGGAGAATGCAAAGTTCCATTTTGCCTTTTGGGAGACCCAATAAGACGGTTCAGTTTCACTACTTACTAAATAGATAGGAAATTTATCTATCTTGGAACGCGTAAGATTTTTGGAAGTGGCAAGAGATTCACTGATGAAGGAAACATTAGCGCCAGAGTCAAGTAAGACTCAAAAAGGGGTGTTGTCGGAGTGGAATAGGATAAATCTTAAACTAGGAGCACCTAGGGACTTGCAAGTGCAAAGATTTACTTGCAGTGATTTAGATAATGTGTATTTTTCCTTGCAAGTATCAGAAAAACTACAAGCTAATTTTTTGACTGCTTAGCCGCTTCACGCGCTAACCGCTTTGCACAACTGTCGACATCATGTTTTCCTCCACCATACATACACAGCCCATTCTTCTCCCTCTGTAGCCGTTCCTCGTTCCGTAGCATCCCGGTTTCTTTGTCCAAGAACTTTGGAGTTTTGGTGAAGGTTTTCCCTTTTGAGTTGGATTTCGAGGCCAGGGTTGGTTTGGATGGTTTTGGGTTCCTTGTGTTTTGCTTCAAAGAGTCGTCCAACCTTGGAGCCAAGGTGGATGGTCCATGGTTGTTTTGCCGAGAGCAATTCTTGTTGTGATAGCCATTATCAAGCTCAATCACTCAATTGATTAGCTGCTGAAGCGAGGTTGTCTTATGACCCCCAACTGCAAGCTGTTTGATTAAGCGTGCTGGTATACCCTTTTGGAAATGGAATAGAAGAGCGGCCTTGTTCCACTGGATGCAAGAATGCAAGGTTTGAAAATGAGAAATATAAACAGAAGCTCTACTATTTTCCTTCATAACTAGACTATTAAGTTTGTATTTGGGGTTTCAAACTTCATTGGGGTTGCCAAAAAGGGTGAACAGTTGTTTATCAAACCTGTCCCAGTTGTTGAGAATACACGTGGGACTGTTTCTGGAAAAAAGTTTGAGGTACGGTTTGAACCACTGCAAGGCTCTACCTCCTAAGAAGGACAAAGCATACATAAATTTATGCCTATCGGAAGGGAAAATGTTGGAGTCATTTGAAAAGATGATTTTACAAGACTGTAGGTAGGATCTAAGCTTATGAGGGTGTTCTCCTGTAAAGTGATTGGGTTGTTTCATGCCCGTAGTGCAAAAGCTAGGAGTACTCGGACTAGATCGCTGTGCACCATGAGTGAGGGCCTGGATCAATGTCGAAAGCAGGGTTGAAGCATTGGGCTTGGGAGCAGTAGTGCAAACCCCTGGTCTACCACAAGTCAAGGTTTCATTGGAAGAATGGTCGGAATTGGCAAACTCCGCAAGAGGGTCTGTTGGAACATCCTGTGGAGGAGTCCGAGGATCATTGAGGGGTTCAACAGATGGCGATTTAGAAGGAGGAACAGGATCTAAGGGTTGTTGTGCCCAAGGAGCTCTGGTTCTCCCTACCCGATGGATATCATCATTGTAAGGGGCGAGGGAAGCATTCCCGGTTGAGCAAGTACGTGAAATTGAAAAAAGAAGTCTACTATAGGTTGGCAAGCTACAATAGATGAGTTGAGTTAGTTAATTTACTGTCACACCACCACCCCACGTACTATATGGCAATTCTTAGATGGTTGTGAGCACGGAGGAATGCTGAGTGCGAGGGCAAGTGTGAATAGCAAGGCTCAGTTGCAAAGTGAAAAATTAGTCAAGCCACTCGACAAATGGCAAGAGGAATGGAGTGTGTTCCGAAGAGGGAAACTCAACCTGAGTCCAATGTGATAACTAGGTTGTAGCAAAATGCAAGAACTTATGAAATTAACTAACTGAGGAGACAATCATCAGGCAAGAAGGTAGCCCTTATAAGGTAATCCAAAGTGACTAGATACAACCTGGTGGTGAGCTAACTAAAGTTGAAGGCGGTGAGGCAATGAATGATAGGAACGGGATAGGAAATGAAGCAGTAGTACAACCATATCCAAGGCCATGGCGTAGGTGCGAGACAATAGAATCTGAGCGTACAAATGTATGATGAATTGGGACAGGAGGGAGTGACGTTGAAGGTAATGCGAGTGAGGAGTAATAGTATATGCAGGTTAGGGACTAGTTCAATTGCAAACTGTACAGTAATGATGGCTTAGTTAGACGTAGATGCAAACTAACAAACAGTGCGTGACAAAAGATGGAAGTCCAAGGCTGTTGATTGGCCAGGGAAGGAGATTGGATCTCATAATGGATGGCCGACCGGTATGGAGTTAACCGCAAAGTTTGCAGGTATATACTGAGTTGGTCGCCAAGATTGGAAGGTCAACGTGAGCCAGAGGGAGTAAAAGATTGCACCATTGATGTTGTGCTTTATTTTTGTCACGCTTATAGACTCAGGTAGATGGTACTGAGGAGAGGACATGTCAAAGTGATGAAGACAATAATTCCTAAGTGCAAGGCGTGACAATGGAGTCCCCCCACCCCGGTTGCAGCTGTTGAGCCGGTTGTGGCTGCCACAGGGCTGGGGCCAATGGCCCTGGCTCCTCCCCCTCCCCTTGCTTGCCATTGTGAGGAGGAGGAGGAGGAGGGCTGGCTGGGTTGAAGCAGCCAGCAACTGGTTGCAAGAGGCAACCGGTCAGGGTGGGGGGGGGACCTGATCACCCACCCACCCAAATGCAGTTGCTAGGCCAGTCACAGCAAGGCAACCGGTGGTGGGGGGGAATTGACCACCCCCCCACCACCAAAAGGGGCACTCTCTCCCCCCCCCCCTTTACCAAGGAGGAGGAGCAAAGGGCTGGAGGGGATTTGACAACCCCCAAGCCCACCTTCCTTGACAAAGCCCTGGGGGTATTGACCTCCAGGGCCCCTGGTAGGGGGATTTGACTGCCCCCTCCAGGGATTTGAGTGAAAGAGGGGTGGGGCGGCATGTCCGCCGGTTACACCCCCCCCATGTGTGTCTGATACTGGACCCAGGTGTGTCCTGGGTCCCACATGGCCATTTGTATGGCCAGGGGCTGGTTCCATGAGGCAACTAGCCAGCATGTGAGGTAACAGGGCTGGTCGTAACAGACAACAGGCCAGGGGCTCAAACAGTTATGGGGCTGGTTCAGCCCTGTAATGGTGGAACACCAGAATGGACCAGAATAGGCTGGTAATAAGGGTACAGGAACTGATGCCATGCGGGCTGATGTAGCCCAAACCAAGTAACAAGGCCTGTAGGGCCTGTAGAGCTCTTTGGAGCAGAAAATTTGTCTTTTGGATTGTTGTATTGTGGGCTCACAAAAGGCAAATCCTTTGTACTTAAGGAGCTCTTCTCCCTGCTGTTTTCCATCATCCATTCATCATCCAATCAAATTCATCACTGATATCATCCAAAGTATTGCCCCATTGTGAGAGCCCATTAGCAATTTTGACACAAGGTTTCCAGCATTTATTTTGCTTCAAATACTGCTCATTTGCCTAAGCTAATTGCTGGCCATAATTATAACACATTTTATTTATATGAATTTTTTTTGTATTTTTATTTTTAATTTAATTTAATTTAATTTATTAATTGAATTGAATTTAATTTATTAATTTAATTTAATTTATTAATTTAATTTAACTTATTTTTAATATATTTATTTATTTATTTATTCATTTATTTATTCATTTAATTTTATTTAAATTTATTCATTTATATTTTTTTTATATTTATATTTATAATTTAATTAATTAATATATTCTTTTATTTATTTTTTATTTATTTTTTATTTATTTTTTATTTATTTTTTATTTATTTTTTATTTATTTTTTATTTATTTTTTATTTTTTTATTTTTTATTTTTATTTTTTAATTAAAATAAAAAAAATAAGATAACAAAAGGTAAAAAAAACAGTTAAAAAAATATCTATCCATTTGCGACTCAGATGGGTTGCCAACGGCGTTTAGCGCCCCGTTTGCAACCCCAGGGTTTCAAATTTAACATTGGCTGTTTGAAAAAAAGAATAACTATAATGAGTAATGAATGATAAAATCAAAGACAAAATATTAGCTTGTGGCTATGGCCAACACCACAGAAAACAGTGGTTCCTGTTGATACCACTTTAGGGCTGCATGGCTGGACACAGTGGTTTTGACATAGCCTTTGAAACTGTGGGTCTGTACAGTTTTGAACTTTCCATTAACACTGCTTTGGCCTGAACTGTGGTGTCTGCTTATATTCACAACCTCATAAGTGCCCAGATAGCCAAGCTGTGTTAAGGGGAGGTGTTTGATGAGAAAATTGAGAAGTCTGAAATTGAATTGATGCAGAAGCTGAGGACTGATGAAGAGCCACAAGAGAGTGAGATCATGTTGGTAGGAGAAAACAAGACAAAAAGATGAATGAGACCAACAAGAAGAGGGAGGACACAGTAAGATGAGAAAGATCAGGGTTGAATTCAAGAAGGTGGTGGAGACCCAGAGTGGTTGATGGAAGGGAAGTTTGAGTAATTGGTGGGTCCTATGCTATGGTTGTTTCAGATCAGTAAGGAGGGATCAATGGTTTCCAGGCAATTGTTAGATTACATAATTTCCATGAGCAGTTCATTGACTGGTATGTGCCACCCACATCATAGAATGCTTGGATAAGTACACCTCTTCTGGGGTGATCAGCCAAATAGATATGAATCAACTGCTCCTTACTTAAAAGTGAACTTAGCTCAATTGGTAAGAGCATCACTCATATGAAGAGTATGAGTTTGTGGGTTCAAATCCCACAGTGTTCATTTTTTTCATATTACTTCTGACAGCAATTGCAGTCTCACCAGGGAGTCAGTGAAAGAATCTGGGCAAGTAATTATAAGTGAGTTGAGGTTGAGGTTGGTGGTTGAGCCAGCTTGACAGTGGACAGGTTGAGAGGCCAAGTATCAAGGTTGGCTTGAGTTTGGAAATGGTGAAGAAATGAAATAAGATGAAGAAAGGAGACAGAGAAGAAAGAGAACAGGGTGATTGAAGGGAACAGGTAAGATGATTAGGGAAGAAAGAAGATCAAGGCCTGAAGGCTACCACAGGTCAGATTTTCAGGGGTCCTGAGACCCCCCAGCGCAGACTAGATTATCCCAAAGCTCCCCGCATCTCATTGCCAGGCGTTGCGGCTTTGATTTTTCTCCTTTGAGCTGTCTCCCAGGTTTCCACTGGGTGGAGATTTTACCGCTAAGTCCCTGGGAATTTGGTGTCAATTTCTCTCTCAAATTACAACACGCCCCATGCCTGGTGAGATGAAGAGATAAGTGTTATGTTTAAAGTCAACCCTTTATTGCAATCACGTGAAAAAGAAACTCTTATAGAAATAATATATCTCTACACAATGAAGAAGGAAAGAAAAGTGAGAAATATAATGAGAACAACAGGAAAATAGACCTCAAACAGGTGGAAGAGACAGAGATGAGAAAAGAACAATCTGGAGAAGGACAACTGGGTTAAATTCTGGTGTAGCTTAGCTATAAGGACCTCACCAGTTAAGACATATACAAGTTGTAGGAGTGATTTGATCTGAGTCATGTGCTCCTCCTAGACTTGCTGGTCTTGGTGAGATTGTAGGTTGCAGAGCTTATGGCAAGGCGGTTTCTGATGCTGGCTTGAAGTAAATTGTTCCTTTGTTCCTTCTCTTCTTCTCCCCTTTCTCCATCTCCCCTACTTTCCTTCCACCACTCAAATAGCCCCTAAACAGTTGCCTTTCCCTGCCAGGTGGAGCCACGTGACTGTTCTAGAGCAGCACTGCGGGCGCGGCCGGGTCACCTTACTTACACTCCTCCTTGACACAGCCGGGGACCATGTTGAGCATCTTCCTGGCCTGGATCACCTTAACGTAGCCTAGTGGCTTGGTCAGGAGATCCACAACCATTTCATCTGAGGAGCAGTGAGTAACTGAGAGAGAGGAGTTGGCCACCAGAGCGCGGAGATACTGATAAAAAAATTCAATGTGCCTGGAATTTGGATTTAAATGAGCCTCCCGGCTCAGGAAGTTTGCCCACTGGTTGTTGTTGACCAAGGTTGTGCAGGGGATTAAGATTCCCAGGACTAGTAGTAAGTTGGAAAGCCATTGTATCTGTTTGGCGCACGCGTTCATAGCAATAAACTCTGCCTCAGTTGTTGACTGATTCATCACGGACTTCTTCCTTGGGTGGCCCAAAATATTGGGTTTCCAAAGAGAGTTATAAAGTAGCCGGTTGTTTATTTTTGGCTGATAGCAGAAGTGGCATAGTCAGCACCTGCCCACCTGCAGAGCCCAGAAGATTCACCGCCATCAGATTGTTTGAATAATAATCCCAAGGATGGGGTCCCTTTGAGATATTGCAATAGATGTTTTGCTATATTCCAGTGAGCTTCTGTAGGAGAGTTTGCGTATCTGGAAAGAATATTGACGGTGAAGGCAATTTCTGGTTGCATATTAATGGAGAGATGAATCATCATCCCCACTGTCTTCTGCATAGTCTTTGTCTCAAATGCTGGAGATTTGCAGGAGACAAGATGGTGAAGTTTGAGAGGAACGGGGGCCTTGACCAAATTGACAGTGTCCATAACTAGCTTTTGAAGGATTTTTAGTCAGAAGTAATGCTGATGAAGCAGGAGGGAGCCATCCAACTTCCAGTCAAGAGTGTATCCAAGGTGCTGCACAGGGTGTTCCTGAACTCAAATAGAATAGCTTTTCCTGAGATTATCAAGGAGAGAAAGGATTTGTTTGCAATCAGACCCTACAATTAGACCATCATCAACATGGATATGAAGCATGACGGGCTTATTGTTATTGAAAAATAGGGATTTGTCCCCTTGTGACAGCTTGAGTCCCAAGTTGGCCAGGGTTGTAACAAAATTTGACTTCCAACATCTTGGTGCCTGTTTTGTCCCATAGAGTTATTTATTAAGTTTCCAGACCCACTTCTCTTTGACAGGTACTTCAAGGCCCAAAACTTGAGCCATGTAAATGGTTGTGTCAATATTGCCATACAGAAAAGCGGTTCTGACGTCAAATTGAATAACATGAAGATAATGTTGGAAGGCTCTTGCTAATAGGGACTTGAGAGATTCTGTGCAGCCAACAGAGGATTATTTGTAGAGGTAATTTTGAGGAAACTGCTGATGATTGCCAAAGCACACCCACAAAGATTTACAATGCACAACATCACCAAATTCATTCTTCTTCCAAACCAGGTGCCACATCCCACCAATTACTATGTCATTGTTGGGTGGTGGCACCACTGCACCAGTTTTGCAATTTATCAGGGATGAATTCTCCCCAGCCATGGATTCCAACCACAAAGGACGTTCATTGGGGTCAGAAAATGCTTCCTTGAATGAGACCACTTCAGAGAGGAAGGCACCTTCATTGTTGTCAGTGTCAGCCAGATTGGCCAAGAGCACACTGGTACTTGCTGCAGATTTAGTCCAAGTGGGAAGAATGGCGGATGGATCATGACTGCTGCTGATATCCCTGGGTTCCTTTGGGACGTAAGCATAATTTTTGGAAGCTATTTCGGGGAGGTTTTCTGGTGCTGTGATGGGAGTGTGGAAGGACTCAGATTGATTTGTTGCCACTGGTTGGAGTGATTACACTGCGCCAATTAGGGTTGGAATGCTAGGTGGAGAAGGAATTTGAGAGGAGAGGGACTCAGCCAGGCTCTGCATGGGCAGCAACACCTTGTCCAAGACAACAATAGGAGTTGGGGACAGCTTTTCAGCAAGAGAAATTGGGGGTTTTTCCAGAGCAAGCAGATCATTGTAGTAAAATTTTGATTGTGGCGGGACAAAATCACAACTGATGATGACATGCTTCTTGAGAGGATTGAGAAAACTTCCAGAATCAGAGTAGGACGCATAACCCAGAAAAAGAAGGGGAGAGGAACAAGGAAGGATTTTCAAAGACAACAGCTGAAGAATGTGTACCTTGAGTTCAAATGGAATCAGCTTGGTAATATCCCTAATTGGCTCAATGGTGCTATTGTGAGCAATAAGTATGTTGGTTGGGGACAACCAATTGATTCATTTGGAGGGCAGGAGATTGATGAGGGAGGAAAAGTAGCGGGCTGCTTTGTCCCAGTATGAGATTGGGATGGAGGACTGGGCAAGGAGGCAACAGATCTTTGTGAGAATGTTTTGGTTAAACTGATCAGCCAGGCCATTTTTTTGTGGTGAGTTAGCTGGTGCTTGCTCAAGTATAATCCCTCAAGATTTTAGGAAGGTGGTAAGATGGGCAGACACAAATTCACCCCCTTGATTGCAGTGAAGGAATGCGGGGGTAATGAAAAGTTGATTCTTGACCTCCTGAATGAAAGAGATGATGTGTGTTTCAGAATACAAATTTTTTTTCATAAAACAAATCCGATTGAAACAAGAGAAATCATCTATGATCACCAGTATATATTGCATCCCATGCTTTGACAGAGGGGTTATATGTAGAAAATTAAGTTGGAGGTGATGAAAGGGAGAAAGAGAAGATGGCAGAGGGTTTGAGTGAGGTGATTGCTTGATTTTGCAGGTCTTGCACACATTGCAGTTTGCAGAAAAGAACTTGGTATTGTGGTTTGTGATGGAGTGAAGGGAGAGAAAGTGCCTTATTTATTCATCCAAGGGATGTCCCTGGAGCAAATGCCAGTTGATCTTGTGGCCTGGAAAAGTGAGAGGGTGAGAGGACTTCACACGGGCTAGGTACAGATTCCCTATGCAAAGGAAACGGAACACAATTTCTCCTGAGAATTTGATGAGAATTGTGCAATGTTGATGAAAAATTTTCAAACCATGATCCTCTAACTGAGTTTCTGAGACTAGGTTTCTGGGACCCTGAGGAGCATAGTATGCTGGGTATATCAGAGTCCCTCCAATGTCAAGTTTACCCACATGAGTGATGTATACCTTGCCTCCATAATTATTCAGAATTTTTGTCAGAGGGATAGAATCGTGGAGAAGAGAACAGTTGCAGACAGTAGAATGAGATTCCCCTGAGTCTTAGATGAGTTTGGAGTGAGATTTGGTGGAGTCCATAGTGCTATAGAGACCTTCCTCCTAAACATGAAAGCTGGAAACTTCTGGATCAGAGTTTTCCACACTCATGGCATTGGCTATTTCTTCAGTGGTAGACTCTGCATCTTCTTTGATGGCATTGAGGGAGAGCTGAGACTGAAGCTTTTTAAGCTCTTTGGCCAGTTGAGTGACTCTGGTTTTCAGCTCCAGTTTGCTCTTGGAGGGAAGCTTTGTTGTAAGAGCTACTGATCTGGGAGGTATTGTTGGTACAGCTGGTTGGCAACTTTTAGGGGTTCCCTGAGCATGAGGGTTTGACATATGAGTCAGGTAGGTATTTTTGGAGTCATGGGATTCACGTTGGCTTTCCTCAAGCATGATTCTGTTGGTGACTGCGTCAAGAGTGAAGGGGTGGAGATTGTAGGAGGAGGGCACCAAGGAGGATAGCAAAGAATTGTTGCAAAGACTTTTGAGAAACAGAATTGCAGTTGTTCCTTGGGATACTTCTAGGAAGCATAGTTTGGGCAAATGTCCTTCTATGGTCTCTACCAGGTCAACGTATTGATTCTTGAAACCAGTGGTGTGATCTTGGAGAGAGGCTACAGGTTTTTAGGTTAGGTGAATAAGAAGAAATAACATGTTGCCTGCAAAAATGATGGATTTTTCACCACAGGCTGGGGCAAGAGATTGATAGGCTGAGGTGAAGTCACTATGGGAAAACTTGATTTTGGACGGAAGATCTTGTTCAACTACCTGGTACAGTAGAATGATGGCATAGGAATTCTTCTTAAGGTAAGTTTTTGTCCCTTTGTGTTCTTCTATCCATTTCTTCTTGAGAATCTCTTTGTGACCTTTACCAATCAAGAGATTTTCAAACCAAGATTTCCAGTTTTGCCAATTGTGGCGGTTGAGTTTAACAAGTTTGACCATGGTTGAGTAGTCTTCATTAGATTGATTGCTGGAGGAGTCCTCAATTTGAATGTTGTGGCCTTTTCCCCTTAAGCTTGCCATGGTTAGTTTGCCTGCCTTTTTGCACCTGGATTTCTTTTTATTAAGAGTTGCTAGTGATCAAGAGTTGACTCTTGCTACCATGTTATGTTGCAGATTAACTCTTTATTGCAATCACATGAACAAGCAACTCTTATAGAAATAAAATATCTCTACACAATGAAGAAGGAAAGAAAAGTGAGAAATATAATGAGAAAACAGGAAAAAATAGACCTCAAACAGGTGGAAGAGACAGAGATGAGAAAAGAACAATCTGGAGACGGACAACTGGGTTACCTGCTGGTGTAGCTTAGCTATCAGAACCTCACCGGTTAAGACGTATACAAGTAGTAGGAGTGAGTTGATCTGAGTCCTATGCTCCTCCTGGACTTTCTAGTCTTGGAAAGATTGTAGGTTGCAGAGCTTATGGCAAGGCAGTTGCTGATGCTGGCTTGAAGCAAATTGTTCCTTTGTTCCTTCTCTTCTTCTCCCCTTTATTGGTCTCCCCTCCTTTCCTTCCACCACTTAAATAGCCCCTAAACAGTTGCCTTTCCCTGCCGGGTGGAGCCAGGTGACTGTGCTAGAGCAGCGCTGTGGCCGCGGCTGGGTCACCTTGCTGACAATAAGTCAGCAAGTGTGAGCTGCAGGGAGGAGTCAAGACAGCATCAGGTTGAAATTTCTGAGAATGCAGATTTAAGTAGACAAAGAATGATCAGGCTGGTACTTTTGGTGAGGCCATCTGCGGGCATTTCCTTGGATTTGATGAGTTTCACATCAAGATTGCCAGATTTAAGCTCTTCCAACATTCCTTTGGTCTTGAGGTCTAGGTGTTGTGTCTTTGAATTTGAACCAAATTTTTTTAGCTTGTTTTCAAGGCCGCTGTTGTCCGTGAAAAGTTTGATTGCTGAGGAGCCCGTGGAGGAAAGTTTGCATGCCAGAGATCTAATCCATGTAGCCTTGTGGAATGCATAAACTAGAGAATTAAGTTTGGTGTTGTTAGAGGAGTAGGTGATGCTCTTTTGTTTGCAGCTGTTCCAAGACACAATGCACAGGTACCCCGTCTGGGAGCGTCTGGTTTCAGGATCATCTGCCCAGGAGGCATTGGAGTAAGCTGTGGTGAGAGAATTGGTGGTGCTTAACTTTAGGCGCAGTCTGAGGTGAGAGGTCCCCTTGAGGTATTTCCAGACCTTCTTGAGTTTGTTCCAGTGCAGTAGGCCGGGCTTGATGTTGAATCTGGCAATACTTGATACCGCAAAACTGATGTCAGGTTGGATGTAGCAGGCTATGTGATTGATTAGACCAACAGCCAACCAGTAGTTGATGTTGAGGGATTTAAATTGGTTGAATTCCTCATTGGAAGCGGGATTGAGCTGCAATTTCTGGGTGAGTGGACTGGTACTTGTGCGAGCATCCTCTAAGTCAAGTTCTTTGAGGCCCTGTGCAATGTGGTTGGGTTGGTTGAGCAGGATGTGATTGTTGTGGACTTCTATTCTCATCCCCAAGATATTATCCGGATCCTTTGAGGTAGAACCAGCAAATCTGGATAGGAACTTCTTTTCAAAGCCTTCAGTTTTTCCAACTAGGATTAGATCATCAAGGTGAAAGAATAGTTGCATTTTCCCATCATCAGATAGGTAGAGACAGGGATCACATGCTGATTTGTTGAATCCAATGTCCTTGATCCAGTTTGTGAGAGTTTCATGCCAATTATTTGGGGCCTGTTTGAGGCCATAGAGATATTTTTTGAGTCTAAGAAAGCGTGAGGATTGTTTAGAATCCCTTTGGAGTCCTGATAATGACCTCCTTGTTGATGGGTAATTGAAGAAATGCACTCTTCACATCAAACTGCCGGATTTATTGTTTTGATTCTAGGGCATAGAGTAGGAGCATCCTCAGGGTTGATGGCTTGCTTTTTGGTGAAAATTTCTCAAAGTAATCCAGCCCTTTGATTTGACTGAATCCCTAGATGCACAGGAAGGCCTTGTATTTGACCGGGTTGCCATGGCAATTTTGCTTGATTCTGTAGGTCCAGGTGGTTCTGAGGACATTGTGTGGTTGAGGACTGTCATACTCTTCCCAAACTTTGAGATCCTCAATTTATCCCAGCTCCAGATCCATGGCTTATATCCATTGAGGATGATTGTTGCAAGACAGTGCGTCTTCATACAACTTTGGCTCATAGTAATGGTAGAATCCATACTGTTGAGGCGGCTTGATTCTAGATCAATCCTGCAGGACCCTGGTGGGAGGATCAACATTGTGACCCTCACTGCAAGTTGCAGTTGAGTTGGTAGAGGGTTGTGCTGCTTCCCTGTTGATTTCCTTGGAAGGAGAGCTGGGTGATGAGTTGCTGTTGGAAGTTGAGCTGATAGAATCCTCTGATTTGGGCAATTTGCTCCAATAGTTGGTCCAGGGAGCTTGAGTAGTAATAGGAGAGTCTGGTTGAGAGTTCTGGCCAGGATATGAGTCTTCCGCCACATCTGAGGAAAGCAGGTTGTTACCAACAGAGAGGGCAGGCTCACGTGGTTGAGGCATCTGGAGAAAATTAACATACTTTAAGAGATGATGGATCCACTTTTAGTTAGAATGCAATATGAGTGGAGAAGGGGATTGAAGCCTACAAGAGTACCCTCTTTTCTTTTGGATTTGAAATTTGTTCCCTTCTCCCTCCTGTTGAGGAGAAAGACACAGGGGGTGCCAAGGGGGAAAACAAATGTGGGAGGTAACAGGTAATTATGCATATTATCCCAGGGGGTTTTAGATTTACTGTTTGCAGGTATGTGATTCAGCATGAGGCAGCACCCCTTAAAGACCTTGTGCCAGGTTGCCATAGGGAGCCTGCTTTCCTTTAGGGTTTCTCTGGAGGAATCAATGATGGTCTGATTTTCACGCTCAGCCTGCCCATTGTGCTTGGGATGATGGGGTTTGGAGATGATCTGAGTGATGTGTCTCTCCTCAAAATACAAAGTAAGCTTGGAGTTGAAAAATTCTGTACCACCTTCCAAACAGACTTCCAGAGGATAGTAGCCTCGCCATTGATGTTATTTTTTGAGGAGGTTGATCAAGATCTTGGTTGTCTCATCCATATTGATGGCCAAGTTTAGAGAGCAGTGGAATTGGTCCCATCAGGTCAAGGTTAATTTGTTTGAGAACTTTTTGGGATCTCATGGATGTTTGACTGAAGGAGGATTTGGTGATCTTGCTGATTATGCAGTCCAGACACTGAAATTTTGCCATGAAGTCCCCTGGGATGTGTTGAGGGAGTGATTAAAATCTAGAGAGGGACGTATGTCCCTACTTCCAATGGATTTCCAGGAGCTCTTCTCTTGGCAAAACTGAAACATTCAACACAGGGGAGTCTAGTTCTCTGTTGGGCTTTTAAGATGGAGTTGGGAGAGTGTAGAGATTGTGTGTTATGGTGCACTGAAAAATTGGTTGGTTGCAGTGAGATATGGTGAATTGGTTGTTTTGTGAGAGGATTGAGGATCCCTTTGTGTTGAGTGCTCCTGAGCTGATGAGATTGATTGTGAAATCCAGAACATAGAAGGCTTCAGTCAGTTTGAGGGTTAATTCTTTCCAGTGTAGCACTGCAACTCCACTTCCTTTGATGGGCAGACTGGCTCCTTCTTTTCCAGTCTTGATAGGGTCACCGGTGTAAGTTTCCATTTCAAAAAAGAAGTGGCTTTCATTTATCATGTAAATGGACGCACCACTGTCCAGGAGGAATTTTTGGTGAGGATCCCTGTGTTCTACCCATTGGTGTAGCAGAGCCAGGTAGTGAGCTGAGGGAGGTACGTTTGATTGTGCTTTGACTGATCCCTTTTTGGCTTTCCACTTGACTTGATTATCTCTCCACCACTCTGGAGCAACCCCAGGATGAAGATGACAGCAGTCTTTAGCAGAATGTTTTTTTTTCTTGACCAGGATGGTGATAACCATCTATGCGTTGCTTGGGTTTGGATGAATTGCATGACTCTTGTTGTGCTGACTTCCCACTGTAGAGTGCAACATCTCCCTTCAATTTTGAGGATGAGGCAGAGGACTGAGCCAAGGATTTGTTGTTGAGTTGAGTGAGATGGTTGAGGACAAAATTGGCAGAGAGATCCTTGTTTGGAGTGCATAATCTTCCTCTTGAAGTTTTCCATCAAGGGGGGGAGCTTGAAGAGCAGAAGTTAGGCCACAATGTTGTTGGGAAGCTTGATGGAAATATCTCCCATCTTATTGAGGCTGACCTTGATAGAAGTGATGAAGCTGGTGATGCTGTTGGCACTGAAGTAAAGATAGAGAAACCTGTTGAAAACTTGGGCTCTATTTGATGCTTGAGAAGAGGCAATTTTTTTGATGATAGCCTTCAAGAGCAGTTTTTCTAAGTTCCAATTTTCAGGAGTGACAATGTTGTCATGAGTGGATGAGTCAAGCTTGGAGATGAGAAGAAGTTTGATTTTTTTGTTTATGGAGGGTTTGAGTACGGAGTTCTCATCATTGATGGCCAGAGCACATCCTCTGAATTCAAGTATTGCATCCATCTTGTCCTTCCAGATCCCATAGTTATTGTCTCCAAGGAGTGGAATGGTCTCAAGGGCAGTCTTGAGCATAGTCTGGCAAAAGATTTCCATTGTGCCCAATTAGGATAATCCTCAGCTTCAGTTATTGGTGTTAAAAGAGATGAATTGATTCAACGTAACACTGAAAACTAAAGAAATGAAAGAAAATTAACAAGAGTCCAGATTTGAACATGAAAATTCCAGAGTGAGAATACAAACATTCAGCAATGAGCAGAAAGTTCGACAAATGAAAAAAGGCAGGAGTTGAGTGTTGGAGGACATGGACGGACGAGATCAGATGTACTTTAGAATGAAGAAAGATTGTGACGGTTAGATAAATCAGATTGAGGATTAGAGGATAAATGGATAAAAGGATATGATATCTCACCGGGCACAGGCAGGGCATGATAAGATTGAGGAAATTTGAGCAATGAAGGAAATAAAAGAAACTGAGAAAAAATAAATGAAAGAATAAAGAAGTAGATTGATGAGGGTGTTGATTGGTTGAGTGACAGGATTGAGGTTGTTAAAAGGGTGAGGATTTCTGGTCAGGAGAGTTGTTGATGAGATTGAGTATGATCCGATCTCCCCTCAACAAATATTTCAAATAGTGAAGTAGAGTCTCTACACTGGTGAAGGGCTATTGTGTGCGCGGTATGAGTGCGCGGTAGAATGAACAAGAGAGGACCCAAAACTTAACACCCCTCCATGCCCAATGAGATATTAGAGCCATCATTCAAGGAAGAAGCAAGAAAAGGAGATAAAATCAATATGCTTTGCACAGAAGATGCTTTGGTGAGTGGGTCAGCTCTCATTTGCGTAGATCTTATGAGAATAATTTCAATTTTCTTATTTGCTAACTTGTCTCTAATCCCCTTAGTCTTTAAGTCTAAGTGCCTCGTCTTAGAGTTTGACCCAAACTTCCTAATTTTATCATCAAGGCCGCTATTGTCAATATGGAGAGGTATGGACTCCGGGGAATCTTTGAATATTTCATTCATTAGGGCCTTGATCCACGTTGCTTCGTGATATGAGTCGACAAGTGCATTCAGCTCCGCATCCGTGGAAGACCAGGTTATGCTCTTCTGCTTGCAGCTGTTCCATGAGACCAGACTGCCGAACGTAACACAGAGATATCCAGTTTGGGATTTTTGAGTGTTTGGATCATTGGCCCATGAGGCGTCCGAGAATACTTCCAGCGGCTTTGCTTGAGAAAGATACTTGAGCTCGAGTTGATAATGTTGCGTAGATTTGAGATACTTCCAAGTCTTCTTTAATTCATTCCAATGAGTGATCCCGGGTTTAGTATTGAATTGGGCTAAGCTTGAGACTGCAAAGCTGACGTCGGGCCTTGTGAAGCAAGCTATATGGTTAAGTAATCCTATAACTGATCTATAGTTTATGTTAAGAGTTTTGAATTTCTCGTGTTCCTCGTCTGAGGCCGGAACGAGTTGGAGATTACGAGTAAGTGGCGTAGACAACCCTTTGCAATTAGTCAGACCCAATTCTTTGAGTTCGTGCTGAATATGGTTTGGTTGGCTGAGAAGGATTCGTCCCTTTTTGACTTTGATTTTCATTCCAAGTATTGTATTTGGGTCTTGACTTGCCGACCCCTTGAATTTTTCAAGAAATTTTTCTTCAAAGTTTTGCCCATCGCCTACTAAAATCAAATCATCGACATGGAAAAACAATCTGGATTTTCCGTCGTTTGATAAATAGAGACAGGGGTCGCAGGCCAATTCGTAGAAACCAACTTCCTTGAACCAGGCCGTCAAAGTCTTGTACCAATTTTTGGGCAATTGCTTTAAACCGTATAGTGATTTTCTTAATTTGAGAAATTTGGATTTGCGCTTTGAGCCCTTTGGAGTTCAAATGAAGACTTCCTTGTCAATCTGAGAATGTAAAAATGCACTTTTTACGTCAAACTGGCGAACCTTTTGAGAGGATTTTAGCGCGTAAACAAGTAGCAGTCGTAGGGTCAATGGTTTTCCCATAGGAGCAAACGTTTCAAAGTAATCTAATCCCTCGATTTGGCTGCAACCTTGCACACACAGTCGGGCCTTGTACTTAACAGGGTCACCGTGGCAGTTTTGCTTTAAGCGGTAGATCCAAGTAGTTTGTAGCAGATTCGCAGGATCGGGTCCGTCGTACTCTTCCCAAACGTCAAAGGATTCAATGGATGACAACTCTGTGTCCATTGCTTCCATCCACTTAAGGTTTTCATCACACATAACTGCATTGTTGTAACTTTTGGGTTTGTAGTAGTGAAAGAATCCGTAGCGTTGGGGCGGTTTAATCAAGGACCGATCTCTGAGGGTTCTACTTGCTTGAATAGGAGGTGTAGGATTAGTGGGATTGGGTTGCCTGGGCTGCAAAATAGGTTGGAGTACACTCGGGTTATGACCCAAGTTGTCTAACAGCTGAGTTGATTCTTCTGACTCAAGATCCTCCACAGATTCGCTGCCATCTGATTCCGAGTCTGTTTCTTCGGGTGGCCGTGATCTGAATTTCATGAACGCTGGATTAAGCGAGACCTCCAATTGGTTTTCTTCCGGATTTCTATGTTCAGAGTTGCGGATATCGCCATCCACGTCATCGGATGTGATTGCAAGGATTGAATTTTGCGGATTTGGCATTTTCAAAAATTTGATGTGCTTAGTACAAATGATAGAGTTAGATTTAGTTAAAATTTGATACGAATGGAGTAGGTGGGTTGAAGCCTACTAGGATTCCTTCCTCTCCCTTTTCATTGAACTTATGACCTTTATCCCTTCTCATCAGTAGGTAAACACATGGGCATCCTATTGGTTTCAGATATGAAATGGGCAAGGATCATCCGTGCACTTGAAACCATGGCGATTTGGGGTTTTCTTCTCTGGGAATTTGATTGAGCATGGAGGAGCTTGCTTTGATAACCTCATGCCACTGATTAGCTGGTATTTGACCGTCCTTAAGAGTGGTTCTTACTGATTCAGTGATTGTTCTATTTGCTCGCTCCGCCTTTCCATTGTGCTTGGGGTGATAAGGTTCCAATACTACCTGTCGAATATGATTAGCTTTTTAGAAAGTTAAAAGTTTGCAATTCACGAATTCAGAGCCTCCATCCAAGCATACTTCGGAAGGATAGTATTGGCGTGTTCTATTTTCTTTTTTGATCAAATTGATTATGACATCAGAAGTTTCTTCCTTCAAACCCAGAGGGAATGCTCCGATGTATCCGGTGGCACTTTCGACCAAGGTAAGAATGAATTGATGTCCCCACTTAGATTGAGGCTTGAGCGGTCCCATGAGATCCAAATGGATTTGTTCAAATACCTTCCTAGCTTTGACTGAGTTCTTGTTAAACAACAATTTCTTTATTTTACTCTTGACGCAGAAAATGCACTCAAACTTCCTTTTCACATCGGGGGAAATGTGTTTTGTGAACCTCTCCAGTCTGAAAAGTGATGCATGCCCGTAATTCCAATGAATTTCCATTAGCTCTTCTTCCTGGGTAAAAGCCAGATTTGCCAATTGGGACAGAACAAGGTTGCAATCAAAGTGAGGAGTTTCAAGGGAGTAGAGATTGTTCAGAATTGTTCCTCCAAACAATTCTTGACCATCCTTAGATACCTTAAAACCATTACTGCTGGCCTTCAGGGAGCAACCAGCTTGATTGAGTGCGCCGGCGCTTATCAGGTTAATCGTTAAGCCAGGGACATAGAAAACGTTCAAGAGCTCAAGCGTGAAATTCCGCCATACTAGTATTGCCGTCCCTTTTCCTTTTATCTCAAGCTCCGCTCCTTTCTTTCCAGTTTTGATGGTTTGATCGTTGCAAGGTGACATTTCCTTGAAATATCGGCTGTCGTTAATCATGTGTATTGACGCACCGCTGTCCAGGATAAACTTTGAGTTGGCGTTTCCGTGATTGATCCACAATGATAGGAGAGCAAGATAGTGGCCTACCGGATTAGCCTTCCCTTGCATCTTGCGAGATTTCCATTTCGCTTGATCTTCTCTCCACAAATTGGGTGCAATTTCAGGATGGAGGTGCCAGCAACTATTGGACGAGTGGTGCTTGTCTTGTTTGGGATTATGATACCCCTCAGTGCATCTTTTCCTTTCGCCCTGTTTCTCGAATTGACTTGATCCCGCCGGTTTAAAGTTGGTTAGAGCTACTTCCGTCCGAGACTGTTGAACATTCTGAGAAGTATGTGCTCTAGATTCATTATTTAACTGAGTGAGATGATTAAACACGTATTCGACGGTTAGCTCCTTGTCCGTGTGCATAATTTGACGCTTGAAATCTTTCATTGATTCGGGAAATTTAAAGAGCAAATGATACGCCAGAATGTCATTCGGGAGGATGATGCCGACTTCTGATAATTTCTTGAGGCTCACTTTTGCCTTAGTAATGAAATCCTTGACCTCATCAGGAATAAATCGCAAGTACAGAAAGTCTTTAAAGACTCTAGCCCTTTTCGATGCTTGGGAGGAAGCATATTTATTGATGATTGCCTTCCAGAGGAGCTTAGCAGAATTTTTATTGGTTGAAGTGACTATATTGTTGTGAGTAGCTGCCTCGAGTCTAGAAATTATAAGGAGTTTGATCTCGTCATTAATGTCGGCTTCGAGGGTAGATGCATCGTCGTTGATAGGACCGGAGCATCCGCGAACATCAAGGATAGCATCCATCTTGTCCTTCCAAACGCCGTAGTTATCGTCTCTGAGTCTGGGGATGGTATCAAGAGCTGACTTTAGCATAGCTTGCCTAAACCCTTCTGACATGGCCGACATTTTCCAGTCTTATTGTGAGGATCAAATGTTGAATTTGAGAGAGATTGGTTTGGCTTTTAACCGTGTTAAAAGAGATGAATTGATTCAACGTAAGACTGAAAACTAAAGAAATGAAAGAACATTAACAAGAGCCCAGATTTGAACATGACAAGTCCAGAGTGAGAATACAAACATTCAGCAATGAGCAGAAATTTCGACGAATGAAAACAGGCAGGAGTTGAGTGTTGGAGGACATGGACGGACGAGATCAGATGTACTTTAGAATAAAGAAAGTTTGTGAAGGTTAGATAAATCAGATTGAGGATTAGAGGATAAATGGATAAAAGGATATGATATCTCACCGGGCACAGGCAGGGCATGATAAGATTGAGGAAATTTGAGCAATGAAGGAAATAAAAGAAACTGAGAAAAAATAAATGAAAGAATAAAGAAGGAGATCAATGAGGGTGTTGATCGGTTGAGTGACAGGATTGAGGTTGTTAAAAGGGTGAGGATTTCTGGTCAGGAGAGTTGTTGATGAGATTGAGTATGATCCAATCTCCCCTCAATGAATATTTCAAATAGTGAAGTAGAGTCTCTACACTGGTGAAGGGCTATTGTGTGCGCGGTATGAGTGCGCCGTAGAATGAACAAGAGAGGACCCAAAACTTAACAATTGGGAGGTGAGTTCCTTTTGGCTTTTAACTGTGATGAGAAAATTGAGAAGTCTGGAATTGAATTGACGCAGAAGCTGAGGACTGATGAAGAGCCACAAGAGAGTGAGATCACAGCGGTAGGAGCAAAGCAGACAAAAAGATGAATGAGACCAATGAGATGAGGGAGGACACAGTAAGATGAGCACAATCAAGGTTGAATTTGAGAAGGTGGTGGTGACCCAGAGTGGTTTATGGAAGGGAAGTTTGAGTAATTGGTGGGTCCTATGCTATGGTTGTGGCAGATCAGTAAGGAGGGATTGATTGCGTCCAGGAAATTGCAGTCTCACCAGGCAGTCAGTGAAATAATTTGGTTGAGTAATTATAAGTGAGTTGAGGTTGAGGTTGGTGGTTGAGCCAGCTTGACAGTGGACTGTTATAATTATGGCCAGCAATTATCTTAGGCAAATGAGCAGTATTTAAAGCAAAAGAAATTCTGGAAACTTGTGTTAATAATTGCTTGAACGGCTCTCACAAATGGGGCAATACGTTGGATGATATTGTTGATGAATTTGATTGGATGATGAATGGATGATGGAAAACAGCAGGGAGAAGAGCTCCTTAAGTACAAAAGATTGGCTCTTGTGAGCCCATGATACAACAAGCCAAAAGGCAAATTTTCCGCCCCAAAAGAGCTCTACAGGCTCTACAGGCCTTGTTACTTGTTTTGGGCTACATCAGCCCACATGGCATCAGTCCCTGTTACCTTACTACCAGCCTATTCCTGTCCATTCTGGTGTTTCCACTGTGACGGGGTTGAACCAGCCCCTTGGCTGTTCAATCCTCTGGCTGGTTGTCTGTTACAACCAGCCCAGTTACTCTTATTTCCTTACTTATGGGCTGGTTGCCTCATGCAGCCAGTCCCTTGCCCCACATATGGGCTAGGTAGGAACCAGGACTCACCTGGGTCTGGTCTCAATCTCACTTGGGGGGGGTGTAACCAATGGACATGCCCCCCCCCTCTGTCTCTCAAATACCTGGTGGGGGTGGTCAAATCCCCTCACCAGGGGCCCTGGGGGTCAATACCCCCAGGGCGTCGTCAGGAATAGTGGGCTGGGGGGTGGTCAGATCCCCTCAGCCCGTTGCTCCTCCCCCTTGGTAAAGGGGGGGGGGGGAGAGCGCCCCTCTCACTTTGTTGGTGGGAGAGTGATCAGATCCCCCCCACCACCGGTTGCTCTCCTTGCATCTTGCCTTGTCATCCCCTGGGCAAGGGGGTGATGAAATCCCCCCTGCGCTGACCAACCACCTTGTTGCGGTCGGTTGCTGGCTGGTTCAACCCAGCCAGCCACCCCCTTCCCCTTGCAATGGCAAGCGAGGGGAGGGGCAGGGAGCCGGGGCCGCTGGCCCTTGCTCCTGCAGAAGTTGACGCCATTTGCAACCGGCCGGGCCCGCGCGGCTTTGCACCACGTGGGATCCCTTTGCCGCGGCAACATCCCCGCGTGGGCCAAACTGAGGGATACAAGCGGCCCTTAGCATGCCGCGGCATGGGCTACAACATGGGCGGCAGCCCCAATGGGCCGCACCAAGCCCAAAAAAACCTGGGACAAACACACTTTGGGGGGCCAGCCCGTCTGGCCAAGTATGTCCAAAATAAACCTTGGTCCCAATTATGCCCATACAAGCCCATCTGGCTGTATTTGCCCATATCCCCCACCAGGCCCAATAGGGCCCGTGTACCAATGAGCCTGTTCCACGCGTTTTGAGGCCAGTTTCCCCAAATCAGTGGCATCCACACAGGCCCGTATGGTCTGTGTGAGTGTCCAATGGGCCAGAGAGGCCCATATGTGCATCCCATTTGGATTACACTTATACATAGCACATGCGTAAGTGCATATGTATTTTAACACACCCCCTTAATCCAAAAGGGGTGACATCCACATGTTGGTCACAAAGTGTTGATGATTGTTCCTATCTAAAGCCTTAGTCAAGATATCCGCAATCATTGCTCCAGTGGACATGTACCTCAACACAATCTCTTTGCAGTTAACTGCATTTCCAATATAGTTATAGTGAACATTGATATGTTTTTTTCTTGAATGGAACACTTGGTTTTGCGTCAATTCAATGGCACTCTGGTTATCAGGATACAACAATTCAAACCCTTGTGGTTTATGTATATCCTCTAAGACTTTTCTTAACCATTTTGCTTCCTGTGAAGCTGCTAAGTAAGCTCTATACTCAGCCTCTGTTGATGAGAGACTTATTGCCAACACCTTCTTGGAAATCCTTGACACCAGATTCTTACCTAAGAAGAATACAAAACCACTTGTTGATTCCCTAGTGTTACCATCTGCCCAACTTGCATTGGAATAACCAACCAAATCAAAGTTTGCTGACTTTGTAAACAACAGTCCCAGACTGTGTGTTCCTTTAAGATACCTCATAACTCTCTTAAACGCTGGAAAATGCCTCATGCTTGGCTTCTCTAAGTGTTGCAACAAGAAACCAATTGCAAAAGCAATATCAGGCTTTGTACATTGCCCCAAATAATTAAGCAATCCAATATCTGACCTGTAGTCATTACCAGATTGAACAAACTCCAGATACTCCTCATCTGAAGACTTATCTAAATAAATGTTTGACTGCATGGGAGTACCAAACTCCTTTGCATCCTCTAAGCCATATTGCTTAAGAAGAGCTGCCACGTAATGGCTCTGGTCTAACTTAATCCCATTCTTTCTCTTACTGACTTTCATTCCTAGCACCTGTTGCGCCAGACCAAGATCTTTTATCTTGAATTCCTTTTTGAGTTTCTCCATGACTCTCTCTTTACCATTTCCAATAATGATAATTTCATCAACAAATACAAACAAAATTGCATCCTTTCTTACAAAGAGACAAGGGTTGGCCTCAGACGTATTGAAACCAATCTGTATCAGTTTCTCACTCATGGTATTATACCACAATCTAGCTGCTTGCTTCAATCCATAAAGGGATCTACACATCTTGAGGACATATTTCCCCTTATCTGCTGAAAGAAAAATTATAACACAGATTTTCTTCATGGTTTCCAGTTTAGTCTCTACTAACCATTCACACAAACCATCAGGGATTGACATATAAAAAGTCTCCTCCTCTCCAAGTTTTGCATTCAAGTATGCTGTTAAAAGATCATTTTGTCTGATTTATTCACCCAACTCCACTGCCAGAGAAATGATGTACCTGAAGGTGGACAGCCTTCCAGTTGGTGAGAAAGTTTCTTGGTAATCAATACCCTCTCTCTTCTTGAAGCCCTGTGCAACGCATCTAGCTTTGAATCTTTTAAAAACCCCATTTGTGTCAAACTTCTTGTTTAACACCAATCTATACCCCACAATGGTCTTTCCTTTTGGAACAGAATCCCGCTTAACCACTTCAAAGACACTATTATTTTATAGAGAATCAAATTCCTCAAAAATAGCACTCTTCCAGTTGGCTCTCTCATCAGAATTCATAGCTTGGCCAAATCTATTTGGGTTAACCCTGTTACCCATCTCTGAACTCAACTCCAGGACTTCATTGAGCATACACTGTTCCTGAAATGTATCTTCCTCATATCCTTTGGCAGCATAATGGGACTTCCATTCCCCGTACCTATGAACTGGTAATCTAACCCTACCACTCCTTCTTACTGGAGGTGGAGGCTCATCAGGTTCCAAATTAACAGACTCCCCTGAAGCGGGTATTGAACCCTCTGGTGGCACGTCTGCCATCTCTTCATCTTCTGGAACCACATGTTCCTCAGCCTTTGCTGGTGAAATAGGTGCTGATTCTATTTCTTGCTGTGACTTGTTCACAACAACTTCTTCACTCCTTTTGAGTGGAAAGTTACTTTCATCAAATTTTACATCCCTACTACGGATAACCTTTCTTGTCCCTGGACAATAGATCCTATACAAAAATCATAGCCTACAAGTGCCCCTGTTCTAGCTCTAGGGTCTAATTTTCCAACCATCTCATTATGATGGACACTATAATACACCAAGCAACCAATTGTTCTTAGGTGTGATGTTTTGGGGTACAACTTCCAAAACTGATAATGAGGACTCTTCATATTAATAATTACAATGTTATCCAACAGACAGACTGTACACATCAACTCAGCCCATAAGAAATTTGGTAGACCAGATTGAGACATAATAGTTATGACCTTGTCCTGTAAAGTTGTATTCATTCTCTCAATTATTCCATTATTTTGTGGAGTACTTGCAGTAGTGACTATATGAATGATACTATAATCTTTCAATAACCTCTCAAACTCTTTACTCTGAAATTCACCACCTCCATCAGTGATAACCCTCTTGATCTCCTTCATTAGACCATTCTGTTTCCAGACTTTGAAGATTACAGAAACCTCCTCTGTGGTCTGATCCTTAGATCTAATTGGTTTAACCCAAACATAATTAGTTGTAGTATCAACTAAATTGATGAAGTATCTTGCCCCTTCAAGGGACTCGGGTGTGAATGGCCCTGCCAAATCAATGGAAAATTCCCCTCTAGGAACATCAGTGCGGTCTATTCTCTTTGAGAACACATTTCTAGTCTTAGCCCCTAAGGTAAAACTCTCACAGTTGCTGTCCTTTACCTTATGGCCACTTCTATTGTGAGCAACAGTGCTCAAAGCTGAGATTTTGAACAAGCTTGCACACAAAAGCTTGTTCCAAACCTGTCCACTAAGAACAGTTTTCCCATTCATATAAATAACAAACTTATCTTCTTTAAAATAAAGAATCTGGAAACCTTTTTTCCACAACACTCCAAGGGACACAAGGTTACAAGGCAACTCTGGTACATAGAACACTTTCTCAAAAGAAATTTTGAAACCCAAGTGATTTTCAAGAATAACCTTTCCAATTCCTTTAATCTGAATTGTTCTGCCTTTCTGGCCAATATTTAAAACTCCATCATAATCACTAAGATTTGAAAATAAATTTGGTTCAAAGAAAATGTGATCTGTACAGCCAGAATCAATCAAAACAAGAACATCCTCCTTCAATCCTACTAATAGGAAAGAAGCTTTATCAGTAACTGATAAGTTCTCATCTTTGAGGTTTAGATTACTCACTTTGTAATCAATCAAGTCCATTTCTTGATCCTCATAAATTTTAGCCTTCTTGTTGGGACCTTCTTCCCCAACAACCATTTCCATTGGACCATCAAATGCCACCATTGCAACATTTTCAGTAGTGAGATTGACCTCCTTGTCATTCTCTTTGGACTTCTTCCTCTTCTTGGCCTCCTTACAATCCTTAGCATAATGCCCCTTATTCTGACAATTATAGCATAAGACCTTGGAAAAATCCTTTTTCCCCTTCTTGAGTGATTTTCAAGTCTTTCCAAAAAGGGCTGTTCCAGAATCCCCCTTCATCTTGAAATGAAGATCATCCTTTTCAATCCTTTTCAGAATATCCTCCTCCCCAGGAAGAGGATCCAATTGAGAAATAATTCTGACTAAAGAATCAAACTCCTTTGGTAGCTTCTGAAGGATTAAGAGTGACAAACACTCAGGATCCATGTTAAGTCCTGATGACTTAAACTTGGCTATGCTAGACCTAGCCTCTGCATCAAACTGTTTACAATTTTAATATTGTAACTTAAACAGTTTATTGAAAGCTATACCCTTCTGGTGAACAGAATCACAAGCATATTTGGACTTAAGCAACTTCCAAAGGATGCTGGCCCTCCTTCTCTAATCTTCCCTAAGGGTATCAGTAACCCATGTCACATCATTCTCATCAAGATGCCTAAGGATGAGATGATAAGACTTTTTATCCACTTTTGAACTGATCAAAGTCTCATCTGCATCCATTATGTCCCCAAAACAGATGTTGTCCAGCTCACTATCCATAAAGACAGCCCAAGAATTATAATTCTGACTGTTCAGAACTATCTTGGTAGAGCTAACATCAGGGATATAGGACATCTTCTTGGAAAACTTGATGTCTTTGAGGTTCTCCAGAGTAAGGTACAAGGGTCTAGATGGCTTGGAAGTAATGAGGATTTTGGTACTGATAATGTATTATAATCATGGCCAGCCATCAGCTTAGGCAAATGAGCAGTATTTAAAGCAAAAGAAATGCTGGACACCTTGTGTCAATAATTGCTTGATGGGCTCTCACAAATGCGGCAATACGTTGGATGATATTGTTGATGAATTTGATTGGATGATGAATGGGTGATGGAAAGCAGCAGGGAGAAGAGCTCCTTAAGCACAAAAGATTTGCCTCTTGTGAGCAAATGACACAACAAGCCAAAAGGCAAATTTTCCGCCCCAGAAGAGCTCTACAGGCTCTACAGGCCTTGTTATTTGGTTTGGGCTACATCAGCCCGCATGGCATCAGTCCCTGTACCCTTATTACCAGCCTTTTCTGGTCCATTCTGGTGTTTCCATTGTTACGGGGCTGAACCAGCTCCTTTGCTGTTCAATCCTCTGGCTGGTTGTCCATTAAAACCAGCCCAGTTACTCTTATTTCCTAACTTATGGGCTGGTTGCCTCATGCGTTGTGGTGCTCTTTTATGGACGGGAGTTGGTAAAGGGCTGCGGACGGCGCGCTCAGCAATAGCGGTGGGCTCAGCAGCGGGGGCACACTCAGAAATGGGTAGGGCCTCCCCGCAGCTAGCCGCGCTGCGGGCTCAGCAGCAGTCAGGTAGGCCCAGCAGCGGTCGGGTCTGCTCAGCACCTGGAGACGGGAGACAGACGGGTTGGGCAGATCGCAGACCGGAAGGATTGCACGGATTGGAAGGCTCACGCGGATTGGACGGCTTGCGCGTATCAAGCGGATTGCGCATTGCAAGAGGCACGGATTGGATCACGCCGTACGCCCTGGATACCTGGAACGGTTTATTGGGCGGATGTGCGCAGGTGGGTGAACCGGGTGTACGTTGATATCGAGGGGCATGGGTTGGAGGGGTAGGGTTGGGCTAGGGTTCTGTGCTTAGGGGTTTTATTTCCTCATTCTTGCTTACTTGTGGTTGTACTTAGGTTAGGGTTGAGAGGGAGGACTTAAATACTTCACTCTCAACTCTGGGTTGTAGGGGGAGCACTTCACTTGATGGAGGGGAGGATTGGACTATCACTTTTTATGGCATCAGATTGTATTGGATTGGAAAGGAAGGAATTCATCTTATTATCACTCTATCCCTTGCTTTCTCTCTCTCTCTCTGTCTCTCTCTCTTGACCGGCTGCATCCAATCTCCTTAAAGACGCTTTGATCAATAACTTCCGGAACTCAAGGACGACTTCAGGGGTGTTGCCCCCTTTGGTTTCCACAGCGTGGAACAGGCTCATTGGTACACGGGCCTGATAGGGCCCATGTACCAACAAGCCTGTTCCACGCATTCTGAGTCCAGTTTCCCCAAATCAGTGGCATCCACACAGGCCAGTTGTAGTGTTGTATTTATAACCTCAGATTGGGAGCTGCATCGCGGGCTGCAACCCACCCAGGGAACGCAGAACAAGTGATGGAGCCGGCTGGACCAAGCTTGCAGGTGGCTAGTCTGGAAAGCAAGGGTGGGGAAATCAGGGGTTATACATGCCAGGGAGGTTTGCGCGGGCATATGCGTGGGCCAACTCACGGATTGTGGGATCTGCGGACGCGCGTGGATGGATAAACCCGTGGGGCTCAAAGTAGGCCGCGGAAGAGGTTGGCGCTGGAACTCACGGATTGCGGGATCCACAAACGCGCGCAGATGGATAAACCCGGGGGGGCTAAAAGTAGGGCGCGGCGGAGGGCTGCGCCATGAGAAGGACAAACTGGACGTACGTGATATCAAAGGGGAGGGTTTCAGACAGGGTGAGTGGTACTGAAGAAATGATGTCTTGAATAGCAACCAAAGGACCAACAGATGAAGAAGCACAGGAGTTTGCTGAAGCAGTAATTATAAGAATGAAAGTTGAGATGAAATGGGGATTAGGAACTAGGAACAAAAGAGAGCATATGAGTGGTTGAGAAAAAGCCTCACTACTAGACAGGACTGGAGATGAGTGATGACACGTTTGTCTGTTGAAGCATGTGGATGTTGATGGGTCAAGGATGAGGAGTAGGATCAAGGACAAAGAGGATGAGCAAATGTGATGAGTCAAGGATGATGAGTAGGATCAAGGACATAGAGGATGAGCAAATGTGATGAGTCAAGGATAATGAGTTGGATTGGGGACAAGGAGGACAAGCAACAACTGATAGGTCAAGGATGATGAGATTATGAGTTAGGTCAAGGACAGAGAGGATGAGGATATCAAGGAGAGGAATGATGTTGGAGATGAATGATGTTGGAGAGGAATGATGATGAGGGGGAATGATGATAGAGAGGAATGATGATGAGGGGAGCCAGAGAGGATTAAAGGAAAGAGCTGGAAGGAAAGGTTTTATAGGGAAGTATTGTTGAATGGAGATTGTCTCAATTTGAAGAGTCCTCATTTTTTGTCTGAGCCGTGTGGAAAGTAAAGGAGAGTTACGCTCCTAAGTAGTCCGCAAGTCCGGAAGTTATTGATCTAGGCGTCTGTAAGGAGTTTGGATGCAATGAGTTCTTAAGTTTAGTGAGATAAAAGAGAGATAATGAGATGTATTCTTCTTCCTCCAATCCTTCCTCTTCCTTTCCTTTCCTTCTCCAATAGATTGATTGATTGATTATAACCCAACCCAGAGTTGAGGGTGAGGACTTGGATCCCCCCCTTCAACCCTAACCTAAGTACAACCACAAACGCAAAAGAACAATGAAACACAACCACTAAGCACAGAACCCTAGCCCAACCCTGCCCCTCCATTCCTTTCCCCATAACCCATGCCCCTTGATATCAACGTACGCTTGGTTTATCCTTCTCATGGCGCGGCCCTCCGCTGCGCCCTACTTGGAGCCCCCCGGTTTGCCCGCCCGCGCACGTCCGCGGACCTTGCGGTCCGCAGGTTGGCCCATGCGCGCCTAACCCCCAATCGCCCCGCCCTTGCTTCCCAGACTAGCCACCCGCAAGCTTGGTCGGGCCGGCTCCATCACTTGGTCCGCGTTTCCTGGGCAGGTTGCGGCCCAGCGCCCTTGGAGTAGGCCCAACCCGCACCTGGTGCTGAGCCCCACAATTACTACTGCTGAGCCTGTAGCGGCTGCTGCTGAGCCCTCAGCAGGCACTGCTGAGACCACGCGCACCCAAATGCTGAGCCCAACCTACCCAACTGCTGAGCGCACAGCCCGCAACGCAGCTCTCAACCCAAGGTTATAAATACAACACCACACCCCCCCCCAAGTTGAGTTCTGTCCCCAGAGGTCTTCCATTGCTGCCTCTCCTCCATCACCCTACCAATCCACCTCTCCCCCACCCACCCCAACTCACCCCAGCCCCTCCTCTCCTTCCACTCCGTTGCCATCATGGTTCCCTGTGACTTCTGCGCCCGGAACAGGCTTGTGTGCTTGATTGTTCCAGGTTGACTCGCCTGCACTTCTTGCCGTTGTGGCCATCTCAGCTGCTTGCTTGGAAAGGGAATGCCGCGTCCTCCTTGTCAATCAGGTTCCCGTCCCTGACCGCGCAAGAGGGCACATCTGGACCCGTTTGTGGTTTTGGACGATGAAAAAATCTCTGAGGACTTGTGGACTCCGCCCGGATTGCCTCGTGCCCGCCCCCCCAGGACCGATTTGCGACTCCGCCTCCCCATTCCGCCGCGCAGGGCCCCCACAGAAGGAGGACTAACCAAACTTCACGGCTTATTGGTCCGCCTTACGGCTCTGGGGGGACCGCGTTTGGGTCACGCAAGGCGCAAGGGACCCGCGCATCAATGAAATCCTCCAACGCTGCGCTGGCCCTCCTCCGGTCCCTACCCCAGCCCTGGCTCCTCCCCCAACTCCGGCTCCTCCTCCAACTCCGGCTCCTCCATACTTGTCGGACTTGGATGAGAGGCCCCCGACCCTGCGGGGCACCCCTCCACCACCCGCGTCGCTGGTCTTTATCTCTTTGTCGCCTTCCGCTGGACCAAGCCCCCCCAATGGTCTGCCGGGGACCCCTTCTTCACCAGTCCCGCCTCCTCCCAGCCCACCCAAGATTCCGGATATCCCCGTTTTCCCAGCTGTTCTGCTTGCGAGGTTTGATGCAATTGTGGACAACGCGGACGGACTCCTTTGGCAATTCCTGGCGGCCCCTTGCGCCCACACAACCGGCAACCAACGGGAACTCTTGGCGGCCTTCCAGACTTTAGCCGCAGCAGCTTGCGCAGACGCGGAGGAGGTGATGAGGACTCGTCCAAAATAGACGGATCGCCCCCCCCCTTTTCTTCCTTTTCATCTTGTATCCTTTTCCGCGCCTTTTTGAAAAGAAATAAAATTTTGCTGTGGCGTCCTGAGTAGCCTCCGGGCTTGTGAGAAACTTTGCGCACGAGATACGCGTCTTGAAAGCGATCCGCGCTAGTGAGAGCAAGAGTAAGTGAGAAAGAGGTCCGTGCCCGCGTCCTGAGTGAGAATGAGTGAAATTAAAGTCCACGCCTGCGTCCTGAGCCAACAAAGTTCCCCAGAAGGTACCTGGACCGCCCCAGCCAAAATTCCACACATTTCCCCGTACCCAATCCTGCAACAAATGCAACAATCCTACACCAGCACGCGCACAGTCATCCAAGAGAGGCAAAGAAGGAAGTTGAGAAAACAAAAATTCTGGGGTGTCTAGTTATTCTGGCTGTGAACCGGCTAGGACACCCCCTTACCAAATCAGACCTGTCCCGTACGTGTCCCGCGCCAAGAGGAAACAAGGAAAAGAACCAAGCCCATAAAAAAAGGAAACCAAAACCCCAAGAAAAGCGGAAAGAGTTTTTTTTTTTTTTTAAGGGCCTCCATGGGGCCTCCGCTCCTTGTCCCGTATTTCCCAATCTGCGGGGCTTTTCCTTGCGTTTACAAACGCGGCTAGCACCGCGCCGGCGTCCCTGTGATCAATCATAACCAAAACCAGTACCAATCCAAGAGGCCAATCAAATATAAAAGAAGTAGGAGAACGGACATTCTGGGGTGTTGTCAGAGTATTGTCTCTATAGCTGTAACAAGCTGTGACAAATACCTGCAAAATAACACAATAACAAGTGTTATATGTCAGTTTTATCTTAATTTCAATGCTTATATCAGTACAACTCAACTAATACTACGGTATTAGGAGCAAAATAGCCACACCTTAAACCTTTATAAAAGGCAAGGGGCCTGGCTTTATATAAATAAAGCTCAAAGGAGATTTGCTTACACCTGGAAGCTCACACCCTTTATAGTAGCCAGAGAGGGCTAAAACTCCAAAAAGGACTTTGAACTCGAATTTGAAGTTGTCTTATTGATTGTTGGATTGATTTGATATTAAATTAAAAGGCCCCAGTCAATCTTCTTGATTAAGTTTAATGGGCTTGTTAACTATGCAATATCTGGTTCAAAAATACAATGAGGAAAAGGACTTATAGGGGCAAGACCCTCCTCTTTTATATTAACATGAGTCCTCAGGGGACTCAGGGGACCATCAGGGGAGTAGACCACTGTCCTAGATTTCGTCTCCAGTGGCTCAGAGCCCCTTGTACTATTCCCCAATGAGTAGCAGGAATTACATACTCATTGGGGGTGATTTTCAATGTAAAGTTTAATCTAATAACCCCAACAGGTATCATATAGACTGTAGATCATCCCAATAACTTAATTAGCAGCCAAGTGGACGCTCTCAGGGCTTCAGAATAAGTATAAATCATCATGTAACTTTAAACAGATCTCTCTTGGCATGTGTTTAAATATTAAGACCATACTCTTAACCATATTATGGCTTATATTAGTATGTACATTCTTGGCAGATGATCCCACAGAGTTTATATGCCCCAATTGAGTTGAATGGCCTCTGTGTGTACGCTTTTCCAGCCTGTATGGGTTCCTGAAAGTTATCCACAGGCTGGAAGGAGAGAAAAACAGAACATTAATAATAATTTACCCTTGTATGGGTTATGGTAAATGGAATTCATTAAAGAATATTATTTCCACAGAGGGAAATCTTTATGGACTTTAATTGTGCATCCAAATGGACGCATCCTGGTGATTCCAACTCACATTTAAGTAATAAGATCTTCCATAACTTATAATATAATTTATCAAAGTTTTATGTGATAAAATCTAGGTTAAAAACATACTATAAAATAATATTATAAAATATTTGTAAAAATACAAAATGCTTGATAAAATCGGAATAGTGACACAATGGAGGCTTGAACACAAGACCTGGGTGTTCTGTAGGCAGAGCACTGATTCATTACTTAACCACTGTACTAAGTAGACATATGAGTTGTGCAGACAATTGAACATCTATATATGTCTCATGGCTGACACTCCCCACCTGCAAAAGAAAATTACTCTATGAGGAATTTTTGGATCTATTGGAAGCTCTATATCTTCTCAAAACAATATCAGCATTTTTAATGTCCTTGGCTTCTAGCCATAGATCACTATCTGCTAGCTTATGTTTGAACCTCACTAGATATAATCTTACATCTTTCCCGTCTTTTCTAATGACCTTATGTTGCAGTATCTTATGCGGCATATCTTCACTAGCCTGTTCCATTGGTGGTACCACAACCCTAGGAACATTTCTTTGAGTGAAAGACTCTACTGGATCAATAAATGTTTTAACAAGACTAATTGGAAAAGTAGGATTTTTTCTGTCAAATTCTTTTTTTAAAATGACCTCCACTGCATTTTTACCATGAAGTGCTTTTACAACAAATGGACCAACAAAAGCATCCTTTAATTTTCTGTGTCCTGAAATATTATTAAAATTAATAGTAGAAATTAAAACCATGTCCCCTACTTTGAAGTCATGATCTCTATGACTTTTGTCCCACCTACTCTTATTTTACTCTACCGCATCACTAACTGAGAAGGTGATTCCTTTGTTATTGAGGCAATGATACATTTAAAACCAGAAAAACTAAACAGAACAATTAGACAAGTTAAAATATTATGACAACTGGAGATCAGAGATGCCCGTACCCAAGCTAGAGTAGATGAGAAGATTCAAGGACACAAGAGATAGGAGATGTTCTGGAAGCAACCACTGTACGAGCTAAAAGTGACATTGTAGCTAATAAAGAGGGATGAGTGAAGATGGGAAGATTAGAGGGGTTCAATGAAACTTGATTAATAACAGCTCATCGCACCGGATTATCCAAAGTCAAACACGGTGGCCAAAATCTTCTGAATGAAGTCCTCGTCGTCAATGCTTGAACTTAAGGTTGATTCAAAGAGTGGAGAAAGAAGATTGGCAAGGAGAGGAAACTTCTGCGTCTCCTGAGAGCGCAATACTTGAATGGACTGTAGTCATTATTGAATATGCATAAGTCCCAAGGTTGTGAGATGCGCGCTCAAAGTGAGAGACGCTGCATGATTTCTAAGTAACTGACGCGCATGCGTCAAAGATGATAAGAAGACAGGGGAAACCGTGAGAAACCGTGAAGTAGTATAATTCCAACACCCCCCCAGAATTCGGTGTGATGTAGGCTAAAAACATTTGGACGTTGTGGAAACTTTAGAGGTTATCCCTCACAAAGTTGTCCCTAGTAACGGGATCGATGGTTCTAGCGTCTGTAAGACCAAGAATGCTTTCTTTCCTTTCCTCCGAGAGAGAGAGAGAGTGAGAGAGAGAGAGAGTCAGAGAGAGAGAGAGTCCCATAGATCGATATCCCCCCCCCTACAACCCGGAGTCAAGGGGAAGGGTATTTGAGCCCTCCCCCTCAACCCTAACCTAAGCACAAGCACAAAGACAGACTGGCAACCATGAAGAAAGAACCCTAGACCCAGAACCCTGAACCATCCCTAAACCCATACCCATACCCTATCCCCGCCAGCTCGCCTGCCATTACGCGCATCCGGTTCGTCTTTTCATGGCGCGGCCCTCCGCCGCGCGATACCCAAGGTTCACCGCGCTTGCGCGCATCCACCCGACGTGCCGTCGTGGATTTTCTGTCCCGTGGCCGGCCCGCGCTTGCGCGCGGCTGCCCACGCATATAGCCCCGCTGTCGCCCCGCTTTTTCCTTCCCCAACTAGCCGTTCTGAGAACCTGGTTGGCCCAGCTCCATCCGTGAGTCGGACATCCAAGCGGGTCGCGGCCCGCCTCCCTTAGTCATGCCCGGCCCGCAGTCGCGTGCCCAATCCCGCCGCGCCCACTGCTGAGCCCGCAGCGGCTACTGCTGAACCCGCAGCGGCTACTGCTGAGCCCGCAGCGGCTACTGCTGAGGACCGGCGCACCCCCACTGCTGAGCCTAACCTACCAGATGCTGAGCGCGCAGGCCGCAACGCAGTCCCCGACCCGAGGCTATATAATGACACCACATCCCCCCCCAACTTGAGTTCTGTCCCCAGAGGTCCCTTCCCATTGCCACCTTGACTACCCGCACCCCGCTCCTCCCTACCCACTCCTCTTCTCACACTCCACCAACTCCCCTCCCACGCTCATTGCTGTCATGCTCCCCTGCGAATTCTGCGCCCGGCACGGGCACGCGTGCTCGATCACTCCTGGTCGACGCGCCTGTGTCGCTTGCCGTCGCGGCCATCGCCGTTGCTCGCTTAGCGATGGCATGCCCCGAGCTCCCCCCAACTTTGGCTCCCGCCCCAGGCCGCGCAAAAGGGCTTGTCCCAACCCGTTTGTGGTTTTGGACAACGACACCATCTTGGAGGACCCGTGGACTCCGCCGGGCTCTCCTTCCCGCCGCCCTCCGTCGAGCGAGGGCCGCGACTCGGCTTCCCCCTTTCGCTGCGCGGGACCGCAGCGGAAGGAGGACTTCTTGTCCGTTGACGACTATCGGAGGGCCGTACGATTCTGGTTGGACCGCGTTTGGATGAGGGAAGGCGCGAGGGACCCGCGCCTTGATGAGATTCTCCGGCGTTGCGCTGCTGCAGCTCCGGTTCCCCCTCCGGCCCCTACACCGGCTCCTTCTGCCCCGGCTCTGCAAGGTACTCCACCGCCGCCCGCGTCACCAGTGGTCTCGGATGGGAGGCCTACTACCCCCAAGGTCCCTCCTCCGCCGTCCCCGATCATTGTTCCGTCATCGCCCCCAGATGGACCGAGCCCTCCGCGCGACGCCCCGGGGACCCCCTCATCACCTCCTCGCTCGCTCGGATTAAGCCCCGTCCCAGCACCGGCACCGCCTTCCCTCAATTCCCCCGAGATCCCGGAGATCCCGGTCGTGATGGCACTCCCGGCGGCTGGCTTTGAGGCTTTTGCGGAACGGTCGACCGCGATGCTCCGCAACTTCCTGGCGACCCCCGGAGCCCAATCCTCCGAATCCCGGCGCGAGTTCTTGGCGTCTTACCGGGCCCTTCTGGCATCATCAAGGGCGGACATGGAGGAAATGATGCGAATGGCTTAGACGCCCCCACCCCCTTCCTTCTCTCCTTTTCCGCTTACTTTCTTGTCCTATTGTTGTACCGCGATCCTTGGAGAAATACATCTTGCTGCGCGAGGAAAAGAAAGGGCCGCGTCCGCGCGTCCGGGTGGAAAGTGAGTGTGAGTGCCGAGATCCGCGTCCGCGTGAGAAGTGAGTGTGAGTGAGGTTGAGGTTGAGATCCGCGTCCGCGCGCTCCCTCTGTGAGAAACCGTAAGTGACCAGTTATTCCAAGAAAAGAGGTACCTGGACCGCCCCAGACGGACTGCCACACAGTTCCCCGTACCCGTACTACAAAACAAATCAAACACCGCGCCGACAGCGCGCGCTCACAACCGGGAGTATAAGGGAGAAGCGATGGGAACGAACATTCTGGGGTGTCTAGTTGTTCCGGCTGTGAACCGGCTAGAGCATCCCCTTACCAAGCTAAGCTTTAATCCGCGTCCATACCATCCCTGACCGTCGCGCCCGTCCGTTGAAGAAAGAAACAGGAGAGAAATAGACAAAAAAAGGAAAGAAAACAGCCCGAATCCAAAGAAGAGAAAGAAAATATCCTATATTTATTATTCCATTCATTTCATTTTTTTTTTTTTTTTTTCAAGGCCTCCGCGTCAACCAGGAGCTCGAAGTGCACGCCCCACAAAAGGTGCTGCAACCGCCGTACGATCTTGGTGACACCGCACAGCTCCAGCTTTGGCTGCAAATACCGACTCTCTGTCGCGGTAAAGGTGACCGATTTGTAGAGCACCGGCCTATCTTTTCCGTCCTCCTCCTGTGTCAAGACCCCCCCGGCGCCGAACTCGCTAGAGTCAACCGCCAGGCGTATTCCTCCGGCGTCGTAATCGAGGTCCCAAAGGACGATGTCGCGCCCCACGATTTCCTTGAGTTTTGCAAAAGCGGCATTGCATCCCTTGGTCCACTTCCACTCCGCCCCCTTACGCGTCAATGCCCGCATTGGGCTTGCTACTTCCGCGAACCGCTCGATGAACATGCGGATGTAGCTGCTTAACCCCAGAAACTGCAGGACGTGGGACACTGTCCGAGGGGTCGGCCATTCAAGAACCTTATTCCGCTTCTTCTCCGCTATTCGCCTCCCGTCGTAGGCCACGACATGCCCCAGTACTTCGAGCGCCGGAACGCAGACCGCCAACTTTTTCCCGGACACAGTAAGACCTGCCTCCTCAATTTGGAAGAGGACTCATTCCAGAGTCTCCGCGTATTCCCAGATGAATCGCCGGATCGCGGGTGCATCCTCTAGGACCGCGCCCTCGTAGTCCGTTCTGGGGCCTTTAATGCCAGCGTCGTCGATGAAGATCTGCACGCCTTCCGGAAGGTCGTCGCGTAGTATCCAGGTCATTTGGGCTTGGTATACCGCCACTGATTTGGTCGCACCTTGCGGTAGCCGCGTCAGCTGCATCCTCCCGAGCCCGGTTTCAAACGCCGTCAGTGGCCGCGAGTCCGGGTGGAGTTCTCGCTGGTCATATCCCCCCATCACTTCCACCAGCCCGTAGCAAGCGCGCCCAGCCATTGACTCCAGAAATTCTTCAACGCGCGGGGGAAGCCCCGCGTCGCGAATAGTGAACAAATTTAGCCTCTGAAGGTCGTGAACAATCCTTAGCGACTTCCCGTCCTGCTTAACGACCGCAAAGATAGGACTCGAGTAGCTTGACGTGGATTGCTCGTAAAGCCCCGTCCTCACGCGCTCCCGTACCAGCTCCAGAAAGGGCTCCCAAACGGTACGGGGGATTGGAATCGGCTTGATTTGCCACGGTTTGTGAGGGACAGTGGGAATAACGTAAGGGTCCCCGATCTCACCTCTCAACAACCCGCGCTCGTCCGGTCCAAAAGCGAGCGCCTTCTCCCTCATCACCAATACCGACACCAGCAGATCCATCTCCTCCGCACTCAGCCATCCCGTCGGTCCGAAGTTAAGGGCGTCCACCCGCTCGTCCGTGATTCGCGCCGACCGCGTTACCCATCCATTCTTCCTAAGGGGCGTCTCCCACGGGTCGCAGGACCACGCGATCGGTCGTAAGGGTCCGTTGAGCCCCTGAGGCATTGGCTTGTTCCGCGGCCGGACTTTCCGCGCTACCGGTTTGTACTTGCCCGCGTTACACCGCGCCATCCAGACCCGATTGTCGCCGTCGTAAGTCCTAGAAATGACCAGACCGGGGCTTTTGCCTTTGCTCACGACTGTGGCACAATGATAGGGTTTTCGAAGCGTAGCGCCTTCCGGCGATGCATACTGAGGAATGGGACTTACTTCTGGCACCTGCGCCCCACGCGCGCCCTCCCCCACTTGCTCCTTACCTGTCGGCCGCCCGTGCTGAGCCAGAGCCTGCTCCGCACGGTTCCCGCGGCCGACTAGGAAAAATCCTCCGCAGGGTAACCCTTGCGGTCAACCCCCGCGCCGGACTCTTCGTTGCCGCCAGACATTGGGTCCTGTACCCATTTCCCTCTCCCGTGATTGCAGATCGTCGTCTCAAACCGTGCTCCAAGCGAGTCTTTGACGGTCAGCGCCTCCGTTCCTTCCTCGGCGTTGAAGGCCATTTGGGCTTGGAACCCAAACATGAATGGCCGTCCTAGAATCACGTCTCCGCATTCCACTGAGAGAAATGACAGAGGCTTACAGACCTTGGCGACTTCCACCTCCTCCGCCTCTACTACTCCATCCACGCAACATTCCCCGCCATTTAACGCCCAAAGACCCATCGCACACTTCCTCCGCACCAGACCGAGCTTGTCCACCAACCTTGATGGGAGCAGGTTGACCATCGACCCGCTATCCACCATTGCCCACACCTTCCGCCCGGCGATGGTCATTGCGACATAAGCAAGCGGGACGGATACCGACTTTGACCGGCACGGCTCGGGATCCATTTCCTCCTCCGCCACGTTAACCCGCTGAACCGTTGTTGGCACCCGACCCTGACCGCAATCTTTCAAGGCCTGGACCATCTTGTTGACGACCGCGGGGGACACCGCCGCTAGCTCTTGTAGGGTCAGGGGTATTGGTGAGTCGTTCCCCATTACCCTTTGGACAATGTCCGCGGCCTTCTTCTTTCCCGCGGAATTAGAGGACGGCCCGTCCGAAATCGGTACTCGCGCGACCGGCTTCGAGGCCGTTGGTCGCTCGTCGACATCCATCGCAATACGCTCATTCGCCGCCAATGCCCTGACTTCAGCCTCCACTCTTGGCGCTACCCAGGTTCCGGGCGCGGTGACAATCCCGAGCGAGACCTGAGCAGTCTTGGTCTTAGCCTTTGCTCTTTCCCACACTTGCACCATTTGTGGCGGCTTGTCCTTGGTCAAGTCCACCGATTCACCCGTTGGAAATATGTACGTCATCCTGGATGCGCAAACAAGCCCTTCGTCCATGTCCCAAGTGAGATCCTCACAAACTGACTTCCAGTGCCCTCTCACCCCGCAATATGAACATTGCGGCGACCCGTACAATCCGGATGATCCGCTAGGGGGCTGGAACCCCTCCACCATGTGAGGCGGCACCGCGCGCGGTTGAGAAGGAGCCGCCGGAAACGGTGCGGCTGCCGGAGCTGTAGGAGCCGGTGTCCGGTTGAGGAAAACCCTTGTGTCCCGCAGAATCTCCGTTATCTCCCCAACTGATGGTCCCGGAGGCTGCTGGGAAAGTCCGGCGTGAGAGGGCATTGGCGGCCGCGCGGCCAAAGTTTGGTCGGGGGCCGGCGCCAAGATGGTGGCCGATTTCTTGGAGGAAGACGGGTACGTTTGTGCCGTATCCGCGATGAGCTCGTCCAAATCGATTTCGCTTTCCACGGCTTGACGGATAACCGAAAGATCGGGGAGAATTGCGAAGCTCCCATCCAGCGACCTCTTAACCAGGCCGTGGTCGTACAGGTATCGTTGCACTCTGGAACGGAGCTGGGGCGCGAGACCCCCCAGAAACGCCCGCTTCATGGCACCCGTCTGACCCGCGACAACCTCGTTCTTTGCAAGGTACCCGTAGATTCGCTCGAACCTTGACATGTATTCCACTAATCATTCGCGCGATTGCACTCCGCCATTCTCGATTGCCTCCTCCGCAGCTCGATCGAAGTCGCTTTCCCAAAACCAAGGTTCACGCTTTCCCCACCTCGCCAACATCTTGCTTTTCAACTTCCCCCATTCTTGCCTCTCGTATCCAACCATTTCTTCCACGTCCCGCAGCTTCTCCTCCTCGGTAATGAACAGCACGATAGTCCGAACCTTGTCCGGTCCAACGCGCCCTCCGAGTCCGCGATCCCTTCAAACCTAGAAAGGAACCGCTCGACATCCGAGGTACTGAACTGAAGATGAGGGAAATCCCTCGGCCTCAACCAAACGCGGCGAGGGGCCTCTACCGCCATGTCCGACAACCCTTCCGAGGGAGGAGCAAACCCGCTAACTCTAGGAGCATGAGCGGACGGCGGCGGAGGGGGTTGAGCAGCAGAGACGGGAGTTGGGCGTGGAGGGTAGGGAAGGGGAGCATTGGATCCCGGAGCGGTTGTCGGTAGCATTCTGCGTAATCTTCAAGAGACTGAGAACGGATCGAAATTTCCCAGCCAGACCCCCAGATGTGGAAACTTTAGAGGTTATCCCTCACGAAGTTGTCCCTAGTTACGGGATCAATGGTTCTAGCGTCTGTAAGACCGAGAATGCTTCCTTTCCTTTCCTCCAAGAGAGAGAGAGTGAGAGAGAGAGAGAGTCAGAGAGAGAGAGAGTCCCATAGATCGATATCCCCCCCCCTACAACCCGGAGTTGAGGGGAAGGGTATTTGAGCCCTCCCCCTCAACCCTAACCTAAGCACAAGCACAAAGACAGACTGGCAACCATGAAGAAAGAACCCTAGACCCAGAACCCTGAACCATCCCTAAACCCATACCCATACCCTATCCCCGCCAGCTCGCCTGCCATTACGCGCATCCGGTTCGTCTTTTCGTGGCGCGGCCCTCCGCCGCGCGATACCCAAGGTTCACCGCGCTTGCGAGCATCCACCCGACGCGCCGTCGTGGATTTCCTGTCCCGTGGCCGGCCCGCGCTTGCGCGCGGCTGCCCACGCATATAGCCCCGCTGTCGCCCCGCTTTTTCCTTCCCCGACTAGCCGTTCCAAGAACCTGGTCGGCCCAGCTCCATCCGTGAGTCGGACATCCAAGCGGGTCGCGGCCCGCCTCCCTTAGTCAGGCCCGGCCCGCAGTCGCGTGCCCAATCCCGCCGCGCCCACTGCTGAGCCCGCAGCGGCTACTGCTGAACCCGCAGCGGCTACTGCTGAGCCCGCAGCGGCTACTGCTGAGGACGGGAGCACCCCCACTGCTGAGCCTAACCTACCAGATTCTGAGCGCGCAGGCCGCAACGCAGTCCCCGACCCGAGGCTATATAATGACACCACAACGTCAAGAGATGTAGTGCTTGTTTGTTTGCCGCCTTCGTGAGTGAGTCGGCGACCATCTCATTGGTAACAATCAGTTTTACCTGAATATTCCCAGAGCCGGATTGTTCCCTTAACCACTTCATCTTCATATTGATGCATTTGGTCTTCGAATTGGACCCAAAGTTTTCGATCTTATCAACCAAGCCCTTATTGTCCACGTAGAAGATCGACGGCTGAAGCTGAGAGTTCCTCCAAAGGTCATTGATGATGGATTGGATCCATAAAGATTCTTGAGCCCCATCTGTTAGAGCATTAAGTTTGGCTTCCGTAGACAAAAGAGTGATATTGGCTTGTTTCCGACTTTTCCAAGCGACGGGGGACGATTTCCAAAACACTACAAAACCAGTCTGAGACTTACGGCTGTGTGGATCTTCCGCCCAAGTCGATTCGGTGAACACTTTCAGTGAATTAGGTGCAGATGTATCGGGTCTTAGGGTAAGAGAAGCGGACGACGTTCCTGACAGGTATTTCCAGATGTGAAGGACCTCTTTCCAATGACTCAAACCCGGATTTTGATTGAACTGCGACAGGATTGATGATGCAGCGGCTATGTCTGGTCTGGTGCGACAAGCCAAGTAGTTCAGTAACCCGGTATATTTCCTGTAATTTATTCCAAGTTTCTTGAATTCTGAGATATCTTCATCCAAAGCCGGAAGTAAGTGAATTCCAGGAGTGAGAGGAGTGATAACCGCCTTAGCATCCGATAAATTCAGTTCCACCAGGGTTTTCTGAATCAATTTGGATTGATGTAGCATAATAGCGTCCTTCGTTTTGGAAAATTCCATGCCGGGAATTGTGTCAGGATTGTGCGCCAAGGATTGAGGAAATTTGGTTAAGAATTGTTCTTCAAACCATTCAACTTCACCGCAAACAATCAAATCATCAACATCAAAAAAAACAGACAAGTATTGATCCTTGTGAGTGTAAAGACACGGATCGTCATCAGATTGCTTGTACCCAATATCTTCCAACCACCCGGTGAGAGTTCTATACCAATTTGAAGGTGCCTGTTGGAGACCATAAAGCAACTTTTTCAATTTTAGGAATTTTGACGACCTTGCACACTCCTTTGGTTTAAGAATGTATATGTCCTCATCCAGAGGAGCGAACAAAAAGGCTGATTTGACATCAAATTGCCTGATTTTGAGGTTAAGATCCAGACCACTTAGCAGAAGGAGAAGGAGAGTTGTGAACTTCCCTGTGGGAGCATACGTGTCTCCAAAGTCTATTCCCGGAGTTTGAAAATTCCCCAAGATACATAATTGTGACTTCCGTCTTTCCAGAGACAAACTGGTTGCTGGTTTGACTTTGTCAACCCACATCGTACGGAGAAAGTGGGCTGGTTCGACGTCCGTGTTCTCCCAAACGTCTTGATTCTCAATCTCGTTGATCTCGATCAGTCGTTCTTGGGTAAAATCTGATTCTTCTGCCTTTGCTATGGTGCCGTAGGAGTATTTAGACGGTTTGACGGTGGATACTTTCTCGCGTAAGTTGTACGGCCGTAAAGAACTTGATTGAACCTCTTCAGTGGAGTTGACAGAATCCAGAGGAGGTGATACTTCACCTGTGTCACAGACTGGCGAATCCACAGTAGGAGATGCGGAATCCGGAGTTGACTTGATAATAACATTGTCGGAGGAGTCTTCTTCGGAGAACTCCATACAACAATCCCCAAATTGCACGTCATTATTAGCCTTAGTCTTAAGAACCAAGTCGAAGTCGAGTGGAGTTATGTGTTTCGTGTCAACAACTTTATTGTCGGAGGTCAATATTTTATAAGATAAGAGATCCTCGTTGTATCCCACCAACCTACCAACCAAGCCACGAGGTTTGAGTTTTGAAAATGAAGGACAATGCTTGAGAATATAGCTCACTGGATTTCCTATGGGATGAAAGTAGTCTATATTCAGTGTTTTTCCTTTGAATAATTTGTAAGGAGACTTCTTTGATTTATGAGCGGGGATTTGATTGAGGGCTAACGCGCAAGATTTGATAATTACGTTCCAAAAACGTTTATTCAATTGAGAGTCGAAAATTACCGTCCTGAGAGATTCTAAAACAAGACAATTAAACCGCTTGGCCAACCCGTTTTGTTGAGGAGTGTAGGAATCTGAAAAGGTTTTTCTAATTTTTTTTTCCTTGCAATAGTTGGATAAATTATGATTCCAGAATTCCGAACCGCAATCTGAATGGATAATCATAGGTTTGTAGTTGAAACGTTTGGATTCAACGTCGATTAAAAATTCTAAGTTACTCGCCGTGTCACCTTTATTTTTGATGGGTATAGCTGTAAAAAATCTGGTACAACTATCAATGACGGTCAGGAAGTAGGAATCTCTGTTGATGCTCAACGGGTGAATCGGCCCAACCAAATCGCAGTGCAGTTCCATAAAGGGTCTTTCTGCTCGCGTATGTTTATTATTGAAGGGATTTTGACTTATTTTGGCAACCGCGCACGCTTCACAGATGGATGGTTTCTTGATTGCTATACCTAGTTTTTGACGGATTCTCGCATAACTTGCATGTCCCAGGGATTTGTGAAGGATTTCGTCACTGGTAAGCAGACCAATCTGAGAGCGTTTAAGGTTTGGGAAATGTACAACGGGTATATTGCAATCATAGACTCCAGACATTTTCCATTTTTTTTTCTCCAGTACAAAATCATCCTCCCTAAAATTAATGGTAAACCCATCTAAAAAAAGGCATCGCATTGATAGGAGATTCACGGTGGAGTTAGGAGAAAACAAAACATTAGGAAGAATAACCTTCCGATTCAACTCGTCCGAGAGAGTTATCAAACCGATTCCTTCAAATTTGAGGGAATCCTTTCCAGAGCTAGTTGAGATCAGTCCGGTCATCAATTGGTCTAAATGGGTAAACAATCAAGAATCAGATACCATATGCCTTGAGGATCCCGAATCGACTACAAAGTGGTCAGAAGAAAAAACTGAGCTCGTAAGGAAGGAGCTAACAGAGGTACCCTCCGACGTGGACTCCAATCCGTTCTTCTTTTTTCTAGGAAATGATGGCTTGAGATGTGGATACAATTTCCAGCATCTTCCTTCTGGGTGAGCAGCCTTCGGGTTATGCCACTTATCGTCACATGGCTTGAGGCTAGTGGTGAGGAACAAGACCGAGTTTGAACTATAATTGGGTTTGTCCGTTGGTAGGTCTCAATTTAAGAATCTATTGTTATTAAACATTTGTAAATGGTCTAGTACTTGTTCTGGCAAGACTTTCTTATCTGAGTGTGTGATTTGTTGGATCACCGTATCCATGCTTGATGGCAACTTTTCCAGAATTAAGTACACAATAATATTGCTTGGAAGATCAATACCAACCTTGTGAAGTCTAGACAGCGCAGTTTTGGTGTCCATAATGAATCCAGGTATATTTGCAAAAGAGAAAGGGGTTCAAAGGAATTCTTTAAAAATCCTGGCTCTGTTGGAGGCGTGATTCAAGGCGAAGTATTTGTTGATATCCGCCCAAATCTGATGCGCGTCTTTCTTGTTGTCTGGAGTAATGATGTTCGCTTGAACGGTGGTGTCGAGTTTAGACGTTAGGATGGTTCGGATTTGGACATTTTCGATGTTACTGAGCCCAATTGGATTCCCATTTGCATCCCTCTTTTCCTTGGTGAGCTTGGAATACAGGTCTTCCTGGAGGTCCATCATATTAACAACTCGGTTTTGCCAGATTGAGAAGTTGTCCAGCGTCAAGAGTGGAATGGCCTCTATGGCCGTTTTAAGAATGGTCGCTGTGAGTGAATCAGTCATTGTTGGGTTTCCTGGTTGATCGCGCCTTTGACTGTTAATCGTGAGAAGGTGATTCCTTTGTTATTGAGGCAATGATACATTTAAAACCAGAAAAACTAAACAGAACAATTAGACAAGTTAAAATATTATGACAACTGGAGATCAGAGATGCCCGTACCCAAGCTAGAGTAGATGAGAAGATTCAAGGACACAAGAGATAGGAGATGTTCTGGAAGCAACCACTGTACGAGCTAAAAGTGACGTTGTAGCTAATTAAGAGGGATGAGTGAAGATGGGAAGATTAGAGGGGTTCAATGAAACTTGATTAATAACAGCTCATCGCACCGGATTATCCAAAGTCAACCACGGTGGCCAAAATCTTCTGAATGAAGTCCTCGTTGTCGATGCTTGAACTTGAGGTTGATTCAAAGAGTGGAGAAAGAAGATCGGCAAGGAGAGGAAACTTCTGCATCTCCTGAGAGCGCAATACTTGAATGGACTGTAGTCATTATTGAATATGCATAAGTCCCAAGGTCGTGAGATGCGCGCTTGAAGTGAGAGACGCCGCATGATTTCTAAGTAACTGATGCGCATGCGTCAAAGATGATAAGAAGACAGGGGAAACCGTGAGAAACCGTGAAGTAGTATAATTCCAACACTAACACACTTACTAGCATATGTTTCAGCCTTATTCATCATTTCTCTAAAACAGTCAGCTGAAGGGTGTAACATTATAGTCTTACTTAGTAACATGTCCTTAGGCATGTGAGGTATCCAACCTCTTTCTAATTCAAAAGGGGAAATATTAGTTGTTGAATGCTTGCTTGAATTGTAGGCAAATTCTAAAGCTGGTAAAAGAGATACCCAGTCATGAGTGTATCCATCACTGTCCTTGAATTTAATTCCATAAGCACAATATCTCCTGATCATGTCTTCCAAAGTTTGTATCATCCTCTCTGCTAGACCATCAGTCTGGGGATGATAAGCTGTTGAAAAGGATAATTTTGTTCCGACCAAATTAAAAAGACTCTGCTAAAATTCAGATGTGAATTTTGGGTCCCTGTCACTGATAATATTTCTGGGGCACCCCACGTCATTGACAATCCTGTTCCAGAATAGCATAGCTATGTCCATCGCAGAGCTATCTTTATAACATGGTAAGAATCAAAATCTCTTAGAGAATCTGTCAACCACCACTAGAACACAGTTGAAATTATCTTTACCCCCAGGGGGCAATCCAGACACAAAATCCATGTTAATAGTGTGCCATCTTTCTTTTGGTTCTTCTATAGTTTGTAATAGACCATACCTTTTTCCTGTGGAATTATTTGCTTTCTGGCATCTCTCGCAGGACTCACAGTATGAGCTAACACTGTTTCTCCAGTTAGGCCACCATGCTAGAATTTTAAGCCTTTCTACAGTTCTATCTTTTGAAAGGTGTCCAGAGCAAACATTGTCATGACATTCACTCAGAATCAATTGTGTGTGCACATCTTATACTAACACTACTGAGCAGCAATGGGCAGACTTGTGATATATCAACCCATCTAAAAGGACAAACCTTCCTTCCAGGTAACCTTTCTTCCAATCTGCATCTAGTCCTTCAACAATATTTTGTGCACTAGACTTAGATCTTAGTATCTCAAGGAGTAGTGATGAGTTCTTGTTGCTGGCATATGACTCAAGCACTTAGGTCCAGAAGCTTTCAGCCAAACTTGTGACCAAAATACCCATAATTGGTAGTGTGTCCACGTCATCTTCTGGGTCATAGGCAGGATTATTGATGTCATTTGGTAGAGCCCATCTGGATAACCCATCTGCATTCTTATGTATTAGCCCCTCTCTATGCACTATTGTCATGCACCCTCTCCATTGCTGAATAGCTATTTGCCACCTTAACATGTGCCTATTAGGTGTTTTTAGGTTCAGAAGTGACTTTAGCGCTGTACAATCAGTAATGACTTCAAACTGACACCCATCCAAATAGTAATACAACTTTTCCAGAGCCCAAACTAGGCACAAACACTCTAGTTGGGAGGCACCATACCTTTTTTCACTATCTTTGAGCTGCCTAGATATAAAACATATGGGTCCTTCAACTGGCTTGTCATTAACAATCTGGACCTGGTGTAATGCTGCTCCTAAACCTTCCATACATGCATCTACATATAACTTAAATGGTTTCTTAGGATCTGGGTGGAAAAGCAAAGGTGCCGAGGTTAGACAACTTTTTAACAACTCATAAGCCTCAACTCTCTCTTTAGTCATTTCAAAAGAAACATTGGGACTACAGATTTTGTATAGACTGGAAGCTATTATGCCAAAATCTTTAATATGTAGCCTGTAGTAACCTGCAAAACCCAAAAAACTCTGCATCTCCTTAATGCTGTTAGGAGTGGGCTTTAATAAGACTGCTGCTACTCTGGTTTGATCTATTCCCAAGGATAGTCCATTTACAATATGTCCTAGGGCTTTCAATTCATTGAAGCCAAATGAACATTTACTCAATGAAATTTTCATGTTCATCTTAATAACTTTCTTCAAAATAATTGATAGTCTGTACATGTGCTCTTCCCAAGTTTCTGAAAATATAATAATTTCATCTATGTAGATGATCAACCAATTTTGCATCAACTCTTCATGGAACTCAGAATCCATCATTCTCTGAAAATGAGATGGTGCATTCTTGATACCAAATGGCATTCTGAGATATTCAAAAACACCTAAATGACAAACTATTCTTAAAAAATTCCTGCTGTCTATGTCTACAACATTCTGGTGGAATCCTTTCAGCACATCCATACATGTGATATATTTTGCCTGGTGAAGTTTACTTAGGGACTCAACAATCTTGGGCATAGGATACCTATCTGGTGTGGTATAATAGTTTAGAGCTCTAAGGTCACCAACCATTCTAGATTTCCCATTATGCCAAGCTATTATGACTGGTGTAGTAATGTCAACATCCTCATTAGCTCCTACTTTCCTGATAACTTTCAATTTCAGCAATGTATCTATATGTTCCTTAAGTGCTTCTCTGCTCCTAGGGCTGGCTGGAAATGGGTGTTTTCTTAAGTCAGGCGGGTATGGCTTATCAATAGTTAAAGTTTTTTTAACATCATGACCTATTATGGATCCAAAGGGTTCATCTGTAGTAGCAAAAGCTCCTCTATGTTCAAACAATACTTGTACCAGATGGATCTTTTGTTCATTACTTAGTGATGAATTGATCTTGGATTCATCACTAACCTCTTTGTGAAAAGCTTCTTCATTAAGATGATCAACTGAGTTAACCTTCTCTTGAGCAAAGGGGAACTTAGCACTGTCACCAACGGTAAAGTATGAAGTCTCCTTGCTGTGGAACAAATTGAAAGAATACTCCTTCATATAGTCACTTCCTATTATGAAATAATCTATGGAAGTATTATCAATCACTACAAATTTAATAATGAATACATATGAAGCAAAAAACAACCTAATCTTGACTACACCTAATGAAACTAACGACCCTGAGCAGCTATGTAATTTCACCACAGGTGCACTTACCAAAAAATCCTTCCAATTTGTGAAGAAATTTTCCAAGTAACTTCTTCCCACTATTGACTTACATGCTCCACTGTCCAATAAGACTTTACAAGGCTTATTAAAAAATCTCATGTTGATTAATTCATTAGTTACCTTAATAAAATTTATGCATCCTATGATAGGCTACTTGTCTTCTCCTAATGAACTGTCTGAGTCTGATCCTTCCAGAGAATCATTACCCTATCATTACTATCACTCTTGACATTATTAACTTTCCTGGTTTTTTGCGGACATGCCCTAGAGGTATGTCCTGCTTTACCACAAGTATAGCATGATATATCTGTGTTGGGTACAGCATTTCTTACAACAGTCTTGTCCTTTTCTGTCTTGGCTAAATTGTTGTCTCTGGTCTGGTAGATTTTCTTCCTTCCCAGTGACGTGTCCTCTACTATATCTTCTAATATGTTGATTAAACTGGAACAATCTCCATCTGCTTTCATACTTGTTTTAACTGCAAAGGAAATTTCCCCATCCATCAGTGAAAGTAGCTTAAAGTTAATACTGTCTTGGTCTAATAGCGGATCAGAAGCTCTAAGTCTTTTCCTTTGCCTGGTCACCCATGTAGCTGGTGGTGTCACACCAGGCAAAAATTTGTCATTGTTGAAGGCGGTCAAGCACTTTCTTTTCCAATTAGATGTGCCAAATTTTGCATTTATTTCTCTTTTCCAAAACTCCCAGTCTTGCACGCCTACAGCACTCCTTCTATCTCTGTACCAGTCTGAGGCTATACCTTTAAACAAAATACTTAATCTACTAGTAATCAAAGTGTCAGGGAGCCCAGTATCTTCCTTCAAGGTGTCTACCCATGAAATAAATTCAGTTTGATCATACTCACCCTCCCCAGAGAATTCAGGCCAATCACTTATCTTAGGTAATCCCTGTAACACTTGCTTAAAAACATCTCTTTTAACAGAATCCAGCTCCAGATCAATGTCTTCTGCAATAGCCTTGCTTTTCCTTCTCATCTCTGGTGCTTTAGATTCTGTAACTAAGGTGTGGCTATTTTGGGACAAGGACAATAATCTGCTAATAAGCTCCTCATGTTTGTACCCTAGCTGCTCAATCACTTTATCAATTTTGGTACTCAATTTCTCTTGACTTTGTTCTGATATGATTTGATATTTCAACATATCTTCTTTGATAGAAATCAAATTTTTATTGAATTTATCTTCCAATACTTCCAATGAATGACCCACTTGTAAAACCATTGAGTTCAGTGAGCTGACATCTCTCTTAATACTGATAGATTCTCTGCATGTTTCTTTCAAATTTTTATCAATGTTTGTCATCTTATTACTCAGATTAACCAAATCTCCTGCTTGTGCTTTCTTTAAGTCCAGTTCTATTGTCTTATTGGTCAAGTCTTCTATCTCTTTAACAGAGCTTTCCAAAATTGATTTCAAAGTCAGACTATCTGCAACAATGCAGGAGTATTTATTATCTATAGATGCAAAGCCTTCTATACAATATTTGTTTGTGTGGACTACTTCTTTTTTGATATGAATTGTCTCATTGAAGACAATATCTCCAAATTTATCTAACAATATTTCTGATTCTAAAGACAGTCTCAGCCCCTCTTGGCTCTTTTGGCTCTCTCTTCTTCTAAGAATTGGAAGCCTCCTTGGAGAGACCTGGCCATCCTCATCATCTCTCCATAGATGGAGTGCCTGTGTTCTCTCCTCTTTCTCATCCTTGCTCCCTGGCTCAGGGGAGGGGACGGTGCTCTGTTCCTTAAAGGCTCCTGGGAGCTTGAAGCCACTGGTTGTTGGGCTGCCCTCTCCTGCGGTTTCTTCTTTGGCTTTGGCTTGGGGACTACCGGTTTCTTGATCTGGGTTGGATCCCAGCTCTCTGTTTCCTTCATCAATCTGTCCCTTCCCAACAGTTTGATGAGGGCCCTGTACGTCGCCAAGTCCTGGGTCAGAAACTTCACCTGGTTCTTGACGTTGCTTGCTGCCACTGCCTCTAAATAATTTATTTTGTTCTGGCTGTGGCAGGTCAAGAGGTTCGCCGTGCCCGGAGGTAGGCTGTCTCCTCCTCTGGTTAAATTCACCTGGGGGCACAAGCTCAGCGCCCTTTCTCCTTGTGTTCATTATTATCACAACAAAGGGTTTGTTTTTTTTTTTTTTGTTATAAAAAAAATATAGCTTTGAATCAGTCTGACTGGTCTTTTTTTTTTCTGAACGCGCAATGAATCTAGGTCACTGACTCTGAGTGACTATCTCCGTCAAAGGAGTCCTAGACCTGATCTTTGCCTCGGCAAAGCTGCTGTCAATGCTTCTTTCTTTGCTCCTTTGCAAGGAGCTTGGTTCCAACACAAAGCTGCGTGCCCTGCCTCGATTGGCAGGCAGAAAAGAATCTATGGATAGTTGCTTAGACACTGTTTCACAAGGATGTAAGTTCCTCTCTCTACTTTCTCTAGCTGTCACTTTATCATAACTTACTCTTCAGAAAACTAATCTAATTTATAGAAAGATGATCCGCGGTACCTATGCCATCTGCCGTATCGTTTTGATTTAGTTGCTCGGCTTTTGTTGAAACCCAGCGGTAGAGCCATCGCCGTTCTTTCGGTCCGGATCAATTTTGCTTGATATTATCAGCCTCACTCAACTTGATGAGGCCGTCGCGGTTATTCTCTCTAATCAACAGTTCTGGCTGGCTGTTGGAAATCTCGCTTCAGCCGGTCTTCTTGTGATTGTAACTCCAAACGGTTAGTATCAACAAGGATGCTAAAAGGAATATTTTGAAGCCTGGTGATAGATGCCGTCGGCGGTTCTAATCCTGTCGATATCCACCTGCTCGTTGCGATAGAGGAAAGTATGTCCCCACTCCCCAATCACCCGCGGTTAAGTTACCGGTGTTATGACGGAGAGCTTTATAGAGCTTTTCGAAAAAAACAATTTTTTTTTCTGTTATTTTCTGACCAAATTTTAACAATCAATAATTAATTAAAAAATGTTAATGTTAATATCTTACTTTTTGGATAAAAAATTCAACTTTTGTGCTTAAGGCACTTCAAATCAATATCTAGAATTAACACCAAATTTCGAAAATTTTGGTTATTTTTTTTAAAAAAGAATATCTTATATAAGTGATTAATTTAACTTCAAGGGGTTAAAATAATCAACAATAAATCTTAATTTAACTGGAAAAATGTCCAAAACTTGGTTCAAAAAAGGAGATGAGGCCCCCAATTGTCAGAGTATTGTCTCTATAGCTGTAACAAGCTGTGACAAATACCTGCAAAATAACACAATAACAAGTGTTATATGTCAGTTTTATCTTAATTTCAATGCTTATATCAGTACAACTCAACTAATACTACGGTATTAGGAGCAAAATAGCCACACCTTAAACCTTTATAAAAGGCAAGGGGCCTGGCTTTATATAAATAAAGCTCAAAGGAGATTTGCTTACACCTGGAAGCTCACACCCTTTATAGTAGCCAGAGAGGGCTACAACTCCAAAAAGGACCTTGAACTCAAATTTGAATTTGTCTTATTGATTGTTGGATTGATGTGATATTAAATTAAAAGGCCCCAGTCAATCTTCTTGATTAAGTTTAATGGGCTTGTTAACTATGCAATATCTGGTTCAAAAATACAATGAGGAAAAGGACTTATAGGGGCAAGACCCTCCTCTTTTATATTAACATGAGTCCTCAGGGGACTCAGGGGACCATCAGGGGAGTAGACCACTGTCCTAGATTTCGTCTCCAGTGGCTCAGAGCCCCTTGTACTATTCCCCAATGAGTAGCAGGAATTACATACTCATTGGGGGTGATTTTCAATGTAAAGTTTAATCTAATCACCCCAAAAGGTATCATATAGACTGTAGATCATCCCAATAACTTAATTAGCAGCCAAGTGGACGCTCTCAGGGCTTCAGAATAAGTATACATCATCATGTAACTCTAAACAGATCTCTCTTGGCATGTGTTTAAAGATTAAGACCATACTCTTAACCATATTATGGCTTATATTAGTATGTACATTCTTGGCAGATGATCCCACAGAGTTTATATGCCCCAATTGAGTTGAATGGCCTCTGTGTGTACGCTTTTCCAGCCTGTATGGGTTCCTGAAAGTTATCCACAGGCTGGAAGGAGAGAAAAACAGAACATTAATAATAATTTACCCTTGTATGGGTTATGGTAAATGGAATTCATTAAAGAATATTATTTCCACAGAGGGAAATCTTTATGGACTTTCATTGTGCATCCAAATGGACGCATCCTGGTGATTCCAACTCACATTTAAGTTATAAGATCTTCCATAACTTATAATATAATTTATCAAATTTTTATGTGATAAAATCTAGGTTAAAAACATACTATAAAATAATATTATAAAATATTCGTAAAAATACAAATTGCTTGATAACATCAGAATAGTTACACAATGGAGGCTTGAACACAATACCTGGGTGTTCTGTAGGCAGAGCACTGAGTCATTACTTAACCACTGTACTAAGTAGACATATGAGTTGTGCAGACAATTGGACATCTATATATGTCTCATGGCTGACAGGTGTCTAGTTATTCTGGCTGTGAACCGGCTAGGACACCCCCTCACCAAATCAGACGTTTACCCTACTCCCATCCCCCCCCAACTTGATGGCTGTCCCCAGTGGTTTGTAGCCTTTCACTCCTCCAAGGTGGCGCGTCGCGCGTGGGCTCCTCCTCAGACAAAGGATCCGGCCCGTCCACTGATCCTGAACTTCCAACACCGTCCCCCGCGTTTGCGCCATCCCGGGCCGTCTCGTCAAAGGAGGTGGAACCACGCGCAAAGAAACGCTTCACGTGCAAGGCTGCGTCCTTGCGTTTGAGCGGCGCCCCCTCCAATTCCTCAAGCTGGAAGCTCCCGCCCTCAAACTTGGATGCCACGCGGAAGGGGCCGTTCCATTGGTTGGCAAAAAGATTTCCCCACTGAGATTCCAGACTCCGGTTTTACAACAAAACCAAGTCACCCTTCCGCAGCGGATCCCGGAGGCGGTGGGAGCAGCGCTTGTCCCAATAGCGGACCAAAGCCGTCCTTGCCTTCCGCAACCTTTCAGCGGCCTTTGCCAGGATCTTGTCCTGTCGGAGAAGCTGTTTGGCGCGCGCTTCCACGAGTTCTGCGGAGGTCTTCACCTTCCACCAGTCTATGCCCAAGAAGGTTTTGAGCTTGATGTCCACCGGAAGCACCGGACGTTGTCCGTAGAGAAGTTTGTAAGGCAAGTAGCCCGTCAAGCGTTTGACCAAGATCCTGTCCGCAAAGAGGACCGCCAGAAGGGCCTCCTGCCACCGTTTACCGTCCTCCCCACACATCTTTACCAGAGCTTCCTTAATGGGCTGATGGCCGCGTTTGATCATCCTGGCACCCTCCAGATAGTATTCTGTGACACGCCCAAACTTAGCTCCACAACTCTGGACCAGTGCCATCAAGCGCCCCCGGAATTCTGCGCCTCTGTTGACAGTGACCAAGCAAGCAAACCATACTGCGCAAACCAATCTTCCTCCAAGAACTGAGAAACCTTCTCCGCTGAAAACTTCACCAGAGGACAAGCCTCAACCCAACCTGACAGATTGTCGCACGCAACCAGCAGATATGCCAACTTCCCTGCCTTTATGTGGACCACATTGAGGGAGACCCGCCCAAACAACGCCTCCTCCCCCGTAGGGTGACCCACCTCCCTGGGCAGCCTAGAACTCCGCCGTTGACACGCTTCGCAAGACTTCACCCATTCCTGTACCGCGCGCACCACACCCGGCCACCAGAACCTTGCCTTCACCCGCCTCCACGTTTTGATCTTGCCCCGGTGCCCAAGGTTGTCGTGGAGACACCTCAAAATCATTTCCTGGTCCCTCCTTGATGTTGCGACCACCAAAGGCACCGGGGTACTTTGTTGCCACAGTTGCCCGTCCTGCATGTAGAAGTTGGTCATCCGCCGCTTTTCCCACCAAATTTCTGTTCCTGACGCGTCCTTGAGAAACAGGAGATCCCGCAAGAAGGAGCACAAGATTGTTTAGCGCCCGGACTGCTGCAGCGGAAGGGTGACCTCCATCTCCATCATACCCACGCAAATAACCGGAGACTCCATGTCCAAGGGCTCCGCCCCCTCAAACGGATCCTCCCACGGATACTGCGAAAGCGTGTTGGGCATTGTGAACGCCTTCCCTGGAACATGAACCACGCCAAAAGTGAAGAGCTGGAGAAACGCCACCCACCTAGTCATAGGAGCGTTTGGCAGCGTTGGAGAATTGATCATCCTTGCCAGGGCCTCCACGTCGACCAGAAGCTCAAAGTGCACCCCCCAGAACAGGTGCTGAAGCCTCCGCACGATTTTGGTGACTCCGCGTAATTCTAAATTTGGCTGCAAGTACCAACTCTCCGTTGCTGTAAAAGTCACGGACTCGTAGAGAACCGGCCTATCCTTACCATCCTCCTCCTGCCTCAGGACACTGCCCACGCCAAACTTGCTAGAGTCAACAGCCAAGCGGATCCCTCCCGCGTCGTAGTCAAGGTCCGGGAGGACAATGTTGCGGCCCACAATCTCCTTGAGCTTTGCAAAGGCAGCGTCACACTGCGCCGTCCATTCCCATGCTGCGCCCTCCCAGGTCAGCGCCCGCAGCGGACTTGTGACTTCCGCAAACCGTTCGATGAACATGCAAACATAGCTGCACAGTCCCAGAAATTGGAGAATATGCAAGGGCGTCCGCGGGGTTGGCCATTTGAGGACTTTGTTTTGTTTCTTTGCCGCAATTCTCCTGCCGTTGAAAGCCACCACATGGCCTAGCACTTCCAATGCCAGAACACAAACTGCCAACTTATTCCCCAATACCATAAGCCCTGCCTCCTCAATTTGAAACAAGACCCGCTCTAATGCCTGCGTGTACTCCCAAGTGAAGCGGCGGATCTTTGGGGCCTCCTCTAGCACCGCACCCCCGTAATCTGTCTTTGGTTCTTTGATGCCGGCATCGTCAATGAAGATCAGAACCCTGTCCGGTATGTTGTCCCACAGGATCCATTTCATCTGGGCTTGATAAACTGCTACCAAGTTTGTTGCCCCCTGCGGCAACCGCGTCAGCTGCATCCTTCCCAATCCTGTCTTGAACGCGGTTAGCGGCCGCGAGTCGGGATGGAGCTTGCGCTGATCATACCCCCCCATTACTTCAACCAAACCGTAACACACGCGCCCCGCCATCGATTCCAGGAACTTGTCCACGCGTGGAGGCAATCCCGCGTCCTGGATAGTGAATGAGTTAAGCCTCTGCAGGTTGTGAACAATCCTAAGCGACTTCCTGTCCTGCTTAACAACCGCCAAAATTGGGCTAGAGTAGCTTGATGTTGACTGCTCGTACAAACCCATCCTCACACGCTCCCGGACCAGTTCCAAGAACGGTTCCTGCACGGTCCAAGGGATTGGAATCAGCTTGATTTGTCAGGGCTTGTGCGGAACCGTGGGGATTCCATAGGGGTTGCCAACCTCGCCCTTTAGCAATCCGCGCTTGTCGGGCCCAAAGGCAAGGGCCTTCTTGCAGAGCACCAACACCAATGCTAACAAATCCTTCTCCTCCGTACTCAACCACCCTGCCGGACCAAAATTCAACGCCTTGATTCGCTCGTCTGTGATCCACGCCAACCGTGTTACCCACCCAAACTTCCTCAACGGACTCACCAAGGGATCCCAAGACCAGGAGATTGGCCTCAGAGGCCCGTTCAGCCCCCGCGGCATGGGCTTGTTCCGGGGCTGGACCTTTCGCGCCACAGGCTTGTATTGCCCCACGTTGCACCTAACCATCCTTACGCGCCCACCGTGATTGTTGTGAATCCTGGAAACAATCAACCCATGGCTCTCGCCTTTGCTCACGAGCATGGCACTATGGTAGGGTTTTTGAAACGCAGTACCTTCCGGTGGTGCATACTGAGGAAGAGGACTTACTTCTGCTGCTTGTGCCCTCCGCGCACTTCCTTCCGCCTTTTGCTCCTCCCTAGTCGACCGCCTGCACGAGGCCGGAGCCTGCCCCGCGCGGTACCCACGGTCGACTAGGGAAAACCCTCCGCAGGGCGGCCCTTGCGGTTGTCCTCACCCTCGGACCCTTCCTCTTTGCCAACCGCCGCCAATGGCACCCATTTCCCCTTCCTGTGGTCAAAGATTGTTGTCTCAAACCTTGCCCCGGATGCGTCCTCCACCCTCAGCGCCTCCGTCCCTTCCTCCGCATTGAAAGTCATTCGGGCCCAGAATCCAAACATGAATGGCTTACCCAAAATCACATCACCGCACTCAACCAAGAGTAACAACAGCCGCTTCCAAACCTTTGCGACCTCTACCTCTTCTTCCTCCACCACCCCATCTACCCAACATTCCCCCCCATTGAGCGCCCGCAAGCCCATAGCACACTTCCTCCGCACAAAGCCCAACTCATCCACCAGTTTCAATGGGAGCAGGTTTACCATTGACCCGCTGTCCACCATTGCCCACACTTTCCTTCCCGCAATCTTCAGTGAGACATAGGCGAGCGGCACCAACACGGCTTTGGATTGGAACAACTCCCGTTCCGCTTCCTCCGTTGCCGCATTCACGCGCTGCACTGTTGCCAGGATCCTGCCGCCCCCATGCTCCTTCATTGCCTGGACCATTTCCTTGACAACCACCAGAGAGACCGCGACCAGCTCCCGTAGCGTGAGAGGTATTGGTACCACACTCCCCATCACTCGCCTAACAATTTCCGCGGCCTTCCTTCTTCCTCCAGAGCTGTTTGCTGGCGCGTTGCCCCCGACCCTTGCGCCCCAAACCTTGGAGCTTGATTTAATGGCCGCTCCTTGGCATCCATGTCCATTTTTTCCGACACAATCCGCTCGTTTGCCGCCAACGTCCTAACTTCCGCCTCCACACGCGGTGCCCGCCACGTTTTGGGCCCGGTGACGATCCCAAGGGACACCTGAGCGGCCCCTGCGGGTCGGGCCCTTGCCCTAACCTGCTCCACCGGCGGTGGCTGACCGGCCCCCAGGTCCACCGGTTTGCCCAACGGCAATATGTAGGTCCCCCCGGACGCGCAAACCAACCCCTCGTTCATGTCCTTGGTCAGATCCGCGCAAACAGACTTCCAATGACTTCTATTGCCGCAATATGTGCACAGGCAAGCCAAAAACCCCCCATCGGTCTGCTACTGGGCTGAAAGCCCCCTCTTGCATGGGGTGGCAGATTGCGCAAGAAAGCGGGAGGCGGAGCCGTTGGCTGGGCGGCCATCCAATTCATAAGTATCCGCAAGTCCCGTAGCATGTCTGTTACCTTGTTCACTGGTACTCCCATTGACTGCAAAGGGGCTACGGGCCGTTCCGTCGCTGGGGGATCCGCAAACTTTGCCGGCGTTGGGGCTGGGGTGGAAGAGGCCGTTGGCTTCCTTGAACTTGCTGGGAACAACCGGGCCATATCCTCAATCAGCTCTTCCAAGTCAATCTTGCTCTCAACCGCCTGGTTGATTACGCCCAGGCTTGGAAGGAGAGCAACGCTCCCATCCACTGACCGCGTTACCAACCCGCGCTCAAATAGGTAATGCTGGACCCGCACGCGAAGTTGCGGCGCAAGCCCGCCTAGGAAGGCCCGCTTCATGGCCCCTGTCTGACCCGCCACCACCTGGTTCTTTTCTAGGTAAATATAAATTTGGTCAAACTGGGACTTGTACTTGGACAGATTGCTCCGCGTCCGCACCCCACCTTGGGAAATTGCCTCACCCGCGACTTGTTGGAATAATCACTTATCTCCATTCTCCATGTTTCCTTTTTCTTCTTATTCTTTTTCTTTTTCACATTTCTATTCTTTTCATCCTCAGTTCTAAAATCACTTCTCAATCTCATACTCTTATATGTTTCACATCAATCTCACCTAGCGCGCGCTCTTCTCAGTCTCATTATTCAATATTCAATATACTCTTTCATAATATCACAACATGTGTGACATCTAATCTAGAAATGTATATCTGAGGGCAGAGACGAGACAAAGTCAAAGGATTCTCTTTTCTCATCCTTCAACTTTGCTCTCCATTCTGTATACCCTCAGGTAAGTTATGTTCTTTATTCATTTCCTTTCTTCTTATCATTTCTCATTTTTCCTATTCACTTATGAAATAATTGATCCTTCAACTTTTCTCTCCATTCTGTGTACCCTCAGATCGTAACAGGTTATGAGCCCAGACTATTTTAAATAAATAACGCGCTTACCATCGCTCAGAAGGATCCGTCACGTTTCGTGTTGATAATTTCACAACCATGGAAGACAACTCTAATGCCTCCCATCAAGTTCTCAAAACACCACCAATCATTCCCTTAAGTGCGCCAGGATCTGATTCAAACTACCTGGATTGGGCCATGATCCTGAGAATTCACTTCCGAGCCTCCAGCGTTGGATATCTCATTAATAACAAATCAAAGAAACCAAACGATGAAATATGGTCACGAGACAATCACGCAGTGTGCTCAGTCATCTCAAGATCGATCACCCCATCAAATTTTCAGTTCATACGTAAACACGAGGAAAGTGCTGAAGGAATGTGGAACGCGTTACGGGACGCTCATCAGGACAGCTCATCCGGAGGACGAATGTACTAGTTACGCAAACTACTCCTCACCAAACTAAACGACAAGGAGATGACCGCTCATCTGTCCGAAATCGTTTCATACGGAGAGAAGCTATCGTCGCTGATCACTCCCAAAAACCCATTAACTGCAGACAATCTTCAATCGACCGCCATTCTCTTATCCTTACCCGATGACTGGCTGGGATGCGTATCAAGCCTAATGAACAAAGAGTCTGTTCCATCCTCAAAACTTATCGCAGCCTTAAAACAAGAACACCTACGTCGTCAAACTAGAAATGAAGACATTATGGCCAACTCAGCTAAAACACAACAACAAAAATCTATCTCCTCAAATCAAAACACGGAATCAAGACAACCCAGAACCTATTTCTGCACCCACTGTAACGTCAAAGGTCACTCCTTCTCAAGATGCACGGAGGTACGTAAGGCACTGGATCAACTAAAGAAAAACAACAATAGATTGAAGAATTGCAGCATCACGAACAAATCAAGATCCGCCAAAGCAAATCTGAGTAAGACAGATGCAAACGCGGAATCCAATTTGGATGACTTCTCTGACTCACAGATCGTTGTCCATGCCGGATCTGCCGTAGCCTGCTCCACAAAGCCTGCCCAACCAGCACAAAATGTCTTCAACCTTGACTCGGGTTGTTCAGTCTCTATGACTCCACATCGCGATCAAATCAGAAACAACAGTCCAGACAACACAATAATCCGTCTGGCAGATGGATCAGCAATCTCTTCACTTGAAAAAGGTACCATCACTTTTCCTTTTGGTAAATTGAAGGCGTTGGTTGCTCCAGATCTCCAAGATCCCCTACTCTCCATATCAGGTATATGCGATTCCGGTATGATGGTAGTCTTCCACAAGGACAGCTGCAAGATCTTTGACAAATCAATCTCTAACATCAATCAACAACCACTTCAAACGGGATACAGAGAGGGAAACCTCTACTATATACCACAACTGAACGTAAGCAGTGAAGAATCAACCCACTCGAGCATCAGTCAAACGTCTGACAATAGTCTTTTTGGTTATCATTGTAGGTTATCTCACTTGAACCTGAAATCTCTTCAAAAATATCTCAAGACGCACGGTATAACACCACAACCAAAGAACAAGAAAGAGGTCCAGCAGTGCGTCACATGTGTCCAATTGAAGATCAAAAGACAACCTTTCCACTCTTGCCTGAGCTATTGATTGTCAAGACTGGGAGAGATCATTCACATGGATGTATGCAGCTTTGAAACTACCTCCAGGGAAGGATACCGCTACTTTGTCACCTACATCGACAACTGCTCAAAAGCCACTTTCTCCTATCCCATTCGCCTTAAATCTGACGTTTTTCAATCCACCAAACACTTTATTGCCTTTTTTGAAAACAAATACAACTCGAAGATTACATCAATAAGATCTGACAACGGAGGAGAGTATCTGAATCAATCCATGAAAACCTACCTCACAGATAAAGGTATCTCTCATGAACCTGGTCCTCCACACTCTCCCCAACTAAATGGTGTTGCCAAAAGAACAAACCGCACAATATCAAACCTAATACAATGCTCCCTTCTCTCATCAAATCTTTCAAAGTCTTTCTGGGCAGATGCCCTCAGACATTGTCTTTTCTCTTTCAACTCTTATCCGTGCAAGACCCCAAGGGGTTTTGTCTCTCCAAATTCCATCCTCAATGCCCCCAATGTAAAACCTCAACACCTTCACCCATTCGGATTTCTAGTATGGTAAAAAGTCCCTGAAGCCAACAGAAAGAAGCTGGATCAAAAAGGTTGACCTGCCGCTTTCCTATCTTACCTGGCGGACAACGCTGGTTTCAATCTTTTTGATCTCACTACCAAGAGGGTTATCAAATCCAGGGATTGCCTATTCGACAATTCCCGTTTCCCACATGACTCACATCCCACTGAAGATACATCTTCTCAATCCCCCGTACCCGTAGAACTTCCTTGGCCTGAACCTCCCCCAAACTCTCCGTCAACATGTCCCTCCCATTCCCTTATTTTGCCTCCACCCCCTTCCAACGTACCTGATCCGCTTCCCATATCCCTCCCCCTTCCTAACGCTCCCTCCACATCATCTTCTTTACCCTCCCCCCTTCCTGACACCACCCCCACATCATTTCCCTCACCACCTCCTCCCTCAATCGTTAACCCAAATTGTTCAGTTGTCCCCACATCTCTACCTTTCCGCTCCTCCAGCCCCGCCAATTCCAATGACTCCATCATTCTCCCCCCGCTCGCTCTCACCCCCCCACACACCGTTCCATGCTCGCCGGATTCCCCCTTGCCTGTTCCCCATCTCTTCCCTCGCCACCTCTGCTGCATCCTTCTCCTCGTCGACCTCCTTCCCCACGTAGATCTTCCTGTACCTCACGTCCCCTGGCTTGCTATGGGAATTTCTCACAACACGCCTCTTTCAAGGCGATCTCACCGCCCCAAAGACCTGGAAACAACTCCTGCGGTCTCCTCATTACCGTCGCTGGATCGTTTCGGCACAAGAGGAGATGGCCTCGCTCCAGGGCATGAAAACTTGGACCTTGGTCCCCCCTCCTAAAGGACGCAAAACAGTTTGTAGTAAGTGGGTCTTCAAAGTAAAAAGACGACCGGATGGCTCCATCATCAAGCTGAAGGCCTGGCTTGTTGCTATGGGTTTCACCCAAGTCCGCGGTCTTGACTTCTCGGAGGTTTTTGCCCCTACTCTCCGGCTCGAGACTCTCCGGCTTCTTCTCAGTATTCTAGGCCATAAGGGATGGATCGGTTGTCAGCTAGATTTCAAAACCGCATTCCTAAATGGTCATCTTGAAGAACCCGTTTATATGGCCCAACCACCTGGTTTCGAGGATCCTAACCACCCTGACTGGGTCTGCAAAGTCACAAGGGCAATATACGGTCTTAAGCAGTCCGCCCGTCAGTGGCACCTTGAGCTCAACTCCGCTCTCCTATCTCTTGGCCTGTCCCGCTTGAGCTACGATCCATCCCTATACTTCAAACTGTCCAATGGAAATCTCATCGGAGCTGTTACAGCCCATGTTGATGATCTTGCCATAGTCGGCACAAATTCTTTTGTCACCTCTTTCATCACCTCCATCAGCAAGCGTTTCAAGGTTGTTTTGGATGAAGAACTTTCCCTCTTTCTCTCTATCTCCATCAATCACGACCTCAACAGTAAAGTAGTGTCCATCTCACAAACCCACTATATCTCCTCCATGATGCTATCTTTCCTCCCCAACAACAACCTCACCGTCCAGAAGCCTACGGACTCACACTTCAAAGATCTCATACAACGCTCTTCTGACTCACCTCCATCGCCACCTCAGTACAACCAGCTCATAGGCTCTCTCCTGTGGGTGTCACAATGCACCCGTCCCAACATAGCATTTGCAGTTAACCGACTGTCTCAATTTCTTCAAAATCCATCCCTACTACACTGGAATGCCGCTCTCCGCATTCTCCGGTACCTAAACCACACCCGCAATCACTGTCTCATGCTCGGCAGTTCCTCAGTCAACCTGTCTGGTTATTCGGACTCAGACTGGGCCAAAGACAAAAGCGATTGCAGATCAACATCCGGCTACACTTTTTGTCTTGGACAAGGGGCTATATCATGGAAATCCAAAAAGCAGCCAACTGTGTCCCTCTCCAGTACCAAAGCCGAATACAAAGCGCTCTCCGACTCCTGCAAGGAAGGTCTCTGGATCCGGAACATCCTTTGCGAGCTACGTCTGAGGGACAACTCGCCTGTTCCGCTTCTCATCGACAATGAAGGTGCCAAGGCACTCGCCAAAAATCCCGAACACCACTCCTGCACAAAACACATCGACGCTTGCCATCACTTTATTCGCGAATGTGTCGACCGCAGTGTTTTCAAGGTTGATCATGTCCCCACAACAAACATGCTAGCTGATATGCTAACCAAGCCTCTGTCCCGTGTTCTTCTCAAAGCTCATCAGCAGATGTTTGGTCTCACCGGGTAGGCTAGCAAGGGGGGGTGTTGGAATAATCACTTATCTCCATTCTCCATGTTTCCTTTTTCTTCTTATTCTTTTTCTTTTTCACATTTCTATTCTTTTCATCCTCAGTTCTAAAATCACTTCTCAATCTCATACTCTTATATGTTTCACATCAATCTCACCTAGCGCGCGCTCTTCTCAGTCTCATTATTCAATATTCAATATACTATTTCATAATATCACAACATGTGTGACATCTAATCTAGAAATGTATATCTGAGGGCAGAGACGAGACAAAGTCAAAGGATTCTCTTTTCTCATCCTTCAACTTTGCTCTCCATTCTGTATACCCTCAGGTAAGTTATGTTCTTTATTCATTTCCTTTCTTCTTATCATTTCTCATTTTTCCTATTCACTTATGAAATAATTGATCCTTCAACTTTGCTCTCCATTCTGTATACCCTCAGATTGTAACACAACTCGCTCAAAGTCCGTCTCCCAAAAGCGGGGCTCGCGCTTCCCCCACCTCGCCATCATCTTGCCCCGGAGTCTTCCCCAGTCGCGAGCCTCGTACCCTGCCATATCCTCCACGTCCCGGAGCTTATTCTTTTCCGCAATGAAGAGGATGTCCGTGCGGACCTTGTCCTCACCTGTTGTGTTTTTGGAGTCCGCAATATCCTCGAATCTCGCCAGAAAGCGCCCGATGTCCGCGGTGTCAAATTGGAGATGGGGGAAGTTCTGCGGCCTAAGCCACACCCGTGGCGGAACCTCAGCCGCCTCCAAAGGCTCAGACCGAGGAGGAGCAAAACCGCCGGACCAAGTAGTCTGCGGTGGTGGAGGTGTTGGCCCGCCAGCTCCCGGCCGGAGAGGGAACAAGGGTGGAACATTTGATCCTGGGTTAATTGTGGGCAGCATTGCACCCAATAGCTTCAAGAGACCTAGAAAAAAGATTACTTCCTGGCCAGACCCCCAGATGTGGAAAGTAAAGGAGAGTTACGCTCCTAAGTTTTCCGCAAGTCCAGAAGTTATTGATCTAGGCGTCTGTAAGGAGGTTGGATGCGATGAGTTCTTTATTGGGATTCACTGAGTACACACAGATTGGGAGTCAGAAAGAAGGATGAGGTGAGAGATGAATTGAAAATGAACAAAAATAAATACAAGATGAGAATTAAAGAAGACAGAAAAATCAAAGGAGCAGTTACTCACCTGAGGACACGCAGATTGGGAGTCAGAATGAAGGATGAGGAAAGAGACCTTCAAACTGGCTCAACAATCTGTCCTCAGGTGATGGACATGCAAATGAGGCTGGTGACATGTAGGTGCACGCACCTGTGATTTGTGAGAGGACAATGGATGGGCGGGCGCGCGTGACAGGTGAAGTGTGAGAGAGAGACCAGATGAGACGTAAGGAGAACATGTGACGGAAAAAATGATAAAAATAAGAGGAGGAATAAATGAGACATGACTAGATGAAAAGGAATGCGGAAGAGATGGAAGAAATATGGTGCAGTATTCCAACACCCCCCCTTGCTAGCCACAGCCGGAGAGACCAAACATGCGCTGATGAGCTTCAAGCAGAACACGGGATAGGGGCTTGGTTAGCATATCCGCTAGCATGTTGCTGTTGGCAACGTGACCTACCGTGAAGACTCCCCTGCCAACGCACTCGCAAATGAAATGGTGACGGGCATTGATGTGCTTGGTTTGCAAGTGGTGCTCCGGATTCTTGGAAAGGGCTTTGGCCCCTTTGTTGTCTACCAGCAGTGGGACGGGGGAATTATCCCTAAGGCAGAGTTTGACCAGGTTGTTGGGGAGCCAGAGGCCCTCCTTGCAGGAATCCAAGAGAGCTTTGTATTCCGCCTCGGTGCTTGAGAGGGAAACCGTAGGCTGCTTCTTTGATTTCCAGGAGATAGCCCCATTACCTAGGCAAAAGGTGTAGCCCAAGGTGGAGCAACGGTTACACTTGTCCTCGGCCCAGTCGGAGTTGCTGTATCCTGAGATCGCAATAAAGGGGCCGCCCAGGGTGAGATGGTGGTCACGAGTGGTGTGAAGGAAACGGAGGATGTGGAGCGCGGTGGTCCAGTGGTCAAGCAAGGGATTGGTGAGGAATTGGGAGAGCCGGTTGACTGCAAATGCGACATCCGGATGAGTGCACTGAGAGATCCATAGAAGGGACCCAATGAGCTGGTTGTAGCGGGGAGGAGAGGGAGGAGAAGACGCGGTGCGCGGAAAGAGATTCTTGAAATGAACGTCTGTTGGAGTTTGAGCGGTCACGACGTCGCCAGGGAGGTAGGAGTCCATGACCAAGGAGATTTAGTGAGACTGACAGATAGAGACGGACCTACAGGGCATGTCACGAGTGATTGAGATGGATAGAAAAAGGGAGAGATCCTTGTCGGACCCAACCTTGAAACGCTGGCTGATGGCCTTTGTGAAGGAGGTGGTAAAAGAGGGCGTGCCAACAATGGCAAGATTGTCCATGTGGGAGGTAACGGCTCCTATAAGATTGCCACCATTGAGTTTGTAGTACAAGGAGGGGTTGTAGGCGGAGCAAGAGAGTCCCAGAGCCAGAAGCGCTGAGTTGAGTTCCAGGTTTTATTGACGGGGCAACTGCTTGAGGCCGTATATTGCCCTGGTGACGTGGCAGACCCAGTCCGGGTGGTGGGGGTCTTCAAAACCGGGGGGCTGAGCCATGTAGACGGGCTCATCAAGGTGGCCATTCAGGAAGGCTGTCTTGAAGTCCAGCTGGTGGCCAACCCAGCCCTTGTGTCCAAGGAGGCTGAGTAGCAGGCGGAGCGTCTCAAGTCGGAGAGTGGGGGCAAACACTTTGGAGAAGTCCAGACCCTGAACCTGGGAGAATCCCATGGCGACAAGCCTGGCCTTTGGCTTAATAATCAAGCCATCCGGACGCCTTTTCACCTTGAAGACCCACTTGCATCGAATTATCTTGCATCCTTTTGGGGGAGGCACAAGGTTCCACGTCTTCATACCCTGGAGAGACAACATTTCCTCCTGCGCCAAGGAAATCCAGCAACAATGGTGTGGGAAGGGTAGGAGCTGCTTCCACGTCTTGGGGGAAGTCAGGTTGTCCTTAACAGAGGCGTGCCGGGAGAAGTTGCTGTAACGGGATGGGGGACGAGATGTACGAGAGGATTGGCGCAGGGAGGGGAGGCGGGGGGGCACCAGCAGGAGGTTGGGGAGGGGGGGAAGTTGGGCAGGTTGAGGACGTGGGGAGAAGAGGAGTTTTGTGGGAGAGGGGAGAGGATGGGGGGGCGCCAGAGCGAGAGGAGGGAGAAGGTTGGAGTTGTTGGATGGTGCTGGGCTACAGGACCGGAAGGGCTGCGGGGGGGTTTGACGCACGGACAGGGCAGGATGGCAAGAGCAAGAAATTGGATGGGGGAGAGGGATTGGAGGAGGCAGGAGAGGGACGAGAAGGGAGGGGTCGAGACGGCAATGAGGGAGGGTTGAGCAAGGGGGCTGGAGCGTCTTCAGTTGGGTTTGATGGTAGATCGGGCCACGGTAGCTCTACAGGGACGGGGGTGTGGTTTACTTCTGGGATGAGAGAGCAACCATAAGGGAAGGAGTGGTTGTTGAAGATACAGTCGCGAGATTTGATGGTTTTGCCCAAGGTTAGATCATACAGGCGGAAACTGGAATGATCAAGAAGATATGACAAGAGAACGGCGGGCCGTCCTTTATTATCCAGTTTGTTCCTGTTAGCCTTGGGGATCTTGTATCACACAAGGCAGCCAAACGGATGGAGATACTTTGGATGAGCGTTGGTTGACTGTAGGATGGAGTTAGGTGATACAAAGCCTTGAGGCATCTTGCATGGATATGAGTTGAAGGAAAACATGCAGTGGTCAAGAGCGTCTGACCAGAAGGATTTAGGTAGATTGGATGAGGTGAGAGAGCACCTGATTATGTTGCAGATGGTGCAATTTGATCTTTTGGCAACCCTGTTCAGTTGTGGTGAGTGAGGGGGTTCAGGTTCATGAGATATTCCCTTTTAACCAAGGTAGTCTTTCATGGCCTGGTTCAGGTACTCGCCTCCGTTGTCTGATATTAAAGCAATAACCTTCAAGTTGTATTTGTTTTCAAAAAGGAGATGAAGTTTTGAGTGGTTTTGAGAACGTTGGATTTGAAACAAATGGGATAGGCAAAGAGAGCTTTTGAGCAGTCGTCAATGAAGGTGACAAAGTACTTATATCCTTCTCTAGAGATGGTTTCAAAGCTTCATACGTTGGTGTGAACGAGTTGACTGGGTTTAGTTGATCAATAAATTAGACAAGTGTGGAAGGGTTTTCTTGTCATTTTCAACTGTATGCAGGTGGTACATTGCTGAACATCCTTTTTGTTCCTTGGGTTTGGCTCTATCCTGTGGGATTTCAGGTATTTCTGGAGTGATTTCAAGTTTAGATGAGACAACCTACAGTGATAACCAAAAAGACTGTTGTCAGAGGTTTGAAAAATCTTCAACTGATTTGATTCTTCATTGCTTACATTTTCTTGTGAGAGATAGTATAGATTGTCCCTTCTGTATCCGGTTTGCAGTGGTTGTTGATTTATATTTGATATTGATTTGTCAAATATTTTGCAGCTGTCCTTTTGGAAAACAACAGTCAGACCTGCGTCACAGATGTTGGAGATGGAGAGCAGTGGGTCGTGAAGACTTGGGGCCACGAGGGATTTAAGATGATCAAAGGGAAAAGGAATTATTCCTTTTTCAACTGATTTGATCATCGAACCATCTGCAAGGCAAATAACAGTATTGTCAGGGCTTTTGCGATTGACTTGGTCTCTGTATGGAGTCATTGAGATTGAGCAACCGGAGTCAAGATTGAAGTCTCTTTGTTGGTGGGGAGCAATGTTCTTGATGCTTCTCACTGCTGCTGATCCTGAGTGAACAACGATTTGTGAGTCTGAGAAGTCATCCAACTCTGAGTCAAAGTTGTTGGTGTTGACTTTGCTAAGATTTGCGTCAGCGGATTTTTGGCTGTTTGTTCCGGGTCTGCTCTTGGTCTTGACGTTTTTTCTCTTCAGCTGACTTAGGAATTTTCTCACTTCTGTGCACCGGGAGAAGGAGTGTCCTTTGACATTGCAATGCGTGCAGAAGTAGATTCTTGGATGTCTGTGTTGGGAGGTTTGACTCTGGGGGTTTCTGGCTTTTGACTGCTGCAATCTTGCTGAGTTCGCCATGACATCCTTGTCTCGAGTTTGGCAATGCAGATGTTCTTGTTTGAGAGCCATTATGAGTCTGGCTGAAGGGACTGACTCCTTGTTCATCATACTGGACACACAGCTCAGCCAGTGTTTGGGTAAGGAGAGAAGGATGGCGGTTGATAGAAGGTTTTTGGCTGTGAGGGGATTGTCAATGGTGACCAGAGAGGACAGTTTTTCTCCATACAAAACAATTTCTGACAGGTGCGTGGTCATTTCTTTGTCATTCAGTCTGGTGAGGAGCAGTTTTTGTAGCCAATACATCCTCCCACCCAAGGAGTTTTCTTGATGAGCGTCTTTCAGAGAGTTCCACATACCTATTGCGCTTTCTTTGTGTTTGCGTATAAATTGGAAGTTTGACGGAGTGATGGATCTAGAGATAACTGAGCAGACTGCAAGGTTGTTGCATGACCATGTTTCTTGATCTGGTTTTTGTAGAGTGTTGCTGATCAGATATCCAATGCCTGATGCTCGGAAGTGTATTCTGAGTATCATGGCCCAGTCCAGATAGTTTGTTTGGATCCTGGGGCGCTGAGAGGGATGATTGATGGGTTTTTTAGAACTTGGTGGGAGTTGTTTACTTCTTCCATGATTGATGTGTTTAACGTTGTGGAAACTTTAGAGTTTATCCCTCACAAAGTTGCCGCAGGTTCCGGAAGTTATTGATCAAAGCGTCTGTAAGGATTAGATACCAAGCGTAAAGAGAGGTTTTTGAGAGCCTCAAGAGGAGAAAAGGAGAGAAGAGGGGAGGGATTCTGTTTTCCTAAGTCCGCTCCCTTTTTCCGCTCCCCGCCTCCTGATGATACAATGGGAAGATCCCCCCCCTACAACCCGGAGTTGAGGGGAAAGGTATTTGAGCCCTCCCCCTCAACCCTAACCTAAGTACAAGCACATGAACAACCCGACAACAATGAAGAAGGAAACCCTAGGCCCAAAAACCCTATCCCATATCCTAACCTGTACCCTGTCCATATCCTATTCCGCTTGCTTGCCTGCCATTACACGCATCCGGTTCGTCCCCCGCGGCGCGGCCCTCCGCCGCGCGCTTCTTGAAGTTCACCGCGATTGCCCGTATCCGCCCGACGCGCCGTCGTGAATTTCCTAGTCCCGTAGCCGGCCCGCGCTTGCGCGCGGCCGTCCACGGGTATAGCCCCGCGATCGCTCCGCCCTTTCCTTCCCTAACTAACCGCCCAAGAACCTGATCGGCCCGGCTCCATCACTGGGTTGGACACCCAAGCGGGTCGCGGCCCGCCTCCCCTAGTCAGACCCGGCCCGCAGCTGCGTGCTTCGCCCTGCTGCGCCTTCTGCTGAGCCCGCAGCGGCCACTGCTGAGAACGCGCGCACCCCAACTGTTGAGCCTGACCTACCAGATGCTGAGCGCGCAGGCCGCGATGCAGTTCCCAATCCGAGGCTATATATTGACACCACAACGTCACCAGGTGTGATGGATCCTTTGAGTTGGATGGGTGCGCTTATCTAATGGCTTGCAATTCTGGGCTCATAACCTATTGGGATTCACTGAGGACACGCAGATTGGGAGTCAGAATGAAGGATGAGGTGAGAGATGAATTGAAAATGAACAAAAAGAAATACAAGATGAGAATGAAAGAAGACAGAAAAATCAAAGGAGCAGTTACTCACCTGAGGACACACAGATTGGGAGTCAGAATGAAGGATGAGGAAACAGACCTTCAAACTTGCTCAACAATCTGTCCTCAGGTGATGGACACGCAAATGAGGCTGGTGACATGTAGGTGCACGCACCTGTGATTTGTGAGAGGACAATGGATGGGCGGGCGCGCGTGACAGGTGAAGTGAGAGAGAGACCAGATGAGACGTAAGGAGAACATGTGATGGAAAAAATGATAAAAATAAGAGGAGGAATAAATGAGACATGACTAGATGAAAAGGAATGCGGAAGAGATGGAAGAAATATGGTGCATTATTCCAACATTCTTAAGTGTAGTGAGATAAAAGAGAGATAATGAGATGTATTCTTCTTCCTCCAATCCTTCCTCTTCCTTTCCTTTCCTTCTCCAATAGATTGATTGATTGATTATAACCCAACCCAGAGTTGAGGGTGAGGACTTGGATCCCCCCCCTTCAACCCTAACCTAAGTAAAACCACAAACGCGAAAGAACAATGAAACACAACCCCTAAGCACAGAACCCTAGCCCGATCCTGCCCTTCCATTCCTTGCCCCATAACCCGTGCCCCTCGATATCAACGTACGCCTGGTTCGTCCTTCTCATGGCGCGGCCCTCCGTTGCACCCTACTTGGAGCCCCCCGGTTTGCCCGCCCGCGCGTGTCCGCGGACCTTGCGGTCCGCAGGTTGGCCCACGCGCGCCTAACCCCCAATTTCCCCACCCTTTCTTCCCGGAATAGCCACCCGCGAGCTTGGTTGGGCCGGCTCCATCACTCGCTCTGCATTTCCTGGGCGGGTTGCAGACCGGCGCCCTTGGAGTAGGCCCAACCCGCACCTGGTGCTGAGTGCCGCAATTCCTACTGCTGAGCCCGCAGCGGCTGCTGCTGAGCCATCAGCAGGCACTTCTGAAACCGCGCGCACCCAAATGCTGAGCCCGACCTACCCAACTGCTGAGCGTGCAGCCCGCGACGCAGCTCTCAACCCAAGGTTATAAATACAACACCACAGCAGGAGGTTGTGTGAGGAGATCAGTCATCTCTCAACACGCCGCTGTGTCTAGAAGTGAGGGATTGAAGGATTGAGGATGTGAGTAGTGTGACTGAGGGTTTGATTGCCGGCTTGGTGAGGCAGTTGGCAATTATGCAACCAGAGGGAATGAGGTTGGTTATGAGGTGACCGTTGTCTTTCTGTTTATGAAGCCATTGTATTTGAGTGTCAACGTGTTTCAATGCACTATGGTGAGATTCATGATTGAAAATGTCATTTACAGCTTTATTGTCAATATTGGCGCAGTAGGAGATTTTGAGGTCTGGATTCAGGTCAAGAAGGAGATTGGTGAGCCAGATTTTTTCTTGAGTGGCAAGAACCAGGGCTTTGAGCTTTCCTTCTGTGGATGATAGCAATACGGTCAGTTGTAACTTTCTGTGCCAGGCCACAGGACATCCATAGAGTAGAATTACAAACCCTGTGTGACTTCTTTGAGTGGAAGGATCATTGGCGCCATTGGAGTCACTGAAGCATTCAATATTGTACTTGAAGGGGGTGGACTTGAGACGCAGGGCCAGGGATTGAGTGGTCTTGAGATAGCGCCATGCGTGTTTCATTTCATTCCAGTGAATGGTTCCAGGCTTGGAATTGAAGCATAAGAGGTTAGACACAGCATAAGAGAGATTGGGGAGAGTGCAACTTGAGATGAAGTTGAGGTAGCCAGTGGCGGAGCAATAGTTGATACCCAAGTTGGTGAATTTGTTATGTTTGGAATTGGAGGCACCCCTGAGCTTAACGTTGGGGGTCATTGGAGTTGATATTGGTTTGGCATTGGAAAGTCCCAGTTTGGAGAGAGCAATTTCAATGTGGTTTGGTTGGTGAAGGAGTTTGAAGGAGGTGGTCTGGATGAGGTGGTTTCCAAGAATTTTTTTTATAGGCCCCTTGTGAGAGATGTTTAACTACTTCTTCAAATTAAGATGGAATTTGTTTGACTCACCAACAATGACCAGATCATCAACATAGACAAAGACATAGGTGGAAGATGATTGATTTATGAACAGGAATGGATTGGATATGTATACAATGAAGCCTTGCTTGAGGATCCAGGATTGAAAAGTGTCAGACCAACTCTTGGGGGCCTGTTTCAGTCCGTAGAGGGCTTTCTTCAGTTGGAGATAGGGGAATTTTGAGGAGTCTCCTTTGGGGCATTTGATGTAGGTTTCTTCATCCAAAGGGGCATGTAAGAAGGCAGCTTTGATGTCCATCTGAGCTGTTGGGAGATTGTGATGAAAGGCGTAGACAAGAAGAGTTTGTAGGGTTTTAATGAGTCCAGTTGGAGCAAAGGTCTTGCCGTAGTCGATGAATTCCAGCTGCTTGAATCCTTGGATGCAGAGCCAAGATTTTTTAAATTATTCCTTTGCCAGAAGGATCATCATTGAGCTTGAAGACCCAGGTGGTTGAAAGCGCTCTCTTCCCTAGAGGGAGAGAATGACACCACTCCCAAACACCAAGCCATTCAATGCCATTGGTTTTGACCTTCATGGATTTGAGCCAGAAAGGACATTCAGGGGATTAAAAGACTTCTGGGTAATTCCAAGGAATAACCCTAGCAATAAATTTGACGCGCAAAGGGGGTTGGAGAGTGGATCAATCTCTGAGAGTTTGAGATGAGGGATCGGTGAGTTTGCAGGAGATTAGTTCATCCTTGGAGTCGGAGTTGGAGGAATTATTGGAGTTGTTTGAGTTCTTGATAGCATTTGGAGTAAGAGCAGGTTTATCAGGATTGGAGAAGTCCTGGGCTCAATCAGGAGGAGAGTACGGCGGGATTGTGGTATACTGTGAGTTGGAAGGGGATGTAGAGTAGGATGAGGAGGAGGAATTGGGTGAGTTGAGAATCTCAGTCAGCGTTTCATTAAGGGAGAGAAGGGGATCAAATGGAGACTTGTGGGAATTGGAGGAGGGTAGGAGAGTGAGATTTTCAAAAATTTGAACGTGTTTGGAGCGTATGATGTTGTTGATGGAAGGAAAAAATACACAATAGGACAGTAATTGTAAGTCAAATCCTAACAGTATTCCTTTGATTCCTTTCTCTTCAAATTTGGAGTGAGGTGGAGAACATTGATTGAGAACTATTTTCTTCAATCCAAGGATGCAAATGAGATTGAGATTTGGAGATGAGCTGTTCCACAATTTAAATGGGGAAGTTTTGGTTTTGGGTGAGGGAATGAGGTTACGCAGAGTGAAACAGCTGGACATTATCTCATCCCAGAGATCCAAGGGAATTTTCAAGTCAAGCATGGTTGTGCAAGTGGCTTTGATGAGTGTGCAATTCACTTGTTCCGCTATAGGATTGTGTTGAGGCGTGTAAGTTTCTGAAGTGGAATGGAGAATTCCTTCCTCATTGAAGAATGAGCCAAGTTTGGAGTTAACAAACTTGCTGCCGTTGTCAGAGTGGAACTGTTTGAGCTTTTTAGAGAAAAGATTGGAGTGAACACAAATGAGTTTGATGATCTCATTGGGGGCTTCAGATTTGAGTTTTAGGGGGATACATGCCTTGAATCAAGAGTGGCTATTTGTCAGGATCATGAAGTACCGATTTCCAGATTTTGACACTGGTTGCATTGGTCCGCAGAGATTGGCGTGCAGTTTGTCAAATCGTTTGTCTCTTCAAGGAAACTGGCCCTTGAATGGAGAGCAATGGATTTTGCCCTTGGCGCACAAGACGCAGCAGACATTGTCCCATTGGAGTTTGGGAGAGTTTCAGGAGAGAAGTTTGGTTGAGTCAAGATGAGGATGAGCAAAAGGTTTGTGAAGAGTAGATAGAGTTAGAAAGGAGAAGGCCTCAGGAGTTGTGGGATGTGTTGATTCCTCAATGATGACTAAATTGTCTTGAATCCAACCTTCCAGTACGGTTAAGTGATCAAGAGTGAACTTGAACAAGTTTGGAGCAGTTTTAATTAGCAAGCAGCCTCCCATGATTAGTTGACCCAGGTAAACAAGGTTAATGGAAATTTCTGGGACGTATAGCAAGTCAGAGAGAGTGAGAGTGGAGTGAGAAATAATGATAGAGGCATATCCTATCCCGTTTGATCGTATCAATGATCCCAATTTTCCGGTTTGGATTTCAGTCTGATTGGTCTCTAGGGAATTGAATAAACAGGAGCTGTTTAACATGCTCTGAGATGCACCAGAGTGGAGAATCACTTGATCTCTTGATAAGCTGAGCGAGTGAGTCATAGAAAAGCTGAATTCCAGGTTTGTGGTGGCCTTATTGGAAGGATTGGGGTTTTGACCAGAATTGGTTTTTGGCGAGGAGGTATAATTTGGTCAAAGATGAGGATAGAGCCAGAAGCACCGATCTTTGGGATGGTTAGCTTTGGGGTTATGCCAGTTGGATTTGCATTGTAAGGTCTGTTGCTGGGCAAGTAGAGCTGACGCTTGAGATCCCGTGGCGACTTTGTGCTTGACTTGATTGAGATGTCAAAGTACAAGATTGCTGTTGATTTTGTTTTCTCCTAGCAAGTGAGTGATGGTGGTCTTAAGATGATCCAGTTGAGGCGGAAATTTGTAGAGAATGAGATATGCTACTATGTCATTGTCCATCTTTATCCCAATTTTGGCAATTTGGAGTAAACATGCCTTGACTTCTGTAATGAACTTCTCAATGTTCTTGGGGTCAAATTGGAGATTCAGGAAGTGGAAGAAAACCCAAGATTAATTTTCTGTTTGTGAAGAATCAAAGAACTTGTTGATTGACTTCCAGAGAGCTATGCTGTTGTCCAGGTGATATTCCTTAACACAGTTCACGTAGGTTTGATTGTCCAGTTTTGCTAGGATGTAGCCTATGATTTCAAGATTGATATTGGCTGGGAATTTGTCAGGTTTGGAGGAGGTCAGTTAGTGAGAGATGCCTTTGAGTGAGAAGATGGTGAGGATTTTGGATTTCCAGAGAGAGAATTTCAAGTCGTTGAGATTGGGGATTGAGTCTGTCAGAGTCTTCAGAAGTGAGGAGGATGAGTCTATTGGTCCTGGGGTTGACATTCTGTGTTTTGGCTTTTAACGGTGAAGAACTGATGTCTTGAATAGCAACCAAAGAACCAACAGATGAAGAAGCACAGGAGTGTGCGGCAGCAGTAATTACAAGAATGAAAGTTGAGATGAAATGGGAATTAGGAACTTGGAACAAAAGAGAGTGTATGAGTGGTTGAGAAAAAGCCCCACTGCTAGACAGGACTGGAGATGAGTGAAAACTTGTTTGTCTGTTGAAGCGTGTGGATGTTGATGGTTCAAGGATGATGAGTAGGATTGAGGATGAAGAGGATGAGTGAATTTGATGAGTCAAGGATGATGAGTAGGATTGAGGACAAAGAGGATGAGCAAATGTGATGAGTCGAGGATAATGAGTTGGATTGGGGATGAGGAGGACAAGCAACAACTGATAGGTCAAGGATGATGAGATGATTAGTTAAGTTGAGGACAGAGATGATAAGGAGGAGAGAGGATGAGGATATCAAGGAGAGGAATGATGATGGAGATGAATTATGATGGAGAGGAATGGTGATGAGGAGGAATGATGATAGAGAGGAATGATGATGAGGGGAGCCGGAGAGGATTCAAGGAAAGAGCCAGAAGGAAAGGATTTATAGGGAAGTATTGTTGAATGGAGATTGTCTCAATTTGAATTGTCCTCATCCGTTTTCTGAGCAGGAGGTTGTGTGAGGAGATCAGTCATCTCTCAACAGGTACGGGATAGGGTTAGGGTCAAGCTAGGGTTCTGTACTTGGGTTCATATTTCATCTATCTTGTTGCTTGTAGTTGTACCTAGGTTAGGGTTGAGAGGGAGGACTCAAAAACACCTCACTCTCAACTCTGGGTTGAATCATCATAGATCAGATATATAGATCATCATATATCATCATCACCAGACCACCAGGGAATGGTATGTGAAGGATTGGAAGGAAGGAATTTATCTTGTCATCACTCTCTCTATTCTTAAATTCATTGAAACCAATCTCCTTACAGATGCTTAGACCAATAACTTCCAGAACTTGAGGACAACTTTGGGGGGTATCACCCCTCTTGTTTCCACATCTGGGGGTCTGGCTGGGAAAAATCTTTTGTCAAAGTCTCTCAAAGGTACTTATGGATGCTAGCAGCAGTTGCCCCTCTTTCTTCCTCCTTCTCCCATCCGCTCTGCACCAGCCCAAAGAATTACCCTCATATTTGATTCAAAACCACGGATGTGGAGCAATTCCTCTCACGGTATGAAACAATTGCAGACTCTGAAGGCCCATCGGATTTTGAGAAGGCGCGCCATGTTGTCCTGTTCATCCAGGAAGTGGAAGAGCGTTGGGACTTAGAAGAGATGAGAGGCTACTGGAACCTGGACTGGCCAACACTGAAGGGGGACATGTTGGCAAGATGGGGGAGGCGCAACTCTTGTTTTTGGGAAGGCAATTTCAAGCCGTCCGCGGCATCAGAATACAAAGCAGGCGTGTGCGGCGGGGTCCGGTTCCAAGTGGAATTGGATTACGCAGAGCTGTATTACAGGGCAGTGTGCTTTCTGGCCACATCACCTGCGACCATCCCTTGGGCCAACAAACTTGCAGAGGTGTTAAGGGGCCTCAAGGCCTATCTGGAGAGTATTCAGCGTCCTAGCCTGTCTGCACCCCAGGTGCGCACGCATGGGGAAAACAACAATTGTTGGAGGCTGGGACGCGAGGGTTGGACAACAGATTCAAACAGGGGACTGGTTTCCTCGGCGGAGGCGGGGTGCGTGCTGGGGAAGCGGGTCTTGGAAAACTGGTTCAGCCTGCTGATAGGAAGCAAGCAAGGACAAAGGAATGGGGAGCAGATACTCCATGCGGTTTGGGAACCAATGAACGGCAGATGGGTCTTGTGGAGAGGGAATGAGTTGCGGCAGTGGGAACGGGCCAAGCGTTGGAGGATTGTAACCGGGGCTGGGCCTCTTTGAAAGCAGGTAGAATGCGTGCTGGATGAAAGGAAGTGGTGGTGGAGAGGAGGATGAATGAGGAATGGAAGGTTGAAGGGCGCGGGGAGTGCGGGACAGATTGATGGAGGACAGGCCCGTTGCCATCATGGCTAGCGGAGGTTTTGGCGTTGGTGCAATGGACACTTGTGGCGGGCATCAGGTGCAGAACGGGGAAGGATTGGGCGCCAATGGGATGACTGGGAGAAAGGAAGTAGGGGTTGCAAGGGCTTTAGCGGCAGAAGGCGCGTTGGGACAGAAGTTTGGAGAATTGGCCGGTGGATGCAACCTTTGTGGGATTGGTTGAGACTGTCAGCTGAGGAAAGCAGCCAAGTTGGGGGGGAAGCTAGCGCAGGATGGGACGCAGGCCCGGCGCGAGCCAGGTCCGTAAATGCGAGGACAAGCCCCGCAGTTGTTTAATGCGGGACGAGGAGCGGAGGCCCAGTGTTAGCAAAAAAAAAAAACTTTTTCTTTTTGGGTTTGGTTTCCTTTTTGGGTTTGGTTCTTTTCTCTGTCTTCTCCGGGGAACTGTGTGGCAGTTTGGCTGGGGCGGTCCAGGTATCTTCCGGGGAGCTTTGTTGTCTCAGGACGCGGGCGCGGATCTCAATCTCACTCTCATTCTCACCAGGACGTGGGTGCGGCAGAGAGGTGAAGCAGAGTTGCGGATTGGGCTAGTAGCTGGGGTGGACTGGGAGTATGGGGGGGTGGTGTGGTAGCGGGGTAGGGTTGAGGTAGTGATGGAAGGACCTCTGGGGACAGAACTCAACTTGGGGGGGATGTGGTGTTGTATTTATAACCTTGGATTGGGAGCTGTGTTGCAGGCCGCGACCCACCCAGGGAACGCGGACCAAGTGATGGAGCCGGCCCAACCAAGCTCAGGGGTGGCTAGTCCTGAAGGAAAGGGCGGGGCAATCAGGGGTTACATGCGCCGGGGAGGTTTGCGTGGGCATAAGCGTGGGCCGACTCACGGATTGCGGGATCTGCAGACGCGCGCAGACGGATAAACCCAGGGGGCTCTGAGTAGGGCATGGCAGAGGTTTGCGCGGGCATAAGCGCGGGCCAACTCACGGATTGCGGGATCCGCGGACGCGCACAGATGGATAAACCCAGGGGGCTCCAAGTAGGGCGCGGCGGAGGGCTGCGCCATGAGAAGGACAAACCGGACGTACGTGATATTGAAGGGGAGGGTTTTGGATGGGGTGGGTGGTACAGGGTAGGGTTAGGGTGGAGCTAGGGTTCTGTACTTGGGGTCATATTTCATCTATGTTGTTTCTTGTGGTTGTACCTAGGTTAGGGTTTAGAGGGAGGACTCAAAAATACCTCACTCTCAACTTGGGGTTGGATAATCATAGATCATCATATATCATCATCACCGGACCACCTGGGAATGGTATGGGAAGGATTGGAAGGAAGGAATTTATCTTGTCATCACTCTCTCTATTCTTAAACTCATTGCATCCAATCTCCTTAAAGACGCTTAGACCAATAAATTTGGGAACTTGAGGACAACTTTGGGGGGTATCACCTCTCTTTTTTCCACACCGTATGGTCCATGTGAGTGTCCAATGGTCCGGAAAGGCCCATATGTGTATCCCATTTGGATTACACTTATACGTAGCACACGCATAAGTTCATACTTATTTTAACATGGACACGTTGAGAGGCCAAGTATCAAGCTTGGGTTGAGTTGGAAAAGGTTGAAGAAATTAAAGAAGATGAAGAAAGGAGACAGAGAAGAAAGAGAACAGGGTGATTGAAGGGAAAAGGTGAATCAATTAGGGAAGAAAGAAGATGAATGCCTCAAGGCTACCACAGGTCATATTGTCAGGGGTCCTGAGACCCCCCAGCGCAGACTAGATTTTCCCGCAGCTCCCCACATCTCATTTCCAGGAGTTGCGGATTTGAGTTGTCTCCTTTGAGCCGTCTCCCAGGTTTCCACTGGGTGGAGATTTTACTGCTAAGTCCCTGAGAATCTGGTGTTGATTTCTCTCTCAGATTCCAACAGTATTGTGAGTCAAAAAAAGCAGATGCTGAGCCAAAGAAATGCTGTGGGTTCTTCACAAGGAAGGGCAAGATCTATTGTCTCAGTCCAGAAAGACAAGGGGCTATTGTTTTGGATCAAATATAAAATGGGGTGTGAATAAATGAAATTCTGACAACACAAGGCTTAAAAAAAGGGTACTGATGAGTGACATAAAATTTTGGTACTGGATTAAGAAATTTATTTTGGGAAAATGGGTTGGAGAAAGTTGAGCAGACTGGGGTGTTAAAATACAGATGCACTCAGGTTATGTGAATATTATTGTGTAATCCAAATGGGATTCACAAATGGGCCTCCATGGCGGATTGGACATCACATGGGCCACATGGGCCTATGTGGATGTTATTGGTTTTGGGAATTTGTGCACCAAAACATGTTTTCTAGGTCTTTTGGGACATGGACCTTAAAAGGCGCGCCAGGGTGGACGGGCCACGTTAGCCAGACGGGCTTACCTGGGCATGAATGGGCCAAAGCTTTATTTTGGACATACTTGGCCAGATGGGCTGGCCCTTCAAAGTATGCATTTTGTGGTCTTTGGGCCTTGGCAGCCCATTTTGGCCGCTGCCTGTGTTGCGGCCCGCTTGGGGCCGCTTTTTTCTCTCTGGGGCCCATTGCAGGGCCCAACAGCCCACAGGGGGCTCCATTTGGAGTCCCCCCACCCGCTTGTGTGCGGGGCCGCAGCCCCTGCCTCCCTCCCTCCCCTTGCTTGGTTTCAAAGGGGAGAGGAGGCTGGCTGGTCCTCAACCAGCCAGGCCAGCCGCAATGAGGCAACCGGCAAGGTGGGAGGGGAATTGATCACCCCCCCACCCCATGTATTGACCAACCAGGCCGGCTTCAACAAGGCAACCGGCAAGGTGGGAGGGAAATTGATCACCCCCCCACCCCATGTATTGACCAACAAGGCTGGCTGCAACAAGGAGACCAGAAAGGTGGGAGGGGATTTGATCACCCCCCCCCCCCACCCCATGTATAGACCAACCAGGCCGGCCGCAATGAGGCAACTGGCATGGTGGGAGGGGATTTGATCACCCCCCCCCCCCACCCCATGTATTGACCAACCAGGCTGGCTGCAATCAGGCAACTGGCAAGGTGGGAGGGGATTTGATCACCCCCCCACCTCATTTGTGGAGCCACCGCAAGGTTGCAGGGGCCATCTCCCCCCCCCCCCCCCATTACCAAGGAGGTGGTGACCTGGGGCTGGGTGGGCTTGACCACTGCCCAGCCCACTGAACCAATTGTGCTTACCTGGGGGTATTGACCTCCAGGGCTCCCTGGGGGGGGATTTGACCACTCCCTCCAGGGCTCCCTGGGGGGGGATTTGACCACTCCCTCCAGGGATTGAGAAAGAGAGGGGGGGGAACATGCATGCCTGCTGGTCACACCCTCCCCCCCCCCTGTAAGTTTGACCAGACCCAGGGTGTTTCTGGGTCCACCCTGGCCAATCTGAGGGCCATGGGCTGGTTGCAGGAGGCAACCAGCCATGTAAGTTGGTAAATAGGGAACAATGAGGTCGCAGAGGTAAAACAGGCTGGTTTTAAGGGACAACCAGCCAGGGTCTGAACAGCAACAAGGGCTGGTTCAGCCCAGTAAGGGTGGAAACACCAAACTTGACCGGTACAGGCTGGTCATAGGGGTTCAGGGACTAATTCCAAGTGGGCTGAGTAAGCCCAAACCAATTAGAAAGGCTTGTAGAGCCCATTTGGGGCGGAATTTTTGCCTTTTGCTTTTCATTACATGAGCTCCACATGAGCACCATCATTTTTATTTAAGGAGCTCTTCTCCCTACTGTTTTCCATCCATTAATTCACAAATTCATTCACATTCACAAGTGTGCCTTTGCCTCTGCCTCATATTAACAATCAATCATAAGACATTATTGTCTCAGCATTTCTTTTGCTTTAAGTACTTCTCTTTGACTAAGCTTGTGAGCCAATAATTCTCACATGGGGATGGTGGAAAGTTTTGGGGACTAATCCAGAGCTTTACTGCAGGCTATCACTGAGTAAGACATTGAAGATGAAACTTGATAGGGATTCTACCTGTATATTTTTGGAAAGAGGATGGAGTGAAAGTAGGATTTATGGAAAGTTGGCCAGAGTTGGAAAAATTGATCACCCTGCCTGTCAAAAGAGTCAACTCAGTGACAAATAAGACAAGAATAACACAGATGGGTGCAGGAATGTAGCCTGTAAAAGTTGAGAAGGGTTTTTCCTGGTTTGTTGTTTTTTTCTCTTGTATTGACTATTTAAAAGGGATATTTAAGGGAGGATGGAGAAATAATAAAATGAAGAGATTATTAAAATATAGCTTAAATTGAACATACTTTTAAAAGAGAAATATACTAATTTCAAATCTTTCATTTAAAGGAAGGAGATGATAATAATTCATTTCAGAATTACTTAAAAAGCTTGTGGAGGTTACAAAAGAGTATCCCAAGACAAAACCAGAGTAGTTTCTAACTTAAAATATTTTCTTCCCTGGAATATTACACCAAACCACACCCCTCCCCACTGTAAATCTAATTATCTTAGCTATTTTTTGTATTTCTTCAGCTAGTTGACAGCTAATAACAGCTAGTTTACTGCAAATAACAGCTATTTGACTGCTAATAACAGCTAGTTGACTGCTAATAACAGCTAGTTGACTGCTAATAACAGCTAGTTGACTGCTAATAACAGCTAGTTGACTGCTAATAACAGCTAGTTTACTGCTAATAACACATGATGCAGTGGATAGGGATCTGAGCCAATATACAAAGATGAGGCAATATTCTTTCTCTACCTTACCCAGAAATTTGAAAGGCAAAGGAAGATGTCCTTCTTTTGTTGATTTTCTTAAGGAGGTTTTCTTGGGTTGTTGAGAATTCTTTGTGGATTTTTTTTGAGGAGTAATTTTGATTTATGGTTAATAAGCAAGAATTCATTAATTGGATAGTGTGAATTAGTGATTGCAAGATGAATCAAAATTGTTAAATGAGGTTGTCAGAATGAATTAGTAACATCAAGATGAATATAAATGAAGTGATAAGGTGGGGAGCGTGTTGTTGCAATGGAAATATAAATAGAAAGAAAGTGATGAGATGGGGGGCATGAAGTAGAAATTCTAAGGGAAAGAGAAACAAAGTGGTGTGTTGATCAGTGTGAATTAGTAATGGCAATAAAAAGAGAAATTAATTTATGATTTGGGACTGTGAATTAGCCATGGAAATTTGAATATCAATGAGGTGATGAGATGAGAAGTGTAAATTAGCACTGGCAAGATGAGGGGTGATGAATTTTTGAGGTGGGAGTTGGGAGTAGAAATTGATTGAAGAACTGAAATGAAGTTCTGAGGATGAAAAAATGAAAAGAAATGAATTTTTGAGTTTGGGAGTGGAAAGTGGTGATGGCAGCATGAAGAATAATGAAAAATATCTCCAAGGAGGGTGAAGATGGAAGAAAGTGGGAACCAAGAGTTGAATGGTGTGGTCTAATGAATGCTTGATTCTTCACCTAACTCTGAATACTTTATTTTGAAACACCAATCATTTTTTCAGAAACTTTGACATGCCTGATATTAAATAAGTGAGTTTTTTTGATTTATAATTATGGGTTTAATGGATTTTTTGGCTAAATTCAAGACACCCTATTAATTTGGGCATTGAGGGAATATAATAAGGCCTCAATAACCCCTTTGGGGTCTGTGTGTAGGAGAAAAGGTTTTAGAATCCAACTCTGGACATCATTTTTCTTACTGTAACATATAAAAATAAAATAAATATCATTTTTTGGAAGAAATTCAAATCTAAATTTTCATTAAATATAATAAAAATAAGAAAAATATTGAAAATACTGATTAATCAATTTTTTTCACAAAATTAAACAATTCCCATGGTATTTAAACACAGTTGCACCTACTGTAATAATTAATGACAGAACACTATGTATTCCTATCTTATGAGGGGATCCCCAATCCACTGTCAAATTTCAGAAAAAAAACTGTATTGCACATTAATTGTAATAATTTTTTTTAAAAAAAAACCTTTGAACAAAATCTGATATTTGTGGAAGAGCACAAATACCATTTAATCAAACATAAAAAAAATCAAACAATTATACATACAAACCATGAAAAAAATGATCACCTGATTACAAGTGACATACCAGGGCACAAAGGGCTCCTTTTTCCTCAGCTATGTCACTTTTAATAAAGTGATAATTGTTTTTTCATGGTTTATGCCTATCTCATGAGAATGATTCAAATATCATGTCTGGTTTGAACAAAAAATTTGTAAATCAAAAAAATCAATTTTTTGCATAATATTTCATATTTTTCATGAATTTTAAATACCCTTTTATCAGATATAAAACAACATATCAAAATGCTGCATATACCCATTTTATGATTGAAACTAAAATGCATGAAAAATTTCAACAAGAAATTTATGAATTCAAAAAATCATGGTCAACAATCTGAAAATTCATTTATTTTAATGAAAATTCTTTCTTCTGATTGAGTGAAAATTATTTTCAAAAAAAAAAATCAAAAATGCTACAGATACATATTTAATGAGTGGAGTTCATCTATCTGGAAATATCTTAAAAAATAATTGATAACCATTGAATATAATGATAAATCATTCTGATATTTTTTTCTCTGAATCAAATTCAACCTATTTTATGAAATGGAAATAAATTGGTAGCAAGAATATAAAAATACACATAAATTATCAAAATACTCCTTTTATGAGGTTATTTTAAAAAATATTTCAACAAAAAATTCATGAAGAACAAAAATAATGATAAAGATTAATTAAAAATTGATTTATCAGAATAAAATTTAATGTTGGTGGTGGATTTTATATATCTTTTCAAACAAAAATCAGAAAATGTCACACCCTAATTTCTGTGTAATTTTACAAAACAGGTATTTCTAGAATTTTTTGAGTTTTTTTTTCATTTTATTTACAAAGTTATTTAGATTCTGTCAAAAAGATTAAATTTTTTTCAATGAAATGAAATTTTGAATTGATTATTATTTTTTTGGTGTTTGGGAATCCTTTGTTGAATGATTTCCAAACTGCTGAAATTTCATCATAAATAGTTATGTGGCTCATTTATGAATATTTTTATATGTTTTTTTACAAGGCGATTAATTCTCCATCAGAAAAAATAATCTCTATTCAAATAAATTAATCTTTGAATTATTGATTATTCTTTTTGTAATTCATGAAGTGTTCATTTAAATATTTCCACATATTCCATTTCTGCTCATAAAATTGATATATTTAGAATCCCCCTAAGTTTTTGTAATTTTGTTATAAATTTATTCAAATCCCATCATAAATATTGAATTTTATTCAAAAACATTTATTTTGTAAAGTTTTTGATGTTTTTTTAATTTACAAAGTTTCTTTTGAAATCACCCATAAAGTTTAAATTTATCTTTTGATATAGTTACATTTAGAATTTTTTCTGTTTGTTTCTATGTTTGATACAATGTAATTTTAATACTGCCAATAATATTCCATTTTTTCAAAACAATTTTTGTTGAATATTTCTTATTATGCTTTATATACTATAAGATTTCTTATTCTTACATCCAAAAAAAAATATTTGGATTTGCCTTTGAAAAGGAGTATATGCCACATTTTTTCATGCTATGTTATCTTGAGTAGAATTTTGTTTAGATCCCACTGGAAATGTACCATTCTGTGAAATAAATTAAATTTCAAAGATTTTTCTTAATTTTATGATATTTGATGGAGAATTTTTTCAAATCCAACATCAAATTTGATTTCCTTGCAAGAAAATAATATTCATTCTATTTTTAAATTTTTAATTAACACAAATGATGGCCAAAGTTCAATTTTCCACAATATTCTACCACAGACAGATTCCACAGGGAATCTACAGGCCTTTCTTTAGCCCCCAAAGGCCTGAATTCATGTCTAAAGGCCTTGGGTTCCCAAAGAACTCATGTGTTATTCCATCTCAGGTAGTAATTTAAAACTTCAAAAGATTTTCCCAACCTTTGTTGTCTATATTCATGCCTTCTTTCAATTGGCACAAATTTTTAATGGTTAACATGCATTCCTGAGATGGGAGAAAATGCTTAAGGGTGTGATTTTAGTGAAAAATTCCTTTCTTCATTCTTTTCTTTGAAGGAGGTGTGATTTTAGCCAAAAGAGTGCTAACATCACAACTTCTTTAAAAATTGTTTGGGATTTAGTAAATCTGAGAACGCAGATTAAGCCTGGGAAACCTCTTCAAGGCAAACACGAATCCTGATATTCACAATAATTTTTTTTGGCATTATTTGATTGACTTCCAAGATAAATATGGCCTTGAAAATCCAAAAATATCCAAGAAAAAATACTTAAAAATAAGGTTGAAAAATGCCAACAAATCCCTCTTCATGTTTTTTTTTTTTGGTTTTAAAAGAGGCTTTTTAAAGGGGTCCAACCCAGCCAAGGATTCCGATGAATATTTTAGGGGCTCTTTGACATGAAATATACATGAATGCAGCTTCAGAAACAAAACAATAAAAAGAAAAAAGAAAAAAGAAAAAAGAAAAAAGAAAAAAGAAAAAAGAAAAAAGAAAAAAGAAAAAAGAAAAAAGAAAAAAGAAAAAAGAAAAAAGAAAAAAGAAAAAAGAAAAAAGAAAAAAGAAAAAAGAAAAAAGAAAAAAGAAAAAAGAAAACAGAAAAAATAAAAAATAAAAAAGAAAAAAGAAAAAAGAAAAAAGAAAAAAGAAAAAAGAAAAAAGAAAAAAGAAAAAAGAAAAAAGAAAAAAGAAAAAAGAAAAAAGAAAAAAGAAAAAAGAAAAAACAACAAAAACATGTGACTCTAGGATAATTCTGCATTATTGAAACCATGTAAATTTAACAATTCAGGGCTTGAAAAATAAAATTCAACAATTAAATTGAAGGTAAAAATGAAACAAATGAAAAATGAAAGAGAAAAAAAATAAAAATTATAATAACAAATCAAAAATGATTGTGAAGTCTACAGCCCCCCTTGGAATGACCATTGATGCCATCAAAAATGCAGGGCTTCTGGATTTTAGGCAGCATAAACACAGTCAAAGTGGTAGCAGCCCCGTGTATGTGGGCCAAAAAGAGCTAACCCACCCCTATTCAGGCCTTTAGAAGGGGAAGGAATACAAATTTCCCAGCCCAGGGAACATAGGAAAGCCTTCACCATCACAAATCCAATGTCACTTGCTAGCAAGTGCCATCAAGGAATCTCTGGTTGAAGCTTTGTTCAATCTCTAGTCGGAGAAATGATCATTCTCCAACCAAGTGCTTGTTCAACAGTCACTGGCCACAATGCATAGTGATGGTGCATTGGAGCTTGGATAAAGCTTGACCTTTGATTGTCTGGAGCTTTAAATGAGCTTGGTTGTTGATTGGGACTGAGCTCCTTGATGGCACTTGTTAGCAAGTGACATGAAGCTTTTTTGTGGTGCATAAAATGAAGATTTCACACCTTTTGGAAAGGGAAAAAAGATCAAAATGAATGAATTAATTAAAAATATATATATACTAAAATCATTTTTTGGGGCCTTTATGTTTTTTTTTTTTTTTAGGAAAAAAACCAAAAGAAAGATTTTTTTTAGTAAATTACAGGTTGTGAATGTAGCCTGTGTCTTAAGAAATACCGGAATCAAACAAAGAGAGTTGGTGAGTAGGATTGAACAAGATGATGGCATAAAGAGAATTCAATGGAGTGCAAAAGAGAGGATGGCATGAGGAAATTATGGAAGAGTGAGCATTGAGTTGTATGATATAATGATACACAAGAGAAATTAAAATAATCAAAAATTTTCTGACTGTGCAATATATTAGTATTTGAAATAGAGAGAGTTCATTTGAAACAGACAAGGTAATTTTGGTTTTTAGATAATCACATTTCAATGAGATGTCATTCTTCTTCCTGTCTTTCCAGGAACAATCTCTGCAAACAATGTGCTTTTTATCATACCTCTGTCTTCCTTCTGCCTTTTGCAGTAGGGACTGCAGAGTTCCCATGGTCTCAGCATCTAAATCTTTCATGTGGCAGGTTCTGCACAATTTATACATCCATCTTTGTGGTTTGTTCAAAGTGGAGGTCTAAAAATATACACCTCAATTGTCCAAATATTTGATAGGAACACTGTTTTGAACTTGGGCCCTGTTTGGACCCGCACAAATCATCATGAAGCTTTATGAAAATCCTGGATTTTCATGAAAGTCCATGATGGTTGTGTAGCACCAAGTGCTAGGTGTTTGGGGTCCACCAACCAGAAAATCCCCAAATGATGCTTGTTGACACTTGCTAAGGTTTCAAATCTCTCATGGGCCAAAATTAGACATGAAGCTACATTTTTGTCTGGACCAAAATGTTGTGCCATGTCATGTCACCCATCCTCTCTTGAGCCACCCCCCCCCCCCTCCGCTATCTCCAACCCCATCTTCATCATCCCTCAAGCAAGTCCCCCCCCCTCTCCGCTATCTCCAACCCCATATTCATCATCCCTTATGGGGTGAAGCTGAATGTGTAGTGAGAATAAGGCGGGCACTTTCCAACTCAACACTTGCAGACACCAGCCACACAGTTAGCAACATGCTTATGATTCCCACATGTCACTTGTCAGCCATGAGACATGTATTGGTGTCCTATAGGCTGCCCAACTCACAAGTCTCAGTAGTATAGTGCACAACACGCAAGCGGGCGACGATTTGGAGTTTTCATCGCACTGACGATATGCATATGCAATGCGCGCGCTGTGTGAACCTCCAATCATCAGCCCCCGCGACTATTGTCAGCTGCCGCACACAATCCCCACCTCAACTTGTCAATCGTCACCTGATCACCAGCGGCAGCTCAATTGACCCTCTTGTCCCAGACTGCCATCCGACCCCCCACTCCCCATTCAGCTGATATCATTCCCACCCTATCAATCCATCCAAAATTACTCCTTCCAACCTACCTACCCTAACTTGAACTCCAATCATGCAATCAAACATGGACCTCCAAGCCACTATTCAAGCCGCTGTGAATGCTGCCGTGTCTCAATCAAGTCAAGAATTTCAAGCTCACCTTGCCGCCAAGGACAAGGTAATTATGCAGCTTGCTGAGAAGGTCAAAAACCTTGAGGTCAGTAGCAAGTCCAAGCCTTGGAAATCAGCCCCAATTGAATCCACATCCAAGAGTGCCATCAAATCTTGTAGACATTTGGAGGGTACCAAAATGAAAGCCCAAGCCAAGAGTACACCCAACGTGCGCTTAAGTAAAACAATCCCCCCATTAGGTAAAAAGTTAAACAGCAAGCCGGCCAACAAGGAAACCATTCCAAGAGAGCCTTTCCAAAATTCATCCGCACCACCAGCTAGTTCTCCTACTGCTAGTTGCATCCATCAAATTACAATGAAGAATGTGCCTGAGACATTTTTGAAGACAAGGGTCTGTCCAGTCTCTTCTACTCATTCTCAACTTTCAAGGCTGACTCAATTTTATGATACCAGGATGCTTTGTATGTTCACATCAAGATCCTCTGGGGGCTTATTCATGAGAAAGCCGTTCCACAAGCCCCATGTCCTGATACCCTCAAGGAATTCTACACTTGGTTCTCCCTAGCAACTGAAGTTGAAGATGCTGCCAACAATGAGGCTGCCCCTCAGTTGATCAGTGCCACCAAAATCAAATCCGTCCGTGACATGCGCTCTGGTCGGATTAAAATTGGAAGAGGTATTGTGAATGTTGAACAATTCTTCATTTTGTACATTCAAGCTACCCTTGCAAGGCTGGTTATACGTAGATGGGCTCCCAACCTCAATGATGCCCCTGATTCATTGTACAATGAGGCATGCCGTGTTTCTGCCATCAAAACATTTTGACAAGTTGTGGTTCTTGGTGCATACAAATTTATGAACTGCAACCCAAGATATATAGATCAGATTGGGCTTCTTACTCAGGCCTACAACCACTACATCCATTTCCATCAAGCACAGAAGTTTGTCCGCAAGCTGAAGGAGGATGGTAAACATGAAAGGGAGCTTGAAAGACAAGCAATACACAAGGCCAGAGCAAGGGTGTGTGCAATTGATCACTTTCCAAGGCCTGTATGCTAATGTCTCTCATGTTATCAGCTCTGTGAAAGTTGGTTGGCATTTGCCAAAAGGATTAATCTTCCCAAACGATACATCAAGGTTCTCTCTGACGAAAATGCCCTTAGCAATGATGAATATTTAGCCAAGAAGAAATGCTACATTATCAAGACTCTACCCTGGAGATCGGAGAATGCAACAAACTTCTTTTGTCGCCTTGATACTAGGATCGAGAAGGATAACTTGATGAATGGTAAAAGAGATCAACGTCGCACTCGATGCACTCCAAGCACCCCACAGATGTCTATATTCTTGCGGCCCCCAAAAAATCTTCCGATAGATTACTTTGACCCTGATTGGTTCAATGACCTATTGCCTGCCCAAAAGCAAAAGTTTGCAGACATCTGGCAGGTGTGTTTCCTTCCAGATGCTCAGAAATCCTTGCTGGGCAAGAAGGATCCCGATGAAGCTTTGTCCGATAAGAAGTTCACCGAGAAGTTCTGGGATATCCTTACTGCCCCTTATGACTTGTTGCACGAGATCAAGGAAGCATCAACTGACGATTCGGAGGACTCTAGTGACCAAGATGCCAAAAGCTATCATGGTGAGGAGATTGATTTGGAAGATACCTCCGGCAATGAGTCTGGGCCAATCTCATCCGACAAAGACAATCATGAATTCATTGACCATGAAGAAAGTGATGACAGTCAGTATGATATGCGGTATGAGGATCTTGTGGACGAAGAGCTGGAAGATGAAAATTGTGATCGGCGTTATCAAATGATGATTGATGAGGAAGGGGGGGTCTGGTCTTAACAAAATATTCTCTTTCCTGTCTTGGATATATTCCTGTCTTAGATATAGGTGTTTCACATATACCCTTGGTTCTGTTTGAGGGCAAATCTTGTACTCCCCGTTCCTAAAACGATCTTTGTAATCTGATCCTTTCCTTCAAAATTCAAACTCAGTTGCTCCCTCTCACTCTGTGGGGCAACCCAGGAATCACACTAAAATCGCAGAGCATCTAAGTCTGAGATTGATTTAATGAGATCGATCACTCCGGGTTTCAACAAGTTCAACCCTATGGCATATTTATCATCATACTCATCACACATAGGATGATAATGATCAGTACATAAAATCTATATATCTATAAATTATTACTGGGAGTGAACAAAATAAAAAACTCCACCGCCCTCTGGAAAATCGTTTTTGCCTTTTTTTTCAAGTTCATGTGTGTGCGTGCGTGTGTGTGTGTAAAACAACAAACAACACAAAGGAAGAAGAAAAAGGAAAGACAATGATGCATCATAGCAATTCTTTTGAAAGCAGCCAATAGGGATGATATCGATCATCAAATCTATTGAACCGATCGATCCAGCAAAAAAAAAAAAAATCTAGATTAAGAAACCCCTTCGCGGCTTCAAAAGACCAAAGAGACGCACTCTTCCAATCAGCTCACCAACCGGTCGACGAGGCCGACCAAGCAACTGGGAAGGGGGGGGGGGGGTGTAATTCATCTCTTGATACTCCTCTGTTTAGTTTGATAACCCATTTGTTTGGCGTACTCTGCTTCTTCCAAGGCGGTCAATTGATCTGCACCGGTCCAGTTGGCCGATGAGGTCCAATGTCTGAACTTGGAGGCTTGTCCAGACCTTTTATAACCACCCAGGTCATCTTGTCCAACCCATATTCCTCTACGGTATATACGGCCACCACCCATCCAAATCGCACTTTGCCTTCGCAAACATACTTGACACAGTTGTTCGGTGGAGTCTTGCTGAAAAACAAACCTCTTGAGGTCACAAACGTATGATGCTCCGTCACATACCTGGTTAAGACGGTCGAGTTAGATGGATGGGGAATGTGGCGATAGTCCCTGACCATCGGATTATTCTTTTGAACCTCTTTCAGCAAAGCATCGTAGAAGTCCATGCTGATCTCTACCAGTTGCTTCTTTGCGGCTGTTGGTGCATGATGATTTTCGCTGGATTCAATCTTGAGATCCAGGAACATGGGCTTGAATCGCTGAGTCTGGCAAAATTTTTGCATTACAATCTCCTCGATTTCACCTATTGTCAAGAGGGTCAGCAATGTGATGGTCTGATTAAAAGATTTTAGACTTACCAATCCTCCCATTGGTCTCAATTGATTGTAGCAACCCATTCACTCGCTCACCGGAAAACTCTGACATTCCCATCAATGGACCCCACCATTTCATTTGTTGAGGTATGTGGAGGCTGTAGTGGTGATTAGAATCGATGCAAATATCTTGGAAGATGATTGCTGAGGTGTCAGTGTACAGTTGATATGCTTCGGCAAACCGTTGAGGATCCTGCACATCCACATGCTTCTTGGTCAGAGTAGTTGTACATACCACGAGACTTGAAAAGTTGATGAGATGTTGGAATGCCATTGAGCCGGTGTCCGTATCTTCTATTGAGATTGCCAAGAAGTCGAGAAGAGCCATTGGCAAGTGGAAGGCATAAAGTGCATGCCATTCACTTGCCTTAAGTTTTCCATGGCCAGGACTTCCCAAGTTCTTGGGAAGGCGGGAAACACCTCGGGGGACTACAATTTCTTCGACAGCCTTCCAAACATGCATCAACATGTTGTTCCTCCAGGTGGTTTGGGTATTGTCAATTATTGAGATAAAGGGACGTTGACTCACGCTACGCTAACAAGCGCAATTCTCACTGCGCATGACACATGGCAAAACGCCCTTGACTGCGGATAATATTGATGATAAATAAAGTTCTTAACCTAATCTCATTCCGAGAACAAGGTCTATGTACTCAACCCCTGGAGGACAGAGGTTATCATCTTCATTCATTCAATATCATCAACAGCCCCCGTTTCTCATCGCGAGCTGTATTTCCTCCTCTGTCCTCCAGGTAAGCGCATCTCCTACTATCTCAATTATCTCAGACATACACATTCCTTCTGATGTTTTCTTCTCTTCAATTCCTTCCGCACTCTTTTTTCTTTCAACCTCCAGGTGTGATCTCTCAAAGTTGCATCCTTCCACGCGCACTTCTTCAACTCACCCCGTTGGTGTTTTAACAGGTCAGACCTGGGTTGTATTTCATCATCTTCATTCATTCAATATCATCAACAGCCCCCGTTTCTCATTGCGAGCTGTATTACCTCCTCTGTCCTCCAGGTGTGATATCTCAAAGTTGCATCCTTCCACGCGCACTTCTTCAACTCACCCCGTCGGTGTTTTAACAGGTGTGATCTCTCAAAGTTGCATCCTTCCACGCGCACTTCTTCAACTCACCCCATTGGTGTTTTAACAGGTGATGAGCCCAGCTTGCTGAAATTCACCTTGACATGCACCATGAACACCGGAGACCAGTTCAAACCCCTCTTTGTCCTCAGAGACGACAACTTCTCAACTTGGAAAGCCGCCATCAAGAGCTATCTCAGCATGAATGATCTCCTCATTCATTTGACCACGTCCGTGCCCAAGGACGGAGAAGATAAGAATCTCTTTGATAAAGAGCAGAGGAAGACGGCTGGAATTCTCACCATGTATATGGGCTACACCAACGTCCAACGGTTGGTCACATTGGAGAACGAGCAAAACCCCAGTGCACTCTGGGCCCTGCTCATCAAGCGCTTCGAATCCAACTCCAAGGACAACCAGGCCAGGGTCTACAACAAATTCCTGGATCTATCCTTTCACAAAGACATTCAGTCTTTCCTCAATGACATCAACCTGCACATCAATGCTCTCACTGCCGTAGGACTGCGAATTGGCAATGAATCACATGGCTTTGTTCATCTTTACAAACCACTAATGGCTGAGTACATTGTCAGTTGACTACCATCAGCTATGGAAATCACCAAAGAGATACTCTTCTCCAAGAGACCCTTAACTCTCAACAAGGTGATAGAAGCGCTTGACTCTAAACGACAAGAATCATCCTCTACCACTGCCGCTGTCAAATCTGAAGACAAGGCACTCAAAGCGCTCACACGTACCTATCCGGTCTGCTCCAACGGGCGTCACAACCCCAACACCAAGCACAAAGAGACTGAATGCAGGGAGCTCAAAAAGGCGTCCATCCGCAAAAACAAAGCCAACATTGCAGAAGTCACCGTTGATTCTGCTTCCATTGACTCCCGATCCTCTTCTGGCACGTTTGTCTGCATCCGCAAGGCGATGTCTATCAGAATGCCTCCTAATGAGGCCATTCTTGACAGCGGAGCCAGTCATCATATGTTCAACAACAAAGCCAAGATCTTTGACTTTTGTGAACAAAAAACAGACGTCCAGATAGCTGACGGGAAGTCTCTGCAAGTGGAAGGGGATGAATTTGCCTATCTCAAAACTGTTGATGGCTCCTTGATCAAAATCAAGGTCTTGTACGTCCCTCGCCTGACAGGGACCCTAATCAGCCTTGGTCGACTGTTGCACAATGGATTCAAGGTTGTCCACGACACCAACACCAAGCTATTCTTGACAAAAGAGGACGTTTGCCTACTCGAAGCCAATATAGTTAACGACGTGATTACAATGAACCTGACACTGATGAACAAAGGTCGGTTCGCTCTCCACACTCCAACTTGTTCACTTACTCACACCAAATTGTTGCACAGACGCGCAGGTCACCCCGGTGTCGAAGCACTGAGACAAATTTACGGAGTCGACTCTTCCAACCTTCACTGTGATCAATGTCTCATGTCTAAATCACATCATCTTCCCTTCAAGGGAACACTCCCAAAGGCAGACTCAATTCTTCAAACCCTGTACATGGACTTGAGCGGAAAGATTACACCAGCGTCTCTGTCTGGGGGTCAATACTACTTTAAAATCACCAACTGGTATACAGGCTATAGATTTGTTTACATTCTGTCCTCCAAATCCGAAGCTTTCTCGTGTTTCTTGTCATTTCATCGTACCACGACCAACCTCAAAGGTGTCAAAGTCCTAAACGTTGTCATGGATGGTGGAGGGGAATTTAACTCCAAAACTTTTCTCAAATTCTTCAATGACAACGCCATCTCCGTTCATGTGACCAGCCCCCATATGCCTCAACAAAATGCCGTAGCCAAGAGAGGAAATTGTACCACTAGTGAGAAAGCGCGCACTCTCCTAAGACAGGCCTGTCTCCCACCTTGCTATTGGGCTGAGGCAGTGACGACTGCCGTGTTCCTTGAGAACGTAACTCCCAGGCAGAAGTCAAATTGGAAATCCCCTTACCTAATGTGGTTTGGCAAGGACTTCAACCTGGACCGTCTTCGGCCCTTTGGATGCCTCGCTTATGTGAACATTCCAAAAGCAGTCCGGGACGGAAAGTTTGGGGATACGGCAGTTAAAGGAATACTTCTGGGCTACCAAATGGGCCTCCCAAACTGGAGGGTCCTGACTGCTGACAACAAGGTAGTCAGAAGCCACAATGTCAAATTTGTCAAGGACAGGTTTCCCGGCTTAAGCTTCCTGGATGATCCCCTTTCTTTGGGAGACCTTACTCCTTTTGCCGAGACCCCAGAGATACCTGTCCCTGAGTCAGAAACCCAGCCGGATTCCCTAGAGGCTGCAGATCACACCCCAACCCTTGAAGCCATTGATTCCTCTCCTCCAACTGGCAGCAATGAACTTGCCTCGCAAGAGCCCGTCTTGCGGCCCTCCCCTCCCCTAGACTCCTCACAGGCATCCGCCCCTCCTGCTTGCTTTGCCAGACCGCTACCGGGATGGGACTATGCTCTGACGCCAGACCAGGCACCCAAAAGCGTCAGCGCCAATCTGGACAAATCACTCATCCTTCACCACAAGCGCAGAGGCAACACCGCTATTGCCATGTTTGCCGCGGTCAAGTCTCTCTTGGCCGGCACGGTTGGCCTTGATGCTCCAAAGACGTACAAACAGGCCAAACTCTCCCCTGACTGCGCTGATTGGCTCAAGGCCATCAAGTTGGAGCTAGAGGCCATGTCCCGCCTGAACGTCTGGACAATGGTGCCCATTCCAGTCGGCACCAAGCTGCTCAACACGGTCTGGGTGTTCAAGAAGAAGCTTGACGAGCTTGGGAAGTTGCTCAAATTCAAGGCACGCCTCTGCGCGCAGGGGAACAAAGAGAATGAGGAGGACTAAAACCTCACCTACGCTCCTACCGGTTGGTCAACTGCCCTCCGCGCAGCGATCTCCATAGGCCTAGCAAAAGGATACGACATTCATCAGATGGACTCCAAGAACGTGTTTCTCCATGGTGATCTGAAGGAGGACATCTTCTTACGACCACCGGCTGGGATGGATGTTCCATCAGGTTTCTGCCTCAAGCTCAATAAGTCCATTTATGGCCTCAAACAGGCGCCAAGGGTATGGTATGGAGACCTTAAGCAGTTTCTCTGCTCAATCGGCTTTGCCGCCTTGGGGTTGATCCTTGTCTCTTTGTCTCCGGCGTGGCTGGGTGGGAATGCTTTGTGCACATATACGTTGACGACCTGGTCATTGTGAGCCATGACGTCAACAGATTCAAGCGTCTGATCAACGACCGCTATCTCATGGAGGACCTAGGCGCCGCGAGCCATCTATTGGGTCTTCGGTTGCAATGGGATGGTCAGGTCATGACACTGTTGCAGCGGTTGTACCTGGAACGCATCCTCACAAAATACAACATGCAGGAATGCCGCCCGGTTCCAACCCCCATGGTACCTAACACTCGACTCCTGACGGCAACCAATGACGAGCATCAACTGTTCGCCCAGCGCAACATCCACTACGGCCAAGCTATTGGTCTCTTGAATTACTTGGCAGTCTCCACCAGGCTGGACATCTCTTTCACGGTCTCTCAACTTTCCCAACATCTCACAAAGCCCAACGGTGATCACTGGAATGCCGTTCTCCACCTCTTATGCTACCTCTCTGGCACGCGGGATTACCAACTGACTCTTTGGGGGTCGCCCTCTGCGGAGCTCCGTGTCTATACAGACTCTGACTTTGGGAACTGTCCTGATACCCGCCGCTCCTATTCTGGGTACGTCGTCATGCTTGGGGACTTGATTCTTGCTTGGCAATCAAAGAAGCAAGAGACCGTTTCCACCTTGACCACTGAGGCGGAATACAAAGCCCTCTACAAGGGCTTGCAAGAAGCAACCTGGCTTGTCGCCTTATTCCAATCCATGCGCCATTCCCTTCCCTCGGTCCCCCTGGTGTCCATCGACAACAGGGGAGCGCTCCTACTCTGCCAAAATCCAATCTATCAATCCCGCTCGAAACACTTTGACATCAAGTTCCACTGGGTCCGCGAGGTGGTTGATGGCGGATCCATTTGTGTCTCATACGTTGACACGTCATCCAACCTGGCTGATTTGTTCACCAAGGCACTACCCCGGGTAAAACACCACAGGGACTGTGCTGCCCTGAATCTAGGAAGTTGAAGATGACGGGGGGGTATTGAGATAAAGGGACGTTGACTCACGCTACGCTAACAAGCGCAATTCTCACTGCGCATGACACATGGCAAAGCGCCCTTGACTGCGGATTATATTGATGATAAATAAAGTTCTTAACCTAATCTCATTACGAGAACAAGGTCTATGTACTCAACCCCTGGAGGACAGAGGTTATCATCTTCATTCATTCAATATCATCAACAGCCCCCGTTTCTCATCGCAAGCTGTATTACCTCCTCTGTCCTCCAGGTAAGCGCGTCTCCTACTATCTCAATTATCTCAGACATACACATTCCTTCTGATGTTTTCTTCTCTTCAATTCCTTCGGCACTCTTTTTTCTTTCAACCTCCAGGTGTGATCTCTCAAATTTGCATCCTTCCACGCGCACTTCTTCAACTCACCCCGTTGGTGTTTTAACAGGTCAGACCTGGGTTGTATTTCATCATCTTCATTCATTCAATATCATCAACAGCCCCCATTTCTCATTGCGAGCTGTATTACCTCCTCTGTCCTCCAGGTGTGATCTCTCAAAGTTGCATCCTTCCACGCGCACTTCTTCAACTCACCCCATCGGTGTTTTAACAGGTGCGATCTCTCAAAGTTGCATCCTTCCATGCGCACTTCTTCAACTCACCCCGTTGGTGTTTTAACATCAATGTCTGTGTCTGATTCATCGCTTGCATCTTTTGTTTTATTGACTAGATCTTGGTGGAATCCCCATTGCTTCCCCCAATGGTGCTTCAAAACACCCTTGAACCAGTTGTGCATTACTCCAAGTGCTACATTCTTGATTGGGTCCCAGTAAGGAAGTTGTAAAAGTTCCGACCATCGAGTGCCATGCTTCTTCAGGAATGCTGCTTGATCTTTCAGTGTCCTGAGCTCCTTCCATTGATACAAAAAACTTCGTGCTTCCCAAGAGTTCCGGAGTCAACAAATTTTCATTTGTGGCATTTCTTCTTTGGTACAATGGCACCATGAACAAAACATTCTTGCAGAGTGAGAGGCATGGCCAGCAATTTTGTGTACAGCAACTACATCACCAATAAGGGCACCAAGATGGATGGATATTGTGTGACCATGGGGGAAACTTGGAGTGGTGAAGTTTTTGCCCCTATCCAAAGATATTACTTCATCAATTACAGGTGCCAAGAGATGTGAGATGGTGGTTGTGTCAGGTTTGCAAGGGGCAGGCAAAATTGCAGCAAGGTACAGATTCTGGGTTTTGTGACGCAAGGAAGGAGGTAGATCAAGGCATGTGAGAAGCATGATACCCATTGAAGCTTGCTGTCCCAAGAGCTTGTTGCCAAAGGGGTTAAACCAATCAACGTATAAACTGAATGTAAGTTGTAATTCATGCCTTGTTTTTCTTCTTGTGGAATTTCGTGAAAAGGTTTTCCAGGATTGTGATTGTTGGATATTGGTAATGATTTGAGGATCTTGCAAGCTGAGTGTATAGCGCCACTTAAGTATTTCTTCTTTGATGCCAGGCAAGTTGATAAACCATGTAAGCCAGTTTTCAAAGTTTTGGAGACAGTAGGCCATACAAGGCTTAGAGGGTTGGATCATGGAGATCTTTAGGGGATGATGTTGATAGGAAACAGTGAAGTTGAGCGCAAAAGGTAACTTAACCGCAGATTTGAATAGTTCATGATCACAAGTTTTGACTGTTGGGGTTCTTCGATACCTGCATAATTCTGGGGTAGATCCAAATGAATAGAGCAAAAAGCACCGGGAACAGCAGATGTATCGTCTGAGCTGAGGTAAAAGATTATGACGCTTTGCAATAGTACGGACATCCTTGGGAACATCATTCTCAATTTTCTTGTAATTTGCATTTTCGCGACCAGCTTGGATGACTTTCAACAGGAATTTTCAAGCAATACCACATTGATAATGGCTAACACCACAAGCCAGGTTCAGCCAAACAATAAAGTAGGATATCAAGCCTATTGAAAAAGAACAAGTGCATCAGTTTTGAATGAAAAGGAAATTCAGGGAAGAAAGTGACAAACAAATGAATTCCCATGGCAAATTTTGGATTTCCACTTCATCGTCATTGGTTTTGGTTTCTTTTGGTGGTACTACAGGCATGCTTGAGACATCAAGAGATAGATCTGTAACCAAGTGGGCTAGTTGATTGGCGGTGGTGTTGGCAGATGAGGGGGCAGACCAATGTTTTTGCCGGTGTGGAAACTTTAGAGAGCAACCCCCCTGAAGTCGTCCTCGAGTTCCGGAAGTTATTGATCAAAGCGTCTGTAAGGAGATTGGATGCAGCCGTTCAAGAGAAAAGGAGAGAAGAGGGAAGAGATTCTGTTTTCCTAAGTCCGCTCCCCGCCTCCTCATGATACAATGATACGATCCTCCCTACAACCCGGAGTCGAGGGGAAGGGTATTTGAGCCCTCCCCCTCAACCCTAACCTAAGTACAAGCACAAAGACAGACTGGCAACCATGAAGAAGGAACCCTAGACCCAGAACCCTGACCCATCCCTAAACCCATACCCATACCCTATCCCCGCCAGCTCACCTGCCATTACGTGCCTCCGGTTCGTCTTTTCGTGGCGCGGCCCTCCGCCGCGCAATACCCAAGGTTCACCGCGCTTGCACGCATCCACCCGACGCGCCGTCGTGGATTTCCTGTCCTGTGGCCGGCCCGCGCTTGCGCGCGGCTGCCCACGCATATAGCCCCGCTGTTGCCCCGCTTTTTCCTTCCCCGACTAGCCGTTCCGAGAACCTGGTCGGCCCAGCTCCATCCGTGAGTCGGACATCCAAGCGGGTCACGGCCCGCCTCCCTTAGTCAGTCCCCGCCCGCAGTCGCGTGCCCGATCCCGCCGCGCCCACTGCTGAGCCCGCAGCGGCTACTGCTGAACCCGCAGCGGCTACTGCTGAGCCCGCAGCGGCTACTGCTGAGGACCGGCGCACCCCCACTGCTGAGCCTAACCTACCAGATGCTGAGCGCGCAGGCTGCGACGCAGTTCCCGATCCGAGGCTATATATTGACACCACATCCCCCCCCAACTTGAGTTCTGTCCCCAGAGATCCTCCCCATCGTCACCTCGGCCGTTCTTTGCGCCCTACCCTCTCTACCAACTCTAAACTCCGCTCCGCATCCCTATCCCCCAGTTCCCCGTCATCATGGTCCGCTGCGACTTCTGCGCCCAAAACGGGCTTGAATGCTCTATTGGGTCCGGCCGCCGCGCCTGCTCCGCGTGCCGCCGCGGACACCGCCGCTGCTCGCTTAGCAAGGGTATACCCCATGGCCCCAACCAATCCGGCTCTTGTCCTCGGCCGCGCAAGCGGGCTCGTCCGGACCCGTTTGTGGTTTCGGATGACGACGCTATCTCGGAGGACTCATGGACTCCACCCGGATCACCTCCCCGCCGTCCTCGTCCAAACTCCGACCGCGACTCCTCTTCTCCGCTTCGCCGCGAGGGACCACCGCGTAAGGATGACTATCCGGACTTTGCGGCTTATCGGAGGGCATTGCGATTTTGGGCGGATTGCGTCCGGGTTACGCAAGGCGCGAGGGACCTGCGAATCGACAAAATCCTTAGGCGACGCGCTGCTCCGGCCCCGGCTCCTCCTCCACCCCCTGCTCCGGCTCCTCCGACTCCACGAGGCCCTACTCCTCCGCCCGCTGCTCCGACTCCTCCGACTCCACGAGGCCCTACTCCACCGCCCGCGTCGCCGGTGGTCATCTCGTCATCGCCTCCTACCGGACTGGACCCTCCCGTTGGATCCCCTGAGCGCCTGTCTGCACCAGCCCCTCCTCCCACCGACTCTCCCAAGATCCCGGAGATTCCGGTCATGATGGCGCTCCCGGCAGCCAGCTTCAAAGTTTTCGCGGAAAGGTCAACTACTATGCTCCGCCAATACCTTGCGACTCCCGGAGCCCAATCCTCGGAATCCTGGCATGAACTCTTGGCGTCATTCCGGGCTCTACTGGCGTCGTCGAGGGCGGAAATGGAGGAAATGATGAAGATGGCTTAAGCACCTCGGCCTCATCCCCTCTTCCCCTTTTCTTTTTCCCTTCCCTCTTTTATCCGCTTTTTTGTTGTACCGCGTTCCCTATTCATTGAGAGAAATACACGTCTCAAACGCGAATTTGTTTTACCGAGAAAAATCCGCGCCGCGCGCATCGTGAAGGCAAGAATGAGAGCCGGGTCCGCGCCTGAGTGAGAACTAAGCCGTGAGGTTGAGAAAATCCGCGCCGCGCCCGAAAAATGAGAAAATAAGAAAAAAAGTGACGAGTGAGAAATGATAGAAAAGGTGAAAGATTTCTCTTTTTTTTTTTTTTTTTTTTTTTTTTTTTTTTTTTTTTTTTTTTTTTTTTTTTTTTTTTTTTTTTTTTTTTTTTTTTTTTTTTTTATATATATACCATTGCCGCGCCCGCGCCCTATCCCCCAGTTCCCCCCCCAAATTTAGCTGCTGCCCCCAGCTGATGGCTTCAGCCAATGCCATGAGGGTCGCGTCCGTCGCCCGATGTGGTGTCATTATATAGCCTCGGGTTGGGGACTGCGTCGCGGCCTGCGCGCTCAGCATCTGGTAGGTTAGGCTCAGCAGTGGGGGTGCGCCAGTCCTCAGCAGTAGCCGCTGCGGTCTCAGCAGTAGCCGCTGCGGGTTCAGCAGTAGCCGCTGCGGGCTCAGCAGTGGGCGCGGCGGGATCGGGCACGCGACTGCGGGCCGGGCCTGACTAAGGGAGGCGGGCCGCGACCCGCTTGGGTGTCCGAGTCATGGATGGAGCTGGGCCAACCAGGTTCTTGGAACGGCTAGTCGGGGGAGGAAAAAGCGGGGCGACAGCGGGGCTATATGCGTGGGCGGCCGCGCACAAGCGCGGGCCAGCCACGGGACGGGAAAATCCACGACGGCGCGTCGGGTGGATGCGCGCAAGCGCGGTGAACCTTGGGTATTGCGCGGCGGAGGGCCGCGCCACGAAAAGACAAACCGGATGCGCGTAATGACAGGCGAGCTGGCGGGGATAGGGTATGGGTTTAGGGATGGGTCAGGGTTCCGGGTCTAGGGTTCCTTCTTCATGGTTGTCAGTCTGTCTTTGTGCTTGTGCTTAGGTTAGGGTTGAGGGGGAGAGCTCAAATACCCTTCCCCTTGACTCCGGGTGGTAGGGGGGGATCTCATCATCGATCAACTACCTCTCTCTCACTCTCTCTCTCTCTGAGTAAAGAAAAGGAGGCATTCTTGGTCTTACAGACGCTAGGACCATCGAACCCATAACTAGGGACAACTTTGTGAGGGTTAACCTCTAAAGTTTCCACATCTGGGGGTCTGGCCGGGAACTTTCGATCCGTTCTCAGTCTCTTGAAGATTACGCAGAATGCTACCGACAACCACTCCGGGATCCAATGCTCCCCTTCCCTACCCTCCACGCCCGACTCCCGTCTCTTCTGCTCAACCCCCTCCGCCGCCGTCCGCTCATGCTCCTAGAGTTAGCGGGTTCGCTCCTCCCTCGGAGGGGTCGTCGGACATGGCGGCAGAGGCCCCTCGCCGCGTTTGGTTGAGGCCAAGGGATTTCCCTCATCTTCGGTTCAGTACTTCGGATGTCGAGCGGTTCCTTTCTAGGTTCGAAGGGATCCCGGACTTGGAGGGCGCGTCGGGCGCAGATAAGGTTCGGACTATCGTGCTGTTCATTACTGAGGAGGAGAAGCTGCGGGACGTGGAAGAAATGGTTGGATACGAGAGGCAAGACTGGGGGAAGTTGAAAAGCAAGATGTTGGCGAGGTGGGGAAAGCGTGAACCTTGGTTTCGGGAAAGCGACTTCGATCGAGCTGCGGAGGAGGCAATCGAGAATGGCGGGGTGCAATTGCGCGAAGGATTAGTGGAATATATGTCAAGGTTCGAGCGAATCTACGGGTACCTTGCAAAGAACAAGGTCGTCGCGGGTCAGACGGGTGCCATGAAGCGGGCTTTCCTGGGGGGTCTTGCGCCCCAGCTCCGTTCCAGAGTGCAACAATACCTGTACGACCACGGCCTGGTTAAGAGGTCGCTGGATGGGAGCTTCGCGATTCTCCCCGATCTTTCGGTTATCCCTCAAGCCGTGGAAAGCGAAATTGATTTGGACAAGCTCATCGCGGATACGGCACAAACGTACCCGTCTTCCTCCAAGAAATTGGTCACAATCTCGGCGCTGGCCCCCGACCAAACTTTGGCCGCGCGGCCGCCGACGCCCTCTCATGCCGGACTTTCCCAGCAGCTTCCGGGACCATCATTCGGGGAGATAACGGAGATTCTGCGGGACATAAGGGTTTTCCTCAACCGGACACCGGCTCCTACAGCTCCGGCAGCCGCACCGTTTCCGGCGGCTCCTTCTCAACCGCGTGCGGTGCCGCCTCACATGGCGGAGGGGTTCCAGCCCCCTAGCGGATCATCCAGATCGTACGGGTCGCCGCGATGTTCATATTGCGGGGTGAGAGGGCACTGGAAGTCAGTTTGCGAGGACCTCACTCGGGACATGGACGAAGGGCTTGTTTGCGCATCCGGGATGACGTACATATTTCCGACTGGTGAATCGGTGGACCTGACTAAGGACAAGCCGCCACCAATGGTGCAAGTGCGGGAAAGAGCGAAGACTAAGACCAAGACTGCTCGGGTCTCGCTCGGGATTGTCACCGCTCCCGGAACCTGGGTAGCGCCGAGAGTGGAGGCTGAAGTCAGGGCATTGGCGGCGAATGAGCGTATTGCGATGGATGTTGACAAGCGACCAACGGCCTCGAAGCCAGTCGCGCGAGTACCGATTTCGGACGGGCCGTCCTCTAATTCCGCGGGAAAGAAGAAGGCCGCGGACATCGTCCGAAGGGTAATGGGAAACGACTCGCCAATACCCCTGACCCTACGAGAGCTAGCGGCGGTGTCCCCCGCGGTCGTCGACGAGATGGTCCAGGCTTTAAAAGATTGCGGTCAGGGTCGGGTGCCGACAACGGTTCAGCGGGTTAACGTGGCGGAGGAGGAGGTGGATCCCGGGCTGTGCCGGTCGAAGTCGGTATCCGTCCCGCTTGCTTATGTCGCAATGACCATCGCCGGGCGGAAGGTGTGGGCAATGGTGGATAGCGGGTCGATGGTCAACCTGCTCCCATCAAGGTTGGTGGACGAGCTCGGTCTGGTGCGGAGGAAGTGTGCGATGGGTCTTCGGGCGTTAAATGGCGGGGAATGCCGCGTGGATGGAGTAGTAGAGGCGGAGGAGGTGGAAGTCGCCAAGGTCTGTAAGCCTCTGTCATTTCTCTCAGTGGAATGCGGAGATGTGATTCTAGGACGGCCATTCATGTTTAGGTTCCGAGCCCAAATGGCCTTCAACGCCAAGGAAGGAACGGAGGCACTGACCGTCGAAGACTCGCTCGGAGCATGGTTCGAGACAACAATCTGCAATCACGGGAGAGGGAAATGGGTACAGGACCCAATGCCTGGCGGCAACAAAGAGTCCGGCGCGGGGGTTGACCGTAAGGGTTACCCTGCGGAGGATTTTTCCTAGTTGGCCGCGGGGACCGTGCGGAGCAGGCTCCGGCTCAGCACGGGCGGCCGACAGGTAAGGAGCAAGCGGGGGAGGGCGCGCGTTGGGTGCAGGTGCCAGAAGTAAGTCCCATTCCTCAGTATGCATCGCCGGAAGGCGCTACACTTCGAAAACCCTATCATCGTGCCACAGTCGTGAGCAAAGGCGAAAGCCCCGGTCTGGTCGTTTCTAGGACTTACGACAGCGACAATCGGGTCTGGATGGCGCGGTGTAACGCGGGCAAGTACAAACCGGTAGCGCGGAAAGTCCGGCCGCGGAACGAGCCAATGCCTCAGGGGCTCAACGGACCCCTACAACCGATCGCGTGGTCCCGCGACCCGTGGGAGACGCCCCTTAGGAAGAATGGATGGATAACACAGTCGGCGCGAATCACGGACGAGCGGGTGGACGCCCTTAACTTTGGACCGACGGGATGGCTGAGTGCGGGGGAGATGGATCTGCTGGTGTTGGTATTGGTGATGAGGGAGAAGGCGCTCGCTTTTGGACCGGACGAGCGCGGGTTGTTGAGAGGTGAGATTGGGGACCCTTACGTTATTCCCACTGTTCCTCACGAACCGTGGCAAATCAAGCCGATTCCGATCCCCCGTACCATTCGGGAGCCCTTTCTGGAGCTGGTACGGGAGCGCGTGGGGACGGGGCTTTACGAGCAATCCACGTCAAGCTACTCGAGTCCTATCTTCGCGGTCGTTAAGCAGGACGGGAAGTCGCTAAGGATTGTTCACGACCTTCAGTGGCTAAATTCGTTCACTATTTGCGACGCGGGGCTTCCCCCGCGCGTTGAAGAATTTCTGGAGTCGATGGCCGGGCGCGCTTGCTACGGGCTGGTGGACGTGATGGGGGGATATGACCAGCAAGAACTCCACCCCGACTCGCGGCCACTGACGGCGTTTGAAACCGGGCTCGGGAGGATGCAGCTGACGCGGCTACCGCAAGGTGCGACCAACTCAGTGGCGGTATACCAGGCCCAAATGACCTGGATACTACGCGACGACCTTCCGGAAGGCGTGCAAATCTTCATCGACGACGCTGGCATCAAAGGCCCCAGAACGGACTACGAGGGTGCGGTCCTAGAGGATGCACCCGCGATCTGGCGGTTCATCTGGGAATACGCGGAGACTCTGGAACAAGTCCTCTTCCGAATTGAGGAGGCAGGCCTCACTGTGTCCGGTAAAAAGTTGGCGGTCTGCGTTCCGGCGCTCGAAGTACTGGGGCATGTCGTGGCCTACGACGGGAGGCGAATAGCGGAGAAGAAGCGGAATAAGGTTCTTGAATGGCCAACCCCTCAGACAGTGTTGCACGTCCTGCAGTTTCTGGGGTTGTGCAGCTACGTCCGCATGTTCATCGAGCGGTTGGCGGAAGTAGCGAGCCCAATGCGGGCATTGACGCGTAAGGGGGCGGAGTGGAAGTGGACCGAGCGATGCGATGCCGCTTTCGCGAAGCTCAAGGAAATCGTGGGGCGCGACATCGTCCTTTGGGACCTCAATTACGACGCCGGAGGGATACGCCTGGCGGTTGACTCTAGCGAGTTTGGCGCCGGGGGGGTCTTGACACAGGAGGAGGACGGAAAAGATAGGCCGGTGCTCTACGAATCGGTCACCTTTACTGCGACGGAGAGTCGGTATTCGCAGCCAAAGCTGGAGCTGTGCGGTGTCACCAAGATCGTGCGGCGGTTGCAGCACCTTTTGTGGGGCGTGCACTTCGAGCTCCTGGTTGACGCGGAGGCCTTGGCGCGAATGATTAACTCACCAACGCTGCCGAATGCGCCCATGACCAGGTGGGTAGTGTTCCTCCAGTTATTCTCCTTTAACGTGGTGCACATCCCAGGAAAGGCGTTCACGATGCCGGACGCGCTGTCACGGTACCCGCGGGACGACCCATACGAGGGGGCGGAACCTTTGGACGTGGAAGCTCCGGTCGTTCGGGTAGCAAAGACGGAGGCGGCGGTTTGTCTTCCGTTGCGTCAGTCGGGACGTTACGCGGTCCTGTGCTCTTATTTGCAGGATCTCCGGTTCCCCGAGGGCACAACGGAAACGGTCACCCAATGGGTGAGGCGAAACATTCTGAACTTCTTCTTACAGGATGGTCAGTTATGGCGGCGGAGCGGTTCCGTGCCTCTCGTGGTCGCGACTTCTAGGGCGGACCAGGAGGTGATTCTAGGAAGTCTGCACGACGACCTTGGTCATTGGGGTGAGGTCAAGACGCGGAGGAGGGTGAAAGCAAGGTTTTGGTGGCCGGGGGTCGTTCGCGCGGTGCGCGACTGGGTGAAGTCGTGCGAGGCCTGCCAACGGCGAAGCTCGAGGCTGCCCAAGGAGGTCGGCCGCCCCACGGGCCAGGACGCGCTGTTTGGGCGCGTTTCGCTGGACGTGGTCCACATCAAGGCGGGTAAGTTTGCGTATTTGCTGGTTGCGCGCGACGATCTGTCTGGGTGGGTGGAAGCGAGGCCCCTAGCAAAACTATCGGCGGAAAAGGTGGCTCAGTTTCTGGAAGAAGACTGGTTCGCGCGCTACGGGTCGCTTCGCTTGGTCACCGTTGACGGAGGGGCAGAGTTTCGGGGACGCCTGATGACGCTGGTGCAGAGTTGTGGAGCGAAATTTGGCCGCGTGACGGAATACTACCCGGAGGGCGCGGGGATGATCGAGCGGGGGCATCAACCAATCAAGGATGCCCTGGTGAAAATGTGCGGCGAAGATGGCAAAAGGTGGCAGGTGGCACTCCCCGCGGTCCTTTTCGCCGATCGGATCTCCGTGAAGCGGTCAACAGGGTATTTGCCTTACGAGCTACTCTACGGGCAGCGGCCCGTGCTTCCCGTGGACATCGAGCTGAACACGTCTTTGGGCGTGGATTGGTGGAAGGTTAAGACGTCCGCGGATCTGATTGAGGCGCGGGCTGAACAGCTCCTTAGGCGTGAGGAGACCTTGGGAAAAGCCGCGGAGCGGTTGAAGAAAACCCGGACGGCGTCAGTCCGCTATTGGGACGAGCGCTGTTCCCATCGGCTCCGGGATCCGCTGCGGAAGGGGGACCTGGTTCTGCTGTATAATCGGAGTCTGGAATCCCAGCGGGGCCGGCTTTTTGCCAACCGGTGGAACGGGCCGTACCGCGTGGCCTCTAAGTTCTTGGGCGGCAGCTACGGACTTGAGGAATTGGACGGGACGCCGCTCAAGCGGAAGGCCGCGGCTTCGCACGTGAAACACTTCTTCGCGCGCGGTTCCACTTCCTTTGACGAGACGGCGAGCAATGATTCGGGGCCCGGGGGTGAATCGGTTCCAGAGTCCGACGACGGCGCGGATTGTTTGGACAGCGAAGTAGCGGCGCGCGACGCGCGGCCCCGGAGAAGTAGGAGGTTGCAGACGGCTGGGGACAGCTGCCAAGCTGGGGGGGGGGTGCTAGGTGGTTAAGCTTTACTTGGTAAGGGGGTGCTCTAGCCGGTTCACAGCCGGGACAACTAGACACCCCAGAATGTTCGTTTCCTTATGCTTGGGTTTGGGCTTGGCTTTGGATTGGTACTGGCTATGGTTTATTTATTGCAGGTACGCGGGCGCGGCGTGGCGTCGGGCCCGCAAACACAAGGACGAGCCCCGCGCACGGATGGCGGGACGAAGAGCTCTGCAAAAAAAAAAAAAAAAAAATGGAATGAATGGAATAATAAATATAGGATATTTTCTTTCTCTTCTTTGGATTCGGGCTGTTTTCTTTCCTTTTTTTTCCTATTTCTCTCCTGTTTCTTTCTTCAACGGACGGGCGCGACGGGCAGGGATGGTACGGACGCGGATTAAAGCTTAGCTTGGTAAGGGGGTGCTCTAGCCGGTTCACAGCCGGAACGACTAGACACCCCAGAATGTTCGTTCCCATTGCTTCTCCCTTATACTCCCGGTTGTGAGCGCGTGCTGTCGGCGCGGTGTTTGTTTTGTTTTGTAGTACGGGTACGGGGAACTGTGTGGCAGTCCGTCTGGGGCGGTCCAGGTACCCCTTTTTCTTGGAATAACTGGTCACTTACGGTTTCTCACGGAGGGAGCGCGCGGACGTGGATCTCAACCTCAACCTCACTTACACTCACTTCTCACGCGGACGCGGATCTCGGCACTCACTTTCCACCCGGAAGCGCAGACGCGGCCCTTTCTTTTCCTCGCACAGCAAGATGTATTTCTCCAAGGATCGCGGTACAACAATAGGACAAGAAAGTAAGCGGGAAAGGAGAAAAGGAAGGGGACGGGACGTCTAAGCCATTCGCATCATTTCCTCCATGTCCGCCCTCGATGATGCCAGAAGGGCCCGGTAAGACGCCAAGAACCCGCGCCGGGATTTGGAGGATTGGGCTCCGGGGGTCGCCAGGAAGTTGCGGAGCATTGCGGTCGACCGTTCCGCGAACGCCTCGAAGCCAGCCGCCGGGAGTGCCATCACGACCGGGATCTCCGGGATCTCGGGGGAGTTGGAGGAAGGCGGTGCCGGTGCTGGGACGGGGCTTGATCCGAGCGGGCGAGGAGGTGATGAGGGGGTCCCTGGGGCATCGCGCGGAGGGCTCGGTCCATCTGGGGGCAATGACGGAACGATGATCGGGGACGGCGGAGGAGGGACCTCGGGGGTAGTAGGCCTCCCATCCAAGACCGCTGGTGACGCGGGCGGCGGTGGAGTACCTTGCGGAGCCGGGGCGGAAGGAGCTGGTGTAGGGGCCGGAGGGGGAACCGGAGCTGCAGCAGCGCGACGCCGGAGAATCTCATCGAGGCGCGGGTCCCTCGCGCCTTCCCTCATCCGAACGCGGTCCAACCAGAATCGTACGGCCCTCCGATAGTCGTTAACGGACGAGAAGTCCTCCTTCCGCGGCGGTCCCGCGCGGCAAAAGGGGGAAGCCGAGTCGCGGCCCTTGCTCGGCGGAGGGCGGCGGGAAGGGGAGCCCGGCGGAGTCCACGAGTCCTCCGAGATGGTGTCGTCGTCCGAAACCACGAATGGGTCGGGACGAGCCCTTTTGCGCGGCCTGGGGCGGGAGCCGAAGTTGGGGGGAGCTAGGGGCATGCCATTGCTAAGCAAGCAACGGCAATGGCCGCGACGGCAAGCGACACAGGCGCGTCGACCAGGAGCGATCGAGCACGCCTGCCCGGTCCGGGCGCAGAATTCGCAGGGGAGCATGACGGCAATGAGCGTGGAAGGGGAGTTGGTGGAGGGCGAGAAGAGGAGTGGGTAGAGAGGAGCGGGGTGCGGGTAGTCGAGGTGGCTAAGGGAAGGGACCTCTGGGGACAGAACTCAAGTTGGGGGGGGATGTGGTGTCATTATATAGCCTCGGGTCGGGGACTGCGTCGCGGCCTGCGCGCTCAGCATCTGGTAGGTTAGGCTCAGCAGTGGGGGTGCGCCGGTCCTCAGCAGTAGCCGCTGTGGGCTCAGCAGTAGCCGCTGCGGGTTCAGCAGTAGCCGCTGCGGGCTCAGCAGTGGGCGCGGCGGGATGGGGCATGCAACTGCGGGCCGGGCCTGACTAAGGGAGGCGGGCCGCGACCCGCTTGGGTGTCCAACTCATGGATGGAGCTGGGCCGACCAGGTTCTTGGAACGGCTAGTCGGGGGAGGAAAAAGCGGGGCGACAGCGGGGCTATATGCGTGGGCAGCCGCGCGCAAGCGCGGGCCGGCCACAGGATGGGAAAATCCACGACGGCGCGTCGGGTGGATGCGCGCAAGCGCGGTGAACCTTGGGTATCGCGCGGCGGAGGGCCGCGCCACGAAAAGACAAACCGGATGCGCGTAATGACAGGCGAGCTGGCGGGGATAGGGTATGGGTTTAGGGATGGGTCAGGGTTCCGGGTCTAGGGTTCCTTCTTCATGGTTGTCAGTCTGTCTTTGTGCTTGTGCTTAGGTTAGGGTTGAGGGGGAGGGCTCAAATACCCTTCCCCTCGACTCCGGGTGGTAGGGGGGGATCTCATCATTGATCAACTACCTCTCTCTCACTCTCTCTCTCTCTGAGTAAAGAAAAGGAGGCATTCTTGGTCTTACAGAGGCTAGGACCATCGAACCCATAACTAGGGACAACTTCGTGAGGGTTAACCTCTAAATTTTCCACACCAATCTCCCTGCATTCCTCCAAACCATGCCGTCGGTGCCTGATCCGTCCGATTCTCTGCCCCGGTGCGCTTCCCTTTCCCGTTTGGCGTCCGTCTCCTCCGCCGTCGAAAGGGTCTCGCCTTGGTTACCATCGCCCAACACATGACCTGCTCCCACCACCGCTTGTCCCCCACCTCCCATCAGATTTATCCGTCGTTCACCAACTGTTGAACCGCGCGGAGTATCCTCTTCTCGCTTTGTCCTCGCTCGTTTCCCGTCGTTAGACTGAACCGGTCCCGCCGATACCCGCTTCCCCAACACGCACCCCGCCTCTGCCGGCCTTGGATTGATTGGGTTTGCCGTCCGACTCTTGTGTCTTGTCCGCCCACCATCACCGTTGCTTCCACGCGCGCCCGTCCTTTCCGTTGCTGCCACTACCCTTTCCAAATGCGCGCTCTCCGCCGTCAAAGAGGTCTGGCTCGGGTCGCGATTCTCCAACGTGTGGTCCATCTCTTCCGCCGCCGCGTGTACCTTCTTCGCAAGATCCGTCCGCCGCTTGCCAATTCCCAGTCCGCACGGAGCATCAATTTCCCGTTCCGTTGTCCTCGCCCGCTTCCTGTCAGTAGGCCGCACCGGTTCCATCAAATCCCGCTTCCCCAACACGTTCTTAGCCCCCCCTGGGGAAACCAATTCCGCGTTTGAATCCGCTGTCCGGTCCCTTTGTCTCGCCCGCCAACGGTTGTTGTCCTTCCCATTTGCGGACACGCGGGGCGCAGAAGTGCTGGGGGACTGAATACTCTCCAGATAGGCCTCGAGGCCCCTTGCCACCTCCGTAAGTTCGCTAGCCCAAGAGATGGTTGCCGGTGGTGGGGCCGGAACATACTCTGCCCTGTAGTACTCCGGTTCCGCGTGGTCCACCTCTGCTTGCATCTGGGTCCCGTCGCGCGCGCCTGCCTGATAACCCCATTCCGCGGATGGCTTGAGATCGTCCTTCCGAAAGCAAGAACCGTGCCTCCCCCATCTTGCCAGCATGTCCTCCTTCAGTTCCGGCCAATCCAAGTTCAGGTATCCTCCCATCTCCTCCACTTCCTGACGCGCTTCCGTGTCCTTGATGAACAGGACAACATGGCGCACCTTCTCAAAATCCAAAACGCCTTCAGAGTCCGCAATTGTTTCATAACGTGAGATGAATCGCTCCACCTCCGCAATGTTGAGTCTAATATGCGGGTAAATCCATGGAGTAGCGCGGAAGCCGTTGGAGGAGGAAGGAAGAGAAGCGGCTGTTGGTAGCATCCGTGAGTACCTTCGAGAGACTTTGACAAAAGATAGTTCCCGGCCAGACCCCCAGATGTGGAAACTTTAGAGAGCAACCCCCCTGAAGTCTTCCTCGAGTTCCGGAAGTTATTGATCAAAGCGTCTGTAAGGAGATTGGATGCAGCCGTTCAAGAGAAAAGGAGAGAAGAGGGAAGAGATTCTGTTTCCCTAAGTCCGCTCCCCGCCTCCTCATGATACAATGATACGATCCTCCCTACAACCCGGAGTCGAGGGGAAGGGTATTTGAGCCCTCCCCCTCAACCCTAACCTAAGTACAAGCACAAAGACAGACTGGCAACCATGAAGAAGGAACCCTAGACCCAGAACCCTGACCCATCCCTAAACCCATACCCATACCCTATCCCCGCCAGCTCGCCTGCCATTACGCGCATCCGGTTCGTCTTTTCGTGGCGCGGCCCTCCGCCGCGCGATACCCAAGGTTCACCGCGCTTGCGCGCATCCACCCGACGCGCGGTCGTGGATTTCCTGTCCCGTGGCCGGCCCGCGCTTGCGCGCGGCTGCCCACGCATATAGCCCCGCTGTTGCCCCGCTTTTTCCTTCCCCGACTAGCCGTTCCGAGAACCTGGTCGGCCCAGCTCCATCCGTGAGTCGGACATCCAAGCGGGTCGCGGCCCGCCTCCCTTAGTCAGTCCCGGCCCGCAGTCGCGTGCCCCATCCCGCCGCGCCCACTGCTGAGCCTGCAGCGGCTACTGCTGAGGACCGGCGCACCCCCACTGCTGAGCCTAACCTACCAGATGCTGAGCGCGCAGGCTGCAACGCAGTTCCCGATCCAAGGCTATATATTGACACCACACCGGGTGGAGGGATGGACCCACAGTCCACATTGCGGATTGTTTTCCTTGTCAACATACTGGTGAGCAGAGCATTTGCGACATGTGCAGAGTTCAAGATCCATATTGATTGTGGTGGGGAAGGTTGGTCAAGTTTGCAATTAAGTGGGGGATTTGGCCATGGCAGGTGACGATTGACAAGTTGAGGTGGGGATTGTGTGCGGCAGCTGACGATAGTCGCGGGGGCTGACAATTGGAGGTTCACACAGCGCGCGCATTGCATATGCATATCGTCAGCGCAACAAAAATTCCAAATCGTCGCCCGCTTGCATGTTGTGGTGGTTAAGGAATGTCTTGGTACCCTTTGGAGTACCTAGGTAGTGTGTTCAAGCCTCCATTAGTCCATTACATATCCATATTTTTTGACATATAAAGTTTCATATAATCATATTTTTATAGTATGTCTTAATATTAGAAATCATCCCATAAAACCTTGAAGGTTTATATTATAATTTATGGGAGATCTTATAACTTTACTCTAGATTAAAATCCTCTGGAAGCGTCCAATTGGATGTACAATTAATGTCCTTAAAGATTTCCCTCTGTGGAAACTATATTCTGTAATAATCCTTATCTACCATAACCCAGATTTTTAGGTGAATTGTAAATTATTTTCTAAGAACTCTCCTTCCAGCTTGTAGATAACTTTCAAGAATTTAATCATGCTGGAAAAGCGTAAACTCAGAAGCTAGGAAACTCCCCTGGTGCAGATAAACTCTGTGGGAATACTTACCCAGAGTATACATATCTATGTGGATTAAGAATATCTAATAATATGGTTGTAATTCTTTGAACACCTGCTCTGATAGATCTACAGAGAGTTAGAGGGTAAGTAACTTGATTCTGAAGCCTTGAGAGCGTCCTCTTGAAGGAGAATAAGTGACTGGGGTGATTCCCCCCCATCACTTTAAACTTCTGAGTAAATAAATTACAACCTTACCTCAAAAATAGACCCCAATGAGTATGTAAATGTTATTATACATTGGGGATGATTGCTTGGGGCTCTGAGCCACTGGAGACGAAATCTAGGACAGTTGTGTACTCCCCTGATGATGCCCTGAGTCCCCCTGAGGACTCTTTCAATATAAAAGAGGAGGGTCTTGTCCCTACAAGACCTATTCCTCATTGTATTTTATAAACCAGATAGTGCATATTAACAAGCCCATCCAACTTAGTCCACCAAGAGGATTGACTGGGGCCTTTTAATTCAACATCTTATTATATTATCAATCAAAAAATCAACTTCAATTTCGAGTCCAAGGTCCTATTGGAGTTATAGTCCTTCTCAGGCTATCATAAAGGGTGTGAGCTTCCTTGTGTAAGCAAGTCTCCTTTGAGCTTTATTTATTAAAGCTAGGCCCCTTATCTCTTTAGAGGTTCAAGGTGTGGCTTTTTTACTCCTGATAACTTACTATCAGTTGAGTTTTTATTGATATTATCAGTGTAATCATTAAAACTGATATTTGGCAATTATTATTATTTTTTTGCAGGTATCTGCCACAGCTACTATAGCAATAGAGGCAATACTCTGACATCACTTGTGAACTCCAAACACTTGAGACCTTGAAATAAAGTTGTGTCATGTTGGATTTTGTGCAAAATCCAACATGATGCTAACCTTGTTCATGACACAACACTTCATGATGCTTTTTGTGGGTCCAAACAGAGCCTTGTTTCAAATAATCTATACTACACCAGAATTTTACCAGTGTTGCAGTATCCTTTCCCTAGCTGGGGCAGGAACTGGTAGCTACAAATCATGACTGAGATTTTGCACCACAAAATCCGTTAGCCTCTTGCTGTTTCCTAGCCTTGGAAGGCTAGCTAGCACAAGCCAGCTAGGCAAGTTTTCCCCCTTCAAACTAGGGGTAACACCATAGTCTGTATGAAAAACAAAAGTGGAGATAATGGTTGGTAGATTGAAAAGCACTGCAAGCTTAGTGTGATTTTAGTTAGGTGTCATGCTTTCAAGTTCAAAATAAAATCCTGAGAGACTAATGAGGTGAGTGTTGAATTGCAATCTATGAGGAAAGAGTGGACATTTTTTACACCAAGTTTGAAACATGAGACTCCACCTCTCACCCTCAAGTCATTTACTATTCTGTGCCTGCTATCCCCATACTTGCAGCACCTGCCTCATTTTTTCCCATGATTAAAATATCAAGCTTTTTTGGTCAGAATCCAATATTTAGTTTGGGACCACTGGATTTTAACCTGTGACCTCAACACTTCTGACTGACGCTTTGAATGCTAGGCTAAGTGTGCCATTGCCAGATGGGCCATTGTTCCTGTCCATACCCAAGGGTGTGCTTGTCTTGCCAGTGAACACCTGATGTCTTGTTTGACAATATTGTTCAGGCTTCCAGGACCAAAACTTATAATCCTTGGGTGGCACTCTGCATAGGAACAGACTTTGAACCCAACATTTTCCCGGGTGATGCCAGTCAATTGCGGTCCACTGTCTGGATCTAATTCTTTTGTAGTATTCCTTTGTACATACACACACTTTTCTCTCAACAATTCTTGAAACCTCTTATGAAGCTGTTCAAAAGATTTGTGCTTGCTACACCCTTGAGATGGTCAGAAGCACATCCATACAAACCCAACCACCGATTTCAATCCAAAGAATGTTTGCAACCCAGCTTGATGCCACCCGCAGTCTTGTGGGAAGGGCTCACGAGCCACGATGAGCCGCTGTGTGAGGACAGTACAGGTGTGAAAGCTTTGCACCGTCGGACTGTGAACATCGAACACCCAACCAGGCTTACTAGCGCCGAATCCCCGCGTCCCCCAGGAGGTCCCAGGGCCCAGGGCCAGGGTGCCCCGCAAACTGCAACAGGCATCCCATCGTCTCGTCATCGGTCAAGAACCCCAGACTCGGATCCAGCCAAGATGTCGACGGCACCCCTGTCGGCAGAGCCACCCAAATCGATCGACGGATCACAACTGCAGGTCAAAGTCACAGAACTGGACGACCAGCATGTTGCGTTCATACTGGAAGGCGTCGATTTGGCGTTAGCGAACTCGCTACGAAGGACCATGATCGCCGACTTGACGACGATTGCGATCCATTCAGTCGAGTTCGAAGAAAATACAACTGTTCTCCCCGATGAAATGATTGCTCATCGTCTCGGTCTGATCCCTCTAGTCAGTGAAGACCTGGATAAATACCTCAAGAATTGGCAGCGGGTCAGTCACTCATCCTGAAAATCGACAAGCAAATCCCTCCGAATCCTTCAGCTTGACCGTTGATGTGCTGAGCTAACTAGGATATTTCCATTCCCCCTTTTTTCGGTTAGATAGGATTGTACTTGTTTGTCGTACTGTGACGATTGCTCGATCGAATTGGTGCTTTCCAGCAAGAGCACCATGGTCGGAGAAACGCTGGAAGTGACATCAAAAGACCTGGTGATCACCCCCAGGGAAGATGGTGCCCATAGAGGTGATGTTGGTAAACCAGTTCGTGAGTTTTTTTTTTTTTTTTTTTTTTTTTTTTTTTTTTTTTTTTTTTTTTTTTTTACCCCTTGACACGATCTCGCGCTGGATCACTTTCCCGTTTGGAAGGGCTGTCGTATTAAACTATGCTGCAATAACACCTTGGCCACAGAGTTCACATTACCTGGTGGGGAGAAACCTGGTGTTTTGATTACCAAGCTTCGAAAGGGCCAAGAGATCCGACTCAAATGTCGCGCCATCAAGGTTGAGCCTACTCTTTTAGGCTAGAAATCTGAATCTCGGCTTACTTATTTGACTCGCATCTCCTCATGACGTTCGTGGCTTTAGGGGATAGGTCAGGAGCATGCAAAATGGTCCCCCGTGTCGACCATCGGGTTTGAATACGATCCTTATAATCGACTGGGCCATACCGACTTGTGGTTTGAAGTCGGTACAGACCCCAGAGCGGAATGGCCTCTGACGAAGAATGCCAAAGTATGGTTTCTTCTCTTATCCATAACTTTTGTTTGTAAGTTGACTGACATTTGGTTTTTATCGTTTTCAGTACGAGCGCCCTCCTTTAGACGACGAACCAGTCGACTATACCAGCAAGCCTTCCCGGTTTTATTTTGATGTGGAGTCCGCCGGAAGTCTCAAGCCTGATGACATTGTCATCAAGGTAAAAATCTTATCAATTTCTTATGTGGGGCTTTTGACTGCCTGGTCTGATCCCTGCCGTTGCTACAATGCTTACTTTTTTTTCAGGGAATCGAATCTCTAATCGTCAAGCTAGCTGCTGTTCAACAAGGAATTCAAGCGGCTTTGGGCGAAGGTGGGACTGTCAATCCAGATGGGCGGAATACACCTTATATGGGAACACCATTTGGAGGTGGTGGTGGAGCGACACCTGGTTCCCGGCCCGATGGAACCTATTCGACATACGGAGGGGCGACCCCCAACGCACGGAATTTCTCTGAATGGGGACCACCAGCCGCCCCACTCAATCCACCAGGAGGAGCCAATACAAACGGCTACTCTGGATGGGAGTAATGTTCTTCATGGTTGTGCTGGTGGTTGACGCGTCCGCTTAATCGCTAGCTGTGATACCATGTTTTGGAGTATGCAATCATAGATTTGTATTCTGTTACTCTATTGTATTATTTGACCAGCTCGCTCCGCTGTTCGGGTTCTTTGTAATGTCTTCTGTTGAGGAATCGCAGGATACGAAGTTTTTGCAAAACAAAAAGGAAGCCCATGATATCTGCGCTCGCGCAAGTTTGCTGGCCTGAGCTTCGTGAACTTAACATCCTTCAAATCTCCGACACGCGGCTTTTCAACCAAGGATCCAATCACGCTAGTACATAGTGCCATTAGCCTGGGCCAAATGTTATCTTGGCGAAAGGCTTTTCTCTCTCATGTTCTACGTCTGAAATCACCTTACAGCCAGCCCAATCCAGTATTCCTCTCTGCTGCCTACTCCTTGGCCTCGCTCTCACTATGCCCAACGTTGGCAAGTCTCACCTCCGAGAAGCATCGTTTGGCGTCAAGAACCGAACCTCGACGCCAGTAGCCGCGGCGCGAGCCACTTTTCGCGGATCACGTCGCGAGGCGTTGAGTGCATAGCTCTCCCCAGGCTCATTAGAAAAAAAAGCACTAGGCTCGCGACTGCGCATAACGAATTTCCAAGCCAACTGAACGTCAACAAGAACCCAGCATGTGGTCTAGGCCCGTTCATCTGTTAGCGGCCGTTTTGGAACTTGCAGCTAGCACCCACGAGGTTCCACTTACATAAAATTGATAATCCAGGCACGCCCTGTGTTGACATGAGCCATAAGGTGACTTGGACCTAGCATGGAGGGTTAACTCTGCCCCATACACATCTCGTCAACTTGATTTTGCTTCCAGGTCGAATTCTTAACAAGAGCTATTTATCACCGCATGCTGTTGTCTTAACTTTTCCCTCTCTTGGATGTATTCTGCATCTTTCGGTACTTGATTCGATCTGTTTCTGTCTTTGTTTTGACTTTCATCATAATCGTCACTCGCAATTATTTCCATCAAACTTCGCGCAATCTTTTCTCGCCAGTCTGTCGTTAACCTGCCGCAAGTATCTTATACAGTCAATCTGTATCAGTCCTGTCTGTCGACTTTCACTAAGAATACCCTTGCTTTGGCTCAATCTTTTTAAGGAGATTTTTCCTCTAGCGTAGAGTTACGAAAATTTTATTAATCATTATCATGAAGGCCCCAATCCTGTTTTCCTCCGACTCGACACCGCCAAGATTCATGTCTATCCAAGGTTTATCTTCACCCTTTCGGGATCGACCAGTTACTTTGACCGTTTCGTCCCATATCATCGATATTTCACCCTCTCCTCCGCCCCCGGTAATCGCAACTCTCAGCGGCAGGTTTGAAGATGCACTCTCTCCCGGTCTCGACAGTCCAACAGAGACCCATCTCATTGATGAGGTTGATCAAAGGGGCAAGCTTTCTAGCGTGGAGCCAACAAGTCATCACGAACGCCAGCCGATTGGTCTTGGTCTGGGTATTGACACTGGAGAGGGCACCTTTGCAAACTTTCCGTTGGCCTCAGATGAGACCCATGAGAGTTATCAGGAAGAAACACCCCGGCTGGCCAAAAAAATCATCGTACGGTCGGTTGCAGCTAGGCTACTGAGCCGTCGATCGAAACCAAGCCCCTTGCGAGCCTCCTTCGGAAATCGGGAAGCTCTTGATGGGTGGGAAGCTCAGGAATATTTGATAGAAGACGGAGGACGAGAGAAAGAAGCGGATAACATTGAGTATCACGAGCCACATGGTCGATATCTCGGTTTGAAGGGATCTACCGCCAAATCGAAGCCTCTCAAAAATACTCCTTCACTTGTCGTGAAATCACTACCAGAAGCTTTGCCGAGTACACCACATAAGAAAATTGTCGAGTCTGAGAATTCTCCGTTAACCCCACAAATTGCAGCACGCGGACTGCGATTGAGTGAAGCTGGACTGTAAGTAAACAGGGTCTCAACCTTTCACCATTCTGATTCGATTGTTCTAGATATGATAGCACATCTGATGCAAAGCCTGTTTTTCTAGCGTTGGTGATGGTTTTGCACCTGAAAAGAACGGACTAGGTTTAGAGCCCATCCCACTCCAACGTCGCATAGTCGAACTCCAAGAGAGGTGAGGATGGATTTAAATAATCGTGAAGATGCGACATGATTCTTCGTATGAAGTCATAAGTTTTATTGAGCTCCCTTGTTACTCTCCCCCTCCCGCAGTCATCCGACAACTGCCAAAGGATCGCTCTTGATGACGCTGAGTGCTCGAGGTAAATTATTTGGGACGTTGCGTCTTCGTATCAGAGGTCGCGAAACCGATGAGTCTGATGAGACTTTGAAGGCTTCTCTAGCTGCTTCACAAAAGGCAGCTCATGGGCCATCCCTCATCGAGGCCGGCGTCCCATCTCCGGCTAGTTTGGGTCAGACTTATTCGCCTGTATTTTCTGGCTCTCTTCATGCAAGGAACGACCAGCCGCTCGGATTGCCTCCATCACCCGCTTTCGCGACTCATTCGCCAACGCTTCGCGCTACTCCTGGCAGTTTTTCGCCATTAATGCACGATTCTAAAGCTTATTCGCCCTCGATGGTGAATGTAGCCCATGGAATGCCCACACACGCGGGGGCGACTACGATCGTTTTTTCGGTTCTGGCCGGAAGCTTAGGACTTTTTGGAATGGCTCTCATTCTTTTTGCGATTTTTTGGAAGAGAAGCGAAGGAAAACCCGGATTTTCGTTTTGGAGACGTAAGCCGAGAGGTACCGCTTACGACGAGTTCATGGAGGAAAAGATTTGGTGGATGGCAGATAAGAAGATTCAGATACATCGTCAACGCAAGCCTAGCCTAAAAAATTTGATCGCGGAGGCCGATGAGAAATCTGACGCGTGTTCTTTGAAGGATGAAGATGACCGTGCGACGCAGGTGACTCGTAGTACGTCTCAAGCGCCCTCCATCCCGCCCTTAGCTCACATTGTGGATGGAAAATTCAGCATCGATAGCTTGCGACTCGAGTTTCCCTCTCCATCGTCCACAATTTCTTCTTTCTCCTCGGGGAGTAGTGGTAACTACGAAGATCATTTTCGAGATAGGGAATATGATCTTGCCAACAAATTTAAAACTCGACCCGCTTCGAAAAATCCACGGTGCCCCAAGAAATCGATACGCTTGAAGATAAGAACCTCGCAAATCGTACGAGGTCGGATAGCAGATCGACCACTCTATCCAAAGCTTCGCTTAAAAGTATCAGTTCGATTGCCTCTTTCATCATGAGCATGACCAAGTTTGATTCGTCATCATCGGGGAAGAAAAAGGGGAAAGTAGAGTTAGGGATCAGCAGTGAAGACTACAAAAATAGGCATGAATCGCTGAATAGTATGGACGACCCGTTCAGTAAGGCGTCTCCGAAATGTACCAAGAAAGGAAGCAAGGGAACGCTGAACCAGCCTACTAAGCGGTTGGACTCTCACGGCAGTCCAATCAGGCCAGCATCAGTTCATTTGGAGAAGTTTGACTATTCTCCTGGATCGCCCGAAGCTCCGAAAAGGCCCAAGACCATGTCTTTCATCACGCCTGCCATTCTCATTACCGATCATCCCTCTGAACTCATTCCGCCCTCTCCTCCGCGTTCTTCTACCTATAGCCAAAGGCCAGAGTCTCTTGGAAGTTTTTTGAGCCGCTATACTAGCTCTAATAATAGGCTGGACTACCATCTTTCCCTTCATGAGAGTGATCTGTCGAACTCTAAACCCTTCTCAGAAGAGTTTTCGACCGCTCTCTCAAATCCCAATATTTACGATGGGCCCACCATACCTCAATCGGCTGCATCAAGAGTTGAAAGGTCGCCTAGCCCACGGTCAAGTGTTTTGACCTCCAGGCTTGATTGGGCGGCCAAAGATCCTAGCATCAACCTGATATCGAACGGTCTCGGCAATTGGTCGCCTCGTCAGACTCTAGACCTATCGACGGCGGCGTTTGATCCCTCGATGAAAAGGTCTAGTTTGAATACGGTGAACTCTGCTCAAGCCATTCGAGATTTAGCCGCGGTAACTGAAGATCTCAGGATTTTGATCGACTCGGAATTGGATCCCGACTCCTCATGGGACTCACCAAGTCAGTTTCACCAATCTATTCCTGATTGGGTGACTCTACCGACCAGCAGCTTCCCGGTCAAGCCACCCATGCGGCCTCCAAAGTCCGCCAGTAGATACAGTAACCGAAAGCCGATAGCCATAGAGTTCGAAAGTGCTTCTTTGCCTTGCTCGCCGGATGACGCAAGTCCCATGATTGGTTCACAGTATCCGGATGAGTACAGAAGCCTATCAAGTTCCTCTCGAGTTTTATCAGCCGCAAAACATAAGACTGGTCAAACGAGTCGGTCGACGTCAACTTCGAAAAAGAAACGTATCGCTCCAGGCAGCCAAGTTCCTAAATCGAACTCTGATTCTTCGATCGACACCGCCCTCTCAACTGGATCGAATGCTAGTCTTTTCGAAATCGGAAGCTTACATACCGCTCAGAGTGTGCGTGGCGCATCTGCCGAGTTTGTAGCTCGACAAAGCATATTACAATCCATCGAAGCCTATAACCGACTGAGGATGAGCACCGGTGATGCAATCATTCAATAAACCAGCTGTGAGCGTAATCTCGATCTTTCGATTGTTTGGCCTCTGATCAAGATCCTCGACAAACTGATTCGTACATGAATTCAGATACCAATCAAGTCAGGGTTGCAACCCAGGTAGTAATTATAATCACACCCTTTTGAAATCATCTTTGTTTTCTCTTATTCAAGTCCATCTTTCTCGAGATCATTCAAGTCAAGTTTAATGTTTCTTTTTTTTTTGGTGGTCCAAACCTTATCAATCTTTTCTCGAATCTTCTTTTTTTTTTTTACACCGAAGATATTTTTACTCAATCCGGTCGTGCAATTTTCTGACTTGAAGCTGAGGATGAATCAAATCTCATAGCTAAGCTCAGCTATATGGTTGCTCGGATGAATAAACAATTTTAAGTGTCTCAGTTCAAAGAGTGAAATAGAGTCGAGCACCCTGAGACTTAGAACCCACAACCTCAACATCTGTGAGCGAAGCTATGACCATTATAAGCGAAGTGCGCCATGCGTGATCTTGAGTACATTGGTTATGTATGCGTCGTGTGATGAGTGAATGCCCCAATTCTGTTTGAAAGTCTAACACAAAGATTATTAAGAATATAATGTATGTATGTACATACAATGGGATGAAAAAAATAATCAGAATAATTGTGCTAAATCAGTGGCATCTCTTCATGTACATGTTTCAAAATAGATTTGTCAATGAAAGTATATATATATATATATATATATATATATCTAATTACTTTTATTGCTGCGATTAGATAATTGAGCAATGGTTTCATGCCTACAATGCAATTAATTTTTTTTTTTTTAAAAAAAAATGGCAAGGTGGAAAAAAAAAACTCAAAAAAACAAGCTTGATGAAAAAAGAAAAACCAAACAGGTTTGGAAGGTTGAAATTCTTTCTTCTTGGATAGATTTTGAAAAAGGATGGAAGGGAATATTTTTAATGAATAGAGTGGACCTGAAACTGATTAGAAGGAAATTTGATTGGTTTTTTTTTTTTTGCCTTGTTAGGATGGCAAAGATGTTGAGATGGTGATTTTAAGTTATGTAACCAACTCATACATGCTTTCCCAAGCTCTTTAAGCATCCAGTGTTTCAAGAATTTAATTTTTCTTGTCTGTTTGAATTTGGAGGTGCCCTTGAGTTTTTTAAGGTCTTTTCAAACCAAAGTGAGTTTGGAATAGAGTCAAATAACATGGCTTTAGAATCCATTGTAACCAGGGAAAAGCTCCATGCATTCAGCTGTTTCATAATCTTGATTCCCACCATAAATTGATGGCTAGAAGGGACCTATATTCTAATATATATATATATATATATATATATATATATATATATATATATATATATATATATATATATATATATATATATATATATATATATATATATATATATATATATATATATATATATTCTAAAAAAAAAAAAAAAAAAGCAAGCCAAGAATTTATATCAAACTTGGAGAATAGGGTTTCAAAAATATCAAAAAAATTCCTTAAATTATTTTTTTTCATCAACCAATCAGGTACACTGGCATTTATATCAAGAAAAAAAAAGAGCCGTCATGTTGAGATGGATCAAGTGGAGTGGGAGCTGGGTGGGGGAATGGCGAACACAGTAAATGTGATCTCTAAGGCTGAATCAACATCCTTCAAAGTTCCTGGGTGTTCCAAGTTTACAGACTGTCACACAAGTCCAGTCAAGCCAATGTATTTTGGCTTGGTACTAGTCAGAGCTAGCTGACATAGTCAAAATGATTATAAATATGGAAAGTAATATTATTAATCTTCATAATTGAGAATAAGATCATAATCAAAAATTAAAATTAAGAAAATTGAAAAACCAGAAAAGGAGTGGGAAATGTGCAATGATTATTACCAAGATGTATTTGTGGTGCCAAATTAGATATGGTTTCCCACTGGTGCCACCATCCAGTTCCTGCCCCTTCATGGATCTAGGGTATTAAAAATATACCTCCCTCTGACTCCTTGTATCCTCTGATTTTGTGAACTTGTGGGCAGAAATCAGGTCATGAGAAACCCAAATATGAAAGGAAATTCAAATATAAATTTTTTAGATTTCTAGTACTTCCTTTTCCCTCCAGAAAATTGGATTAACATCAAAAATAAGACATTCTTTTCAATTTTTCCTCCCCTTATCTTTCCAAAGGATTTTCCAAATTTTGAGCTTGCAGTCTTTTAGTGGGCATTGATAAGGGCAAAAAACAATTATTTGAGGATTTTGTTTTAGCTTTTCTTTTCACAAAAATTCATAATTAAAAATAAAAAAGTGGAATTTTTTACTCTAAATGATCAATTCAATAATCAATAGAAAAAACAATTATGAAAAGTTCAGCAAAAAAATAAACAAATAATTCAGTCAATATCAACTTGTAATACTTTCTTTCTTGGAGTTTTATGTTTTTTAGGAGGAAACAAAATCTTCAAATCAAGTTCCAGGTCATTTTGAATCAAATATTCCCATTTTTGTGATTGCTTGTTAGAAAAAAAATAGTATCATAAATGGCTTCAAAAGACACCCCAAAAACTTCCTGTTATGGTTGTAGATTCAACAATTATTTTTAGGTAAATAATTTATCCTAAGAATCCCCCAAAAATTTTTTTGTGTCCTTTTCAATTCCCACTAAAATAGTGCAAGCTCAAAATTTGGAAAACTCTGTGGAAAGATAATGGGAAAAAAAATTGAAAAGAATGGCTTATTTTTGATGTTAATCCCATTTTCTGGTGGGAAAATGAAGTACTACAAATCCAAAAAAAAAAAAAAAAAGTTGAATTGCCTGTCATATTTGGAAAATTTCTGTCTGTTCAGATTTTTAAAAATAATAGAAAGAAAAAATTAAAAATGTGAAAAGATTTGAGATGTAAATTGTTTTTTTTCAATTTTTTGAGTGTATTTTTGAAGGCCTTTAAATTGGCCAAAACTTTCATCTTTCTTTTACAGAGGTTTTGGATGCCTGTCTAGGCACTCATTTTTTTTTTACCATCCCACAAAACTGCAAGAAATCAAGCATTTCAGCGCAGATTGAAGATGTTGCACGACATTGTTAGGATGTCAAAACCACACAAAATAAAGGTTTGGGGGTGTTGTGGTGAAAGAAAGTGTACTGATTTTTCTATCAGCAACAATCCTTCTCCTTTCCTGTGATTTAATCAATTCTCCTTGTAAAAATACCTGCCTCAATCCAATTATATCAGAAAAGCTTCCTCCACAATGACAATAACCACAATCCGCAAAACCTAGAAGACAATCCCTTCCTTCCTTCTTCTTTTTGTTATGAATTGGTGCCCTTCAGACTTACCTACAATTACTATTCAATGAAATAATAATAACTGATAAATAAGGACTCGGCAATGAGCTCTGTAATATAAATTTTCTCTGCTAAATAATCAAAGATACTCCACAATAAGATAATTTATTCTTCCCCAATATCATGATATCATGATATGATACAACAGAAAGGACAATCCCTTATATATAAAACCCAATAATCTAACTCCAAAACAAAGAAATGAAACAAAATAAAGTCTTCCTCTGCACTGCCTTCCCCCTGATTCCAGCAATGATCTCAATTACCATTAGTTGTGATCTTCTTAGTCAATCCCCCTGCGTGCATTAGTTGTGGCTTTAACTGCAACCTCCAATAGCCCTACTAGTCAATTGGCCAAGATATTTGTTACTAATTACAGATTCCCAACAATCTTTGTTAGAGGATCCCCTTTGATCCTGCATACTGCATAACAAAATATCCCCACCAATTGTGCTTGCAGATCTCCTTCAACCCACATACTTCAAACAAAATATCCCCAACAATCTTCCTTGTGGATAACCTTTGGCCCGCATGCTGCATCCTCAACTTTTGTGTCCTATTGTCCTAACAATTACATACCCTTCTGGAACCCCCACCACATACCCCAAATTGAACCCTTGGATACATCTTAATAGCTCTGATCATTTACTTCCACATTTATAAAAAAACAATCCTAAATCCATAGCTGCAGGATGTGGCTGATTACTTTAACACAACTCTTAACAATTTCAAAAGGCAAAATTCCGGCTCAGCTTTGCTATTTTGCTGCGGATCCCACATCTGCCCACCTGCTGAGCCTTTGTCTTCCTCCGCAGGAGTAGGCAATAAGCCAAACTCAGCATTGCTTCCTATTTTTCTGCAGATACCACATCCACCCACCTCTGAGCCCACTTGTGTTTGTGTCTATAAATAACCACCACAGTGTGAAAAAAATAACACCCTATAATTAAAGGACAGGAATTTTTTTCCAAGATTTTTTCCTCAATACTTGTAAAAATTTATTGCTTTCCTCCAAGAAATTCAATATATATATATATATATATATAAGAATAAACAAAAATATTGAAAGGTTAACCAAAAATAAAACAAAACTTATGAATGAAACTTGTAGAAGTGAATCCTTTTAGAAACAAATTCCAACCTCTAGAGAAAGGGAATTAATAAAGCTAGCCATATTAAGGTATTCAACTCTGCAATTTTTTATGAGCTTATTCAAGATTCAAAAATTTATAACTCAAAATCAAACCAATAAAAACTTTGAATAAAAATAAATTATTATATATTTTTATTGTTATTTAAATTTTTTGTTCATTCTTTCAAATATTTTTTGGATTTCTTGGAGGAAGAAAATTAATTTGTACAATTATTAAAATATATATATATATATATAAATTCACTTCATTCTATGATTTTTCATTTATTACAGTATTGTAGATCCTGCCAATAGGCTAATTTGAAATATTCAATTTTTATTTTGAGATGATCCTAATTATTTTGAATAATTTTTTAAAAGCTTCAATGATTCATTTTATTCACATGCCAAGGCAAAAATGCCAAAATATTTTGTGTGCATATTTCAAAAGGCCAAATGATACACCATGTGTTGGCATTTGAAAATTTTTATGCCAAAAAAGATGATATGTGGACCTGTGCACACCACTATTCACCAATAATGGGGTGTGCCATTATTCATTCAGTGGAACCCAAATAGCCATGCCAATTATATATTACATGAATGGAAAAAATAAATTTTAAACCAGTAAATAAACAGTATTTTCCTCTACTAACTTCATTTCAATAAGTTAAAGTCGCCTTCAAACAGTTATTTTGCACCTTCATTGTGTCATGCATCATGAATTTTTCCATGAGCACAATACATTCATTCCCAGTATCTCAATAATAGAAATTCTTATCTAACAGTAAATCTATTTGTTTTCCCACCTCATTTGTATTTAATTTAATTTTACACTCATCTCCTTTCTATAATTATTTATCCTGCAGCTAACATGAACCTTGGTAAAAAAAGATTCTCATTTTGCAGTTCCTTTTAAAATCTTGCGCAAATTATTAATTATGCAGCTAGAGTGAAAATTCCTCAGGTTGTTTCTCAACCATGGATTATATTATAAACTGCCTTCAGAAAAAAAAGCTTTGAGCCCAATTATTTTTCCCTCATTTATTTGATTTCATATTTATTTGATTTCATACTTATTTGATTTTTATTAATAGAAAGTGTTGCATTAAGATTTTGCCAGTTATCCATTCTCAAAACATTTCCCCCAACCCTTGAAATATAATTCAAAGAATTAAATTTGAAATTCTAAGAAATATTTCTATTTTAAAAGTTTATTTTAGAATTGGTCTCTTCAATTTTAACCTTTCCCAGCTGATTCCCATGTTCCCATAAGGTATTTAAGGTGGGAATGTGAGATTAAATCAAATAAATAAAATCAAAAAAATTGAGAAAAATTGTTTTTCCTTCAACTATATATTCATTTTTTAGATCCTTTCTTTTTAAAACAGGATTTCCCCCTTGTCTCTTGTAGCAATAATTTTTATAGGCTATGAAAAAATAGCACTGAATGGGAATGGAAACCCTTGGACTCTGCCCCTTATTTAAAGTGAAACTATGGGGAGACACTCAAAGACCTTTGTTAAAATAAGGATCATGCTTGATGAAGTGCCAATAGGAGAGCTTTGAAAAAACTAAATTGAAGTTGATGAGAAAATAGGGGACAAAAACTTGAGTAGCAAGCAAAAAAAAAAAATAACCAGCAGGATAAAACCTGAAGCATCAGTCCATTAGTGCATGAAAATCAAATGAAAAAAATCTAAAAGATCAAGAATGAGGAAAAAAAGAATCAAAAATCCAACCTGATGAAGTGCAAATAGGAGGGAAGAAATAAATTAAATTTGAAGTTGATGGTACAAGAAGGGATAAAACTTTGATGAGTGAGGTAAAAGAATGAGTAGTGACAATTAGAAAGGAAAACTGAGGAAGACTGGAATGAATTTAAGATAGCCAGATAAAATAATAGTTCATTAAGGAATCCCTTAAACCAACTATTTTATATTTCTTTTCACCTATTCCCATTAAGCCTGTGATTTAATCCTCTTTGTCATATTTTTCTCAAGATTGTAACACAACCCCATTCTTGAAAGGATAATGTAGGCTGAGAATTTCAAGCAAATATTTTTCAAGGGATTTGAAATTGGGAATCAAGATCTTGGAAATTATTTCAGATTTTTTTCCTCACTGTGAAAATATTGCAGCTTTCAAGTGTTAATTTTGAGGTTTTTCCAAACCATCTGAGACTTGAAACCAGATGAAAATTTAAATTTTGATGAAGAGGTTCCTCCAAGGTAGAAACTGAAACCATACTGTGAAATTTGAGCACCTGAACACAAGAAGAAGGATTTTAAAATAAAATAGCTTGGAGAGTGTGATAAAAAGTTGAAAAACCCTAAGCAAGTGTTTTATAGTGTTGATGAATGCATAAAAATCTGTCTCAATGGTTGATGGTTTTATAAGAAATTTTTTCATAAATTTACATCCAATAAATCCATAGAATGTAATATTGATTCATAAATTTCTCTCCAGTTGGGCAGCATATCATATTTTTCACTTCTGTGGCCAGAAAAAACTTTCCAAATTCATGAATTCACTAAAAAAATTAAGTTTTAAATGTTTGGCTTTGTATCAATACCACAACAACAAAGAATTTCTTATTTTTTATCATTTTATTAATTAAAAATTGATACAGATAGATCTTAATGAATGCAATTTCAGCTTTTTTTCTAGACAAGACAGCCCAATAAAACTAAAGCATCATTTCAAGTGAAATTGATGTTTGTAAGATTGTTGTTGGTAGGTAGGGTATGATAGTCAAGAGGAAGAGGAATGGAAGCATTCCAACAGGAAACTATTCCAAATCTGTGAACAATTTTCATCATATACTTATATTTATTTAAAGAGATCATTTCATTGGATTTATCACAGATTGCCCTCATCCATAGAAAAAAATCAAATTTAATTAGATTGCAAATCTCAAAAAATTGCTTCCACCTCCTTCTAAATGATTAAAAATTAATTTTTATGAAAGAAAATGAGCACCAAGGAACCCTGAATTTCCAAAAGAAAAAAAGAATGGTTTGAAGCTTCTGGGCCTCAAGTTCACAGATAGTAAAAATTCACAGAGCCCCCAATAAAAGCACTGCAGGCGCTGTTTAGGAATTTCAAAATTTTCTTTGAAAAAAGACCTTTTCCAGGTTGGAATTATATGCCTAAAACCCTAATTAACTTGATGAGAATTTGATGTTACACCATAAAATTACAGAACCCACACCTCACACCCATCAGAAGCATTTAAGTTTTTTATTCTGCATTCATTTCAATCTCCATTAATATTTTTGAATCCAAAAACCTTTGTTTTTAGGTCTTTCCATAGACAATAAATTTGAATTCAAAATTTCCAAGGATCCACAGATGGTAATTCTATTTGACAAAGGTCCCATTGGTGTTGCTCTTGCTCTTGTACACCCACAGGGTTTTAAATTATTCTTCCTCCAGATTAATCTGGGAAGTTTCACATCACCAATGCTCTTCCACATCCATCAATTCCATGTAAATGCAGGTATAAAAATCAGCTACATACAAATACACAGCTAAGTCCTTGAGAAACTGTGGATCCCTTAATCCGGCTGTTTTGTTTCATATTAAATTTCCCTGATTTAAACTTCCAGAAACCTTGATTATTTTGTGTATTAAACAATTAAGGCCAATGTTTTTGGGTTCAAAAGACTATGGAGGGACAAAGGAACAATATTTTTCAATCTTAGGAAGTTTTCCCAGGCTGGGAATAGTCAAGAAAATGGTGGAAAAAGGAGAATTACTTCACATATCTGGGTCAGATGGTGTCACATACCCACCCCACATACTAGGAAGCGGAAAGGATTTAGGGGGAAATGGCGGAAAGGAGAAAAAAAATTTCTACAAGAAATTCCAAATTTAGGAAGGCTAGCCTTTGAATTTTGAACTATTTCTAAAATTCAAGTGCAAGGTGCAAGGTAAGATCTTTTAATAAGGAAGCTGAGGCAAAGCTTGATTTCAAACATGAATTCAGAAGAAGGAAATAATGTATGAAATTAAATAACTGAGGAAACAAGTGGCATGCAAGAAAATTTCCCTTTAAGTTAATCTACATTTTATTGCATATTATTAGATACAAACTGATGATTTACTCTCTAGCTAGGGAAAAGAAAGGATGCAAAAAATTTACATAGATGCAAGACTAAATGAAATGACAAAATAAAAATACAAGCAGGTTATGAAAACATATGAGTGGTAATAAAATGAAATTCAATAGATTGAGTAATCAATGTAATGAAGGCAATAAAATCAGACAGATTCCTTGGGATGAAAGATTTCATGACTTTCAGAAAGTAGTTAACAATTGAATTGCAAGGTTTGGCTATTTTTAATCAATTAATGGAGCCAAATTGAAAGGGTAGTTAATTTTGTGCAAGATTGTTGGCTAGCTGGAGATTGAAGTGCAATGTTGTGAGACCAATTGCATGATGAAATTTAGCTATTGGTAGATAGTACTGCAAATTTCAGGAGAAATTGCAAGTGCTGACTGAGTAAACAGAGATAGAAGGTCCCTTGTAATTAAAAGCTAAAAGTAGATTGCATTTTATTGTGAACTTATTTTAGTGTCATGATTTTAGGCTGATGTTAGATGATACTGAGAACAGGAGTATATGCTGATTTGATTTTAAAAAATAACCCAGGAGCTTTGGAGTATTGTGGAAACAAGAGAGCAATACTCCCCTAAGTTGTCCTCTCGTTTGGAAGTTATTGGTCCAAGCATCTGTAAGGAGGTTTAGTTTTGATGGTTTTTGAGAAAGAGAGAGATAGTTAGAAGAAAAAGATGACTAAAGAAAATGATTTTGTATATTCTTGCCCTTCAATCCTTCCCCAATCCTTTGGTGATAAGATATATATGATGAGATCCTCATACAACCTGGAGCTGAGAGTGAGGTTTTAAGTCCTCCCTCTCAACCCTAACCTAAGTACAAGGGAAACTGAAAGCCTAACAACAAAAGAAAGAACCCCTAAAATCCAGAACCCTAGCCCAACCGTAACCCATACCATCCAAACCCTTTTGCCATTACGTACATCTGGTTTGTCCTTCTCATGGCGCGGCCCTTGGCTGCGCCCTACTTGGAGCCCCCTGTGTTTATTGGTCCGCGCGCGTCTGTGGATCCTGTAATCCTCAGATTGGTCTGCGCCTACGCTTGCGTGTACAACCCGGCAATTGCCCAACTCCCGCTTTCCAAACTTGGTTGGGTTGGCCCCATTACTTGTTCTGCTTCATCCAAGCAGGTCATGAGACCACCTCGCCTAGAGTGGGCCCAAACTGCACCAAATGCTGAGCCTGGCCTACCCAACTGCTGAGCGCGCAGCCCTCAATGCACTCCCCAATCCAAGTTTCTAAATACAACACCACAGCATGACAGATGGAGAGGTAGGGAAGAGGGAAGATTTGGAGTTTGAAAGGAGGACACAACAGCCAATTTGCAAAAATAATTGAGTCCAGGTGCAGATTTAAGATATGTAACAGGAAAGAATACATGAAAATGGGATTAGGAGGAGGTAGAATACACATAATTTCATGTTTTTGAAACAGAAGAAATAGAAGAAAATTAAAAAATCAATGTGACATTCAGAGAAGCAAGAGAGGGATTCTTTAGAGCAGAATACATGAATCAAGACACAAAAAAGACAGTAAATCTTCTGATTTGAAAATTGTATTTTTTTTGATATGGTGATAAAATTGGGAATCATTCCTCAGCCAAACATGAGTGGTGGAAATCCCTGTAACCAAAAAATATGGTCCTCCAAAGCAAAGGGGAGAACTGAAAGGAATTTTTTTTGTAGGATTATAGCTTGAAATCCAAAATGGAAGATTCAACTGAGATCTGGTAGAAAATTAAACCAAAATTCATACAGACTTCTCATAGAGATGGATGAATCTAGAGAAAACCTTTTGAAGAAAACAACTTTCCTATTAAATTCACCCTTGGGGTGTCAAAACATGTTTTAATAGCAAGGAAAAAGCCTTCCCCCCCCTTTTGTGGTTGCCTATTTGGAAAAAGGGGTTTTTTTGCCATTTATGTGGCTCAAATTCTGTGTGTGATTCCATTTAAAGAATAAAATTTTTAGAACTGATTATTTGCAAACTATTTTCCTTTTTCAGATACAACATACTTGATTGAAATTCTGGCTTGATTGACAGCTAGTATAATGAAATTTCTCAAAGAATCAAATTTATTATATTTAATCTCCAATGCATAGATAAATCTATATTTTGAGTATCCATTGATAATATTAAAAAAATAAAAGTTAATATCTTTTTTAAAAGGTGTAAATGGTCCACAAAGGTCCATGTGAATTACTTCCTGATTGTTTTTGGGAGTAGGGAGATTTAAAAAAATTAAATTCAACACATCTTAGCCAGTTTGAAAACATGTAACACAGAAAATGCAAGGTCTGGATCAGGGTATTCCCCCTTCAGGCATGCAAACCTGGGATGATCAAGTTACCAATTCAAGTAAAGATATTTTGACTATTCAAACCTAGTAATCCAGCTAACTCCCTCATGAATAAAAAAAAATAAACCTCTACCAATCCAAATTCACACTAAAATCCTCAGTCTTTGTTTTCAGCTTCAAATTCTCTGATACTCTTTGTTCTTTGCATCAAAGGATATTCACTCCATGTATCTGTCAAGATCTACCTTGACTACTTCCTCTGCCAAAGCTAACCTTGCAATTCTACCTCAGTAATATTAAATGAAAGTTTCTGCACTGTTCTACTATGGTATATCCATTAAAAAAATTCTACACTCCAGAATAATCTCTTGCTGATATTTTAGATTTATAAAATCCCAAGCTGCTATAAACAGTGATTATATTGGAATATTCAGAATACTGTTTCTACACACTCCCTTTTGTACTAGTGACATGGGACATCCTGATAAAATGACATCATCTCTATTGTGTGCGTGTAGTCACCATTCCCAAAGTAATTTTTATTGATCTGAATACTCAATTTTCATATTATTTTTTTTTCAATATTCCCTTTGTTTGACTATTTAAAATCCTTCCTTTATTTCCACTTTTCATTCCTTAGAATCTAATTATCAATTATTATACACTTTTGAAAGTCTGCTGACCTTGACTGCTTTTCAAAATTCCACACTCAAATTCCCTTTTTAATTGAATTGATTGGGCCCAGTCCCATCCTGATAACCTCAGAATTCCTCAAAGCATTCCCCAGCTTCCTCAAGCTTCCTTGAAGCCATTCATTTCTTTCTTGATTCCTACCTTATTTTTCATTAAACTTTTATTGTGAATCCTCAAAGTGGCACAGATTTTTCTGGTGAAAGCATAGTTAATTTCTCCATAGTTCCTAGTTCTTCTCCTGTTCTCAGATTCTGGCCCAACTCCAACAATTTTTCTACCTTGTACTCACTATTCTTTTAGAAAAACATCTTGTGCCAGGGACACCCAAAGAAGATTTCTTCCTGCTTCCTGTGCTTCAAGAACTTCCAGAGTTGATTACTGAGTTCCCTCTGCTCCTCATACCAAAATCAAATGAATCAATGTTAGTTGTTTTGGCAAAGATCATCCAAATGAGGCTCTTTTGCCACCCTGTCTTGCAGCATAGTTCCAATGGCTCCTCTGAAAAGGCTCATGTTAGGCTTGCACCTCAATCTCTGGCCCAGGGAAGCTCAAGAAACCCTCAGGAATTCATGTATTGTGTGATTTTGAAACTCACAGGCATAGTGAACCAAAAAAACAATGGTTTTCCTAGGTTCAAGACACCTGGAATGAAGCAACCCAATACATTTGATTGCAAGAATCCTTGTGAATTCAGGCCTTTAATTCAAACCTGTAAACCTCTCTTATATAAAAATCCATCTTCCTTCCAAATAAATTCTGACAAGGGCCTGTATGCCACAAAATACCTTGAAAAAAAAGCCAGCATCTGGTTCAAACCATATATCAATCATATTGAATTTACAAACCCAAACAACCTTATCAACAATTGTGTTATTTTGGAAGAACAGTTATTCACCCTGTTTTGAAAAACTCACAAGAAAAACTCTGAAGAAACCAATTTAGAGCTTTTGAAGAAAAAGGAAACCAGATGTTCCTTGGAATGTATCTTGAAATTTTTCTGCCTTCAATCTCAAATTTACTGAAACAAAACCCCCCTGATGTATATTTTTAATAAGTATTGGCCTCTTGGATTTCCAATTATCTCTATGTTCAGGGAAAACCAGTCATGAAAATTTCCCAGCTCATCAATAAAACTGTGGGTATTGACTGAAACCACCAGGAATGCTCACACCAAGGACAACTACATGAGAAGCAGAAGAGAAACTAAATTCAGGCTAAATTTGAATCCCTCATCTCAAAGAAAGACCCAAAGCCTCAAACCAGCAAGAAGGAAAACCTCAAACAAAACTCAAAGAAGTAAACCTCCAATCTAAACCAAGTAGCAAGTGCTACACCTTCCACAAGCCATATCCAGGTTTAGCACTTTTGGTACTTGTGCTGAAGCTATGGTAGAATTGCTAGAGATATGTGGCTAACTTGTGGCAGTAATTTCAACGGTTAATCTTTGGCTGGATTCTAAAACATTCAAATTACATAATTCAATTGAATAAGATATGGAAGTTTTGCAATAATTGTGATGTATTGATTATACAACTTTTTATTAAGTGTTTCTGTGGTATTACAATACCAATAAAAAGAAATGAAAAGTCCATTTGAGATAATTGGGCAAAGGCATGCCTCCAAATCTTGAACCAATTAAGAAAAAATTGATTTGTTTTCACTGTTTTTTTCATGCTGGTGTAAAAGATTTGACAGGCAAGCACTAAATCAACTGAGTTGAATTTTTTCTATTCAATTTTATCATCTATATACATATATATATAATTCCTTTCATTTTTTAAATTGAAATGACAGGTAAATTAGTTATTTTCTTTCTTCTTCTCTGCATTTCTCAAGTTAATTTTGGTTTTGATTTTTCTTAATTTTCATTAATTTTTGAAATTTTTTCAAATTTTAAGATTTTTTGAAAAAAGAACCATTTATTTTTTGAAAGAAAAAGTCTTTTGGTATTTTTCCTACAAACAAAAATGGAAAAATAAATATCTGAGTAGATGATGTTTCTCTACCTTCTTTTATGTTTCATTGCAAAAAATAAATAATCAAAGAGAAAGCTGACTGAATCAGTCAATCAAATTTGTTTGTCTATACACATTTTTATCAACTGAAATAATGAGACAAGATGGTTGGTTTTTCCAAAGCCTCCCAGCATATGACAAGATTGTCTGCAGGCTGGTTAGTTTTACTGAAACCAGACAGCATATGACAAGGTCATAGAGGGCCCATGAAAACAAGTCCAATTTAATTCCAACTGCATTTTTCTCTTCTTTAGGGCCTCTAACCTTACTGCTTAGCTTGTTCTTTGGCATTTTCAAAAAATAACAAATCCAGATAATAATAAAAAATGAAGGAAATCAAAATAAAAAAAAAAAGTAAAAAAGATAGGAAAAATTCATAAAAAAAAGAAAAAGAAAAAATATCTTTCTTGAAAAAAAAAGGAAAAAATTAAAAAAAGGGAAAAGGCTGAGCTCAAAACAAGGAGACTAAAAAAATTGTAAAAAAAAAAGAAAGAAAGAAAGAATCTGAAAAGGAAGCAGAAAAGAGAGCAGAGGGCTCAATTGATCCAAAAATGTTAAGGTGAAATCATAAAATTGAGATTGAGAGATTCCAAAGTGAAATTCAATTTTGAAAAAAAAGGACATAAGTGAATAGGAAAAACAAATTATAGAAAATCAATAATAAGATATTGAATAAAAATTAAATGAAAATTGACCCATCATAAAAAAAAAATTGATTGAAAATATTTAAAATTATTTTGATTAAAAGGTGGAAAATATTCACTAGAGGCTATGGCCATCAAAAAAACTTTTGCTACTTCATTGAAATATGCTTGATGTGGAATCAGGCTATGAAAAGAGGTGTTGTTGTATTCTTGCACTAAATTAAAATTTTCTGAATTCCATATAAAATTCCATATGATGTAAGAATTGTGATTAATACATTGATTTCCCTTGATACTTTCCAAGACATTGGTAAATCCATACTGATGGATTACAAGATAAATGTCTTCTGAATTCTAAGTTAAACTCATTTTCTGCATCAGAGCCATCAAAAGCACCACAAACAATTCCTGTTGCTGCATCTGCTGGCAGGTGCAGTGTTTTTTTTTCATGGTGAGAGGCTTTCAAAGATGAAAAACATTACTGAGGTCTGATAGTGTGGATTTGGATTCACCAAGGTTGATGGTTTGTCTTGATGAGTGAGATTAATTGGTTGCTAGGTGTGACCAGTCAAAAGATGGAATTCCAAAAGCATTGTTGGAAAAAATTGATTGTGTGAATGCAATAAGTGTGTAGACACAATTGAAAACCATTGTTTTCAAAATTGCTATGAATGAGTATAGACTAAGCTATAAATAGAATAGATTTTTGGTGCCATTTAACATGAGAAAGGGATTTCATACCACCAAGCCAAAAACACTCCAGGTAATGTCCCCCCATTAATTCAAGGTAAAAATATTGCTGTTTGTGGTTGCATTCCTCAGTTTTAGTAAGGTGGGGATTTTTTCCTTGTCAGGCCAACCAGCTTTTCTCTGCATAGCCCCCAAAGCCAAGCAAGTAAACTGTTGTGTTTGAGTGGCTGAAAAAGATGGCTGAGAAAGAGATGGGGAGGAGTGTTTAATTCTGAGGATAGGAGGAGGTTACTATCTGACTTAAGGGGTCCAGAAACAAAAAGATTCAGAATTGTTTTGGTGAGTGGTTCCAGAGGAGAAGGGAAGAATTGAATGGTTTTTTATTCAAGAAATCATGAAATAAAGATTATATATAGACAAGAGGAGAACCACAACTTTGTCCTTTAACAACAAGGAATATTCAATAAGATAAGATGAGATGAAATGGTTGAGAGATAAAATGTAACAGTAATTATCACAAAATTCACAAGAGATGACATTTATGTGTCAAGATCAGGTGAAAGGTGGATGAGATTTCAGCAAGAAGAGTACAAGTATTGGAAATAAAATAATAAGGTGGACTAGACAGCTAAAATTATGAGGACATGGATGAGGTGGTTAGGAAAGCAAGAGATGTCACAAACATACATAAATAATAGGGTGTATCAGAGTTCACCAAACCCCCCATTTTTTATTTTTGGTTTCAACCCAAATCTGCCATTAAAAACCCGCCATTCAAAATCAATAAAACCCACTTATTTCACATCAGATGTGTCAGAGTTACCTGAAAATAAATGGGTTTTTTGAAATAAATTATTTAAAGGGTTTCAGCGCCTCAACCCATCATTCCACATCATTACCCCTGGTTTCAACCTCTGACCTTGGAAAAATTCTACCTCTAACCTCATCAAAAAAAAAATATTCATTGCTCTTCATCTCTCCATTGCTATCCTCATCACTTCATTGCTATCCTCATCACTTATCACTCCCATCACTTTATCACTTTCATCAAATCCTAACTCTCATTGCTTTATCCCTCTTGTCACTTCATCACTCCCATCTCTTCCTATCCTCTTTGCTTCATCACTCTACTTTAACACTCTCATAGCTTCATCACCCTCATCACATTATTGCTTTCATCACATCCATCCTTGCATCACTTCATCAATTCATCCCCAATTTCATCACACCCCTTCATCACTTCATCACCCCATTTCTTCATTGCTTCATCCCTCTTACTCTTTTTAAATGGCCCCTCAGCAAACCTCCCCCCTTCAAATCCACTAAAAAATCAAATGGACCAAAGCAAACATCCCCCAGGAACTCAAAATCCAAAAATCCTCCCCCATCAGCTTCCAAAGGCTCAAGTCATCTCAAGAGAGATGATCACATCATCCTTGTAAACTGGCTCAAAATCCCATCCAACTAAAATGCTTGCTTTGGATCCAAAAATGAAATACAAGTTGGCCAACCTCCATCCTCTAAGGTCATTGGTTATCTCCTGATGGCAAATGAACTGAAGAATAAAACCAAAGGTAGGCTGGATCTTTCATCCAAACAGATGAGGGAGTGATTCAAGAACTATTAAGCCAAGTACAAAAAAGCCCACTCATTGTCAATCTACACTGGCTTTGGTATCACTGAATCCAATAAAGCCAAGGGAATCAACTTGGTGGTTGATGAGTTGGACTCAATTTTTCCTTTTGATATTCAAATGGATGAATTCTTTGGAAAGAAGGCCAAAATCACCCCTTTAGCTGCTTTTGATGCCCAAGAATTCAATTCAGTTGATGCTGAGGACTTATCTGGGGATGCTCAGCCTAGCAATGGTGATCCTGACAAAAAATATGAGTGGCTCCAATCCAATGTGGAGGAGGATATACCAACATAACCAGCTCCAATTGCATCTACTCCAGCATTTATTGATGAGTCAAAACTGAACTTGGAACCCTCACTTACTTCTTTCAATTTCTCTCTTCCTGGGATTGAAGAACTGGACAACTTGGCCAATGAGGAGGCTTTTATTCCTGTATCACCATTGCCATCAACATCTGCTCAAGTAAGGAACCAGGTTCTTTTCTCTTCTGTCTGGTTAATCCTGACTGATTTAGATTTTAAAAAAACAGGCTGACCCGTTCCTGAATTTCCAAACACTCAAGCCAATAGGGCCTCCCAAATCTCCTTCAAATGAGAGCAATGAGTTTCCCGCACAAGCCTCCTCTGCAAATTGAAAGAAAAAGGCCTCCAATTCCTTCAAAATCAACCCCAATAGCATTCAAAAGAGGAGAAATAATTCAAATTTTTTTAGCTTTGAGAAGATCATGGAGAAGCAAGATTCAAGTAAGCACATTGGATTTTCCTTGCTTTCAAAATCAAGCTCATTGTTGTTCCCCTCCAAAAAACGGTGAAATCACAAATTGAATCTGAAAAACTTCAGTTTGAAAAGGAGAAGTGGGATTTTCAACTGGCTATAGATTTTCAAAAGCAGAAAGCCAAGAGCTTGGCTCATCAACAAAAATGGGATTCTGAGTGGAAGTTGAAATAGGTTGAGCTAGAGTTTCAAAAAGAGGAAAAGGAGAAGGATCAACAGGAAGACCAACTGGAAAAGGAGAGGAAACAAATGGAAACAGAAAAAAAAAGATAGGTTGTTGGTATCCATGGCTTGTATTGGTAGAAGTAGAACAGTAGATGAAATACAGCACATAACTCAATTTTTGGGATTGTAATGTAAATATATTTAATTTGATAAGAAATTTAAAAATAAAAAGAAAAGAATTATTTTTGATTACAACAACTTTTGAGACTATTCTTAACCCCGCCAATAAATAAATCTTTTTTTGTTTTTATTTATATTTTTTTATAGAGTATATTTGGCCACTTTTCAAGTCCCTACAAGTGTTTTGAATGGTTTTTTTGATTTTCATTGAAATTGCCATTCTTGTATGAGTGGAAGTCTCCACAGAAGGAAAATTACAGAGCTTGTACTTATTGGATGCCCAAACCATTTTCACTATACCTTTTTCCGTGAAATCAATTCCAAACCCCAGGTCAGGAAAAAAAATTGGCTGTGCAATAATTGATATTCATTGTTTTTTTGAATAATTTGTCAATTTGATTTCTGGGTTGGAACCACCAGTAAAAAGGAATAGGAAGAGATGTTGCCTTTACCAATTTGAGGTGATTTGTTAAAAGAATCAGATGCAAAAGTGATATTCAGAGAGCAGTCAAGGGGAGTAGGCCGGGAACCAAATTCCAGAGAAGAGAAGGAGGGGATATGATTTTCCTTCATCATTTTACAGTTTGATTCAAAGGAGAGTCTGAACAAATTGCAAAAAATTTGTCCTGAAACTTGTGAGGCTTTGTTGGCCTTAAGGTTGAGAAAAGTAAACTCTGCACAGGAAGATCAAATAGATTATTTCTTCAAACAGCATCCAAATAAATCAGAAGGGTGCATTGATTTTTGCCATCGAATTGCCCACATTTTTCCACCCCAAGATCTTGAGGGACCAAAATTATTGACAAATTTCTTTGACTGGTGAAGGAAAGTTGTCAAATGGTTGATTTCCTTCTTATCTTGCTCAAAAACTTTGTCCAATGGGATAAATTCAATTATTGCAACAAGACCCTTGTGATCAGATTCATTGAGAACAATTACTTTTCCATGGGTGAAGAAATGGAATTGTTTGATTGCCCAATTGGAATTTTCAAACTTAGCAGGTGAGGGTTTTCAATTTTTCTTTTTGTTTTTGAAAGTGATGGCAGGATACAGATTCAAAGGTTGTAGTTTCTGTCCAGACCATACAACCTTTTCATTAATGCCTTCCTCTTCAACTTCCAAAGACATTTCCAAACACCCTATTTGAGCCCTATTTTGCTTCAAAGCCCTCTAATTTCCACTTCTCTTTATATTTTTCAACTGGTATCCTCCCATCTTATTCCCGCCAAGGCACATTCTACGCTTGGCTTGAGGACCAAGAATAGATTCAATTTTTGTTTCACATTATTAGTGCTGTGGGAGAAGCAATGGAAGTGAAGCAAAAGGGGTCAAAAAAGGTTTAAAAAAAAAAAATTCAGTCATGTGAAGACATTTGCCAAAGCAGGTAAAATAATTTAAAAAAAGAAAACAAAAAAAAACCTGGGGGTGAAAAGGGCTGGGATTGATGGGCCAGGGAGGATGGGTCATGCTGGGCTTGGTCAGCTTGGCAGGAGGTGGGGGGGTGGCTTGGTTGGCTGCGCAGCAGGGGGTTGGGGGGGGGGCGGTGGCAACCAAGCAAGAGGGGGGGGGGGCCGGTGGCAACCAAGCAAGAGGGGGGGGGACGGCGGCAACCAAGCAAGAGGAAGGGGAAGCAGAAACCAAGAAAGAGGGAGCACAAGGGGGGTTGGCGGCGGCAACCAAGCAAGAGGGGGGGGGGGTCAGCAAACGAGTGAGAGAGGGGGCTGGCAGCAACCCAGTGAGAGGGGGGGCCAGCAGCAACCAAGCAAGAGGGGGGTCTGGTGGCAACCAAGCAAGAGGGAGAAAGAGGGGGGTTGGAAGAAGTGACCAAGCAAGAGGGGGGGCTAGTGGCAACCAAGCAAGAGGGGGGTGCAGCGGAAATAAAGCAAGAGGGGGGTCCAATGGGAAGCAAGCGAGCAAGAGGTGGAGGAAAGCGGCAACCAAGCAAGAGGGGGGGGGGTCAGTGGCAACAGAGCAAGAGGGGGGGCGGGCGGCAACCAAGTGAGAGTGGGGGGCCGCAGAAACACAGCAAGAGGGAGTGAGAGGGGGGTTGGCAGTGGCAACCAAGCAAGAGGAAGTGAGAGGGGGGTTGGCGGCGGCAAACAAGCAAGAGGGGGGGGCCAATGGCAAGTGAGCAAGCAAGAGGGAGGGGCAGCAAGCAAGAGAGGGGGGAGTCAAAGAGGAGGGAGGTTCCAAGTCAGCAAGAATGGTTGAGAGGGAGGGAAAAGAAGGAGGAGGAGGAGGAGGGGGGGAGCTTACCTGGAATGCCAACCAAAGGAGAAGGGGAGGTGGAGGGTGAGGAGGAGGAAGGAGTGGGTGGTGGGTGAGGTGGAAGTGGAGGGTGAGGAGGAGGAAGGAGTGGGTGGTGGGCGAGGAGGTGGTGGAGGGTGAGGAGGAGGAAGAAGTGGACCAGTGGTTTGGTGGGGTGAGGTGGGTGGCTTGGAAGTTTTGGTTTGGTTTTATCTAAGGCCATCAAAAAAAAAAAACCCCAAGTGAGTCAGCCGAGAATTCTTGGTTGAACAACCAAAACCAAAAAAAAATGATGTGATTTTTTACCTATTTTTAAACCAAATGCTACTCATCAAAGTGAGCAAGTGTGAGGGGTAGAATCTGCTCTCTCATGGTAGAAGATGAGGGACCAGATGAGACAGGGATGACTTGAGGAGGATTGGGAATATCTTCTTCAAATAATTCCTTCCATTCATCTTTGATGTTGGCTAGAAGGTTGTGAAGGATTAAACAAGTGATAATCCAGTTTATTAGTAACTTCCTGTCTTTCCAATTTTTTAGCTGGTTTCAAATCTCCTGTAAGCTGGCCCATCTTCCTTTCAGGATTCCTATTGCATGCTCCATCTGAAATTGTGATTGGGCAAGATAATAGTTCAAATTGGTTTTGGCTTTATCATTGGATGAAAAATTGTGGTATTGTGGAACCACATATTTCCCACTAGCATAATATGAATTGGACAAAAGTTACTGATCTTGCTCAAATTAGTTATCTGGTTGTTGGTAAACCTGCATCTGATTGAAAAAATATGAATTGTGCCAAGAACCTGGAAGACCAGCATGGAGGTATATGAACTTCTTTTTGTTATCAAAAACAAGTTTTAGTGACACAGAGTATCTATACAAACCAATAAAACATATTTTTTCAGTTTTTTATCAAAGTTTGTATCAAAGGCTTTGGAAAATAAATGAATCAATTGCCTTTTTTTCCTGATCAAATTGGTGGTTTCCATCTAGCTTGGGTTTTTGACTCAAGGGGATATTGGTTCCATCAACAAAACCAATGCAACAAGGAAAGCCTTTGGTCTCCATTACTTGAGATGTCTCCTTGCATTCTTCTTTTTTTGGCCAAGAAAGGACCAAGAGACGGAAAAATAGGATAGAAATCATGGCTCTTTTTGTGTATGAGTCAATGGTTCCATAACAAACTGAGAATAGATTTTATAATTGATAAATTTCTGCTCCATTCACATTTGATCCCAATCTACAAAGAGAAACAGCCAGTTGGATAGCTGGATTGCGTTGAGGATTCTGAGAATTGTTCTGGAAGATGTGGTGGTCTTCAATCATCTCCAGAAGTTTCATGAATGAAGGCAATAAAGTTTGGAACAGTTTCTGGAAGCTTAAGTTGTGAAGTAGATGAAGCTTTTGCCTTTCATACATAGGTTTTTGGAGAGTTTGTCTTCTTGGAACCATTTATTGCTTTTCCAATAGACAATTCAAATCCAACAAATATGATTCAAAATTTGATTCTGAATGGGAGTCAAATAATAACAAAATTTCAGTCAGCTTTTTTGTGTTTTAAACCTGCTGTGGGGAAGTTTGATTCTACATGTTGAGAAATATGGTGATGTGATGTGGGGTGATGATATGATGATGGGATTTGTGTGAAGATCAAAATTTGAATCAATAGAGATTTGAAGCAATGAATATATGAATCAATAGAGATGTGAAACAATGGAGATGAGATGTGTGTGATGCAATGGAGATGGTATTGGTATGGATTTTCTGAGGTGGAGGCGTGGATGGGTGTTTTGGATGTGATGGATGGTGGATGGATTCTGATGCATAAATGGCGGGTTTGATGTTTGAAACCCACCATTTTCAAGAAACCCACCATTTTGAAATAAACCAGTTAGGAGGTATGTGTATTTCAGACACCCGCCATTAAAGATGGAGGGTTTTTTAAAAAGAAATTGGGAGAAAACCGCAATTAGAAATGATGGGTGTGCCAACTCTGATACACCCCAATGATGATATTGGTCAAGGAAGGCTATAAGTACCTCAATCATACAAAATGGTAACTCAGTAAGGAAGAGTGCTGAGAGAGGGTGATCAGTGGAAAGGTTGATGAGGTCCAAAAATCAACATAACCCTGATTTGTATGAAAATATCAGAGAGAGCGCAATAGTCAATAGGGGATCTCAACAAATGAAGAGATACCTTAAAAGCGTGCAATAGTTAATAGGGGATCTTCACAAATGAGAACACAAAGAGTTGAGAGATAATTGGACAATATTACAACAAAAATAGTGAGAAGCTGAATTGGGACAGAATAAGATTCCTTGGTTTTAAAAGCAGACCTTAAGATTGCACAATAGTCAACAGGGGATCTCAAAAAATGAGAAAACAAAGAGTCAAGAGATACCTGGAAAATATTTCAATAAAAATATTGAGAAGCTTAATGAGCAAAAAATATTCTATGATTTTGATTAATTCTTATATATATATTCCTCATTAATCTCTCATGCACATTTGAAAAAACACAGTCTGAAGAAAAGAAAATAAAAGAAAGAACATTCATTGGAAACGTAGGAACAGGAAAAAAAAGAATAGGCCTAGTTCCAAGGAGCCGTTGAGAAGCTGTAGATTGACCTTCTTCCATTGGGAATTAGTTGAGTGATTATGATTTCAACACCCCAACATGTGGAAAACCCAAGAAGTTCACTCAAGACGGTTTGAAAAACCAATTAGTTCACACAGTCAATTGTGAGATTTTCTTGCCAATGGTTTGGTGAAAAGATCTACTAAAATATTTCCCATTGCAATTTGAGAAACAGTGACACCATTATTCTTCAATATGTCCCAAATTTTATTGCAATCAAACATTGACATGCCTTGTGCCATGTTGAAACAGGGGATTCAGAGCCAATGCAATGGCCACTTGATTGTCATTATACAGATGAGGATTTCCCATGGTCAGAAGTTTAGAAGGGAAGAGACAACTAATCCACAATAATCCTTTGCAGCCTTTCCTCATAGATTTATATTCTGACTCCATGGTAAAAAATACCACTCTTTTATTTTTGAAGGATTTCCATAAGATGGAACTGAGCCAAAGAAAACAAACCCCACTAGTGGAATTGCAGTTGTTTCTCTTATTACAATTAGGGTTGTCAAACATGGTAAGTTTTCCCTCTTCTGCCATAAATTTTTTGTCTTCTCCTTTACCAAGCCAGTGCCCAAATACAGGAGCCTGAGAGATAACTTAAAACATGCCTGAAGGTAGAAATGTGAGTGGTGGAGGAATAATTGAAAAATTGAGATAAGGAACTTGCTGAAAAGTCAAGGTCAGGTTGACAGAAGTGTACCAGGTAGCTCAGAAGACCCACAGCCCATTTTTAATTGAAGGTATTGTCCCAAGCATCATAATTGTTTGATTTCATGAGTTTGGTACCTGGGGCCAAAGGGGTTCCTACCTGTCTGTTTTTGTGGATCCCATATTCTTTGAATATATGCAAAATATACAGACCTTGATAAATGTAAAAGCACTTAGATGGCTTTTCCCTTGTGATCTTTATCCTTAGCAAAATTTCCTCCCTTTCAAGATCATCCATCTCAAATATCTTGTGTAATTCCTGCTTTACTTTCATGACACCAAGCCTTTCAATTAACAGATTTTCAAAATTTATAAAGATGAAAGTTGAGGTCACTTCAGATATGAAGAAACAAGGATTGGATGGGGATGGCTTGAATCCAATTGAGATGAATAAATCTAGAAGAAATTGATACCAGCATTGAGGAATTTTCTTTAGTCCATACAGAAACTTCTTGAGCTTTAGACAGGAACCTGGCGCATCTTCAATGTCAGGGTGCTTATCAGGCCAGTCATCCCATGGGCTAGCCCATACACAACGGGTTGGAGGTTGGGTTTGGGCTTACCCCTAAGACAAAAATTGGATTTTGGGGAAGCCAGGTGGGCTTTGCGGGTTGAAAATGGTCAGGAGATGGGGATTTGGGCTGCTTATTGGGCACCCAATTAGAGATGGAGGAGCAGTTTTTTTATTTTTTATTTTTTTGTTTATTTATTATTTATTTATTATTTATTTATTATTTATTTATTATTTATTTATTATTTATTTATTATTTATTTATTATTTATTTCTTTATTATTTCTTTATTATTTCTTTATTATTTCTTTATTATTTCTTTATTATTTCTTTATTATTTATTTATTTATTTCTTATTATAATTATTTTTTATATATAAGTTCTATTGATATCTAGATAAAAGTAAAACCATCAAGGGTATTTATATAAAGTGTAGGTTAATTTTTGACTTGGATTGAAGATTTTTATTGGTTTTATGGACCATGTCTGAAGTCCTCTCTGGTTTGGGTAACAGTTATTGAAATAGAAATGCCATCCATGCGCCAAAGGGCTGACCAATAAGGGGTTCTAAATTATGAATGCGGTGGGTGTGGTGGGCCAAGGTAGAAGGGCTAGCAACCAGGGGGTGGGTCTCCTGGTATTCAAACACTGTAATTGCATAACCATAACAGCGGTGTTATTGAGCTTCCATATGGTGGTTACTGCTAGGACATCAAGGCCAGGAGGAGAAGTTTCAAGGCATTTTTTTTCAAATCAAGAGAGGGAAATCTGACTGCATGGTTTCACATAAGGGCATCCTTACCGCAGGAGGTAAAATTTGGGAGGAAAATCATAAAAATAAGGTTTGCGCAGCAGGATCTGACTTCCCAAACTGCTTTTTCAATACTACAGGGAGGTATCCATGTGCAATTCCCAGCCACCCAGACCAAAACATTGAGCAGTTTGGGGGGGCAGTGGAAACCTTTGGGGAGGTGGACATGAAGATTTCCAGTGGGAGTTTCACATATTTCACATGGATGTATGAAATATTGAAGGATATCATGGGAGGTATATGGCTTCCAGATGTGGCAGCCCAAGACCCTCATATACCTCCCAAGGTAAAATAATACCACATATAGGGCCCAAAGGACAGGTGATTTTTGGGTGGTTGGGAGCTAAATTGGGTTTGGCTTTGCCATTTACCTCCTGCAGCAAGGATGCCCTAATTACATATACGGGGAGGGGAATGGTGTTCTGGCTTCTTCCAAATGGATGAAACCAACACTTAAAAGATTTCAAATGTGGGTTTTATTTTATTTTTGGAAGTATTACATAGACCAGGGAATTAATGAGGGGTGAAGTGGTGCACAGATTAGCTTGCTAGTACAAAATATTCAACTTCCAAACTTTATTTCCTTAATTTGAAGGACGTAGAATACCATTTGGATTTTTCATCTCAATAATTTTGAAATGATAATATTTCCTCAATTGTTTGGCCAATGTATAATAAATTTTTCAAGTATTGGTCAAACATGAATGAATTTGTAGCTCTTGAAATTGTTTTTGATCCCCGCTACAAGTTTAAATATATAGAATACACCATCTCAAGGAATATGAACATTGAATCAGTTCATAATTACATCCAACAACTCAGAAACAAAATGCATCTATTGCTTGAATATTATTCTCACAAATCATCAGTGGAAGAAAAAAAAATTAATTCTGGTGATATTTTTGAAAAATCCTATAGAAATTCCAAATCAGATGGTTTTTGCAAGTTTTTATAAGAAAACACACAAGATCAATCAAGTTCTCCTTTTGCTGAATTTAATTTATACCTTCAAGAAACTTTGATTGAAATACTGGAAAGTAATTCCAAATTTAGCTTACTCAACTGGTGGAAACAAAATTCATGTTGATTTCCAACATTAGCTTGTTTAGAAAAGAAAATGTTGATGGTTCAAATGACCTCTATTGCATCAGAATCAGTAAGACTCATCTCCTTCCTTTATTAAATTTTGTGTGAGAATTAATTCATTTTCATTTCTACTCTCTCAGGCCTTCTCTACCAGTGGTTGTGTTTTGGATGATTTCAGAACAAAACTGACTCCCGTGGCCCTTGAAGCCCTGATTTGCAGTCAAGATTGGATATTGAAAAATTGAATATTATTTCTTCAGCTTTTCTTTCTATCAATCAAAAATGATTCTTTTTCCCTCACACCTGCATGTTTTCATTATTTTAAAGTGCATCACCTTTTTCAAAAATTTCATTGAGCCGTTTGAAAGTGCAGCAAACAGCTTTCAGTTAAAAAAAATCCAGTGGCCAGCTAGCTGTTACAAACCCACAAAAAGCCTGATATTTTGGCTTGGGTCAGGTTTGGGCTCAAAATAACCTTGAGTTTACACGGCATGCCAAAGCCCGCTTATCCACACCCCATTTTTGGGCTCACCAAAAAGGTTTGGGCCAAAACAAATGAGCACTCTGACCTCAATTTCATACCCCTCTGCAATCTTGACATAAATGTCCTCCTCAACACTCCCATGCAGGAAAGCAGTTTTGACTTCCATCTGATGAATTTTGCTTTAAAAATTGGCCAACAAAAGGCAAAGACTACCTGGTCAACCAGTTGGGGCAAAGGTTTCATTATAATATATTCCTTCTACTTGACCAAAAACTCTGACACATAATCTAGCCTTGTATGTTAGCAAATTCCCAGCAGAATTGTTCTTCTTCCTTAACACCCACTTTGTATCAAGGATATTTGCTACTTTAGGAAATCTTTCAACTTCCCAGACATTGTGGTTGGTGATGCTTGATAGTTCTGAATCAATTTCCTCTTGCCAATTGGCTGCATCATTGCTTTTGATAGCCTTTGGTAAGTTCTTGGAGGTCTCTCCAGGGAAAGGAGTACCCCTACAAAGCCATGTGGTTTCTGTGACCTCCTTGCCTCATTCAAAGTTGCCGCAGGATTGATGCTACTCAAAATTTCCTGCGCTTCTGGAATAGCTGAAGGAACATAATAAAACTGGGCTTGGTTGGGCCAACAATTCCTTCCAAAGTATTTGTGGTTTCCAAAACAACCAAGGCATCATTTTCAATTGTTGACTGAGGAGGATCTACATTTTCATCAATCATGGATTCAGCTGAAACTTCAGTTTCCTCCAGTGTGTTAATAGAGTAGTCTAGCAGATATTGAAAGGAAAATGTGCTTTTGCTTGCAGTAACCATAGCTTTACTGCTCCTTGAGCTTGATTCCATGTTTTATGGGATACTTGGAGGAATGATAGCCAGTATGTGATAATAATAGACAATAGGAAATAGGTATTTGCAGAATAATCCAGGAGAAAAAGAATCATGGTTAGTGATATTTTTATCAAAGCTAGAATCAAAGAATTTAAAATTTTACTGAATATAATATCAGATGTAGCAGAATTATAGAATCTATAATTCTTCTGACCTTGAAAATATCCCATGAGCACACATTCTTCACCCCTGTCTTTGAATCTGTATTTATGATGAGCTTTTGCCAGGTGTTAAACTCTCACACAACCACCCCATGTACCACAGGGAAATCTTAGATGATTGTGAGCGCAAAGGAAGAGACTGAGTGCAAGGGCAAGTGCAAGGTAGCGGAGCTAACTGCAAAGTGCAGAATTATGATTGGGTAACTCAACACACAGTGAGAGGGATGAATTGTTCCAATGGAAATGAAACTAAAGCAAAGCCCAATGTGATTACTGGATTTAGAAAAATGCAAGAAAGTATGAAATTAGCTAACTGAGGAGACAATCTTCAGGCAAGCGGCGCAGCCTTTATAAGGTAATCCAAAGTGAGTAGATACAACCTGATGGAAGGCCAACTACAGTTAAGAGGCAATGAGGCAATGAATGACATGAATGGATGAGGAAATTAAATAAAAGTATAGAGGTTTCCAAGGTCATAATGTAGATACAAGGCAATAGATTCTGAGCATACAAGGGCATAACAGATGAGATAGGAAGGAGTGAAGTGAGAGAAAATGAACATATGAGAATATAATTTATGCAGGGTAAGGGACTAGTCCAATTGCAAACTATACAGTTGGTGTGGCTCACTAGCATGGGTGCAAGGTAGCAAGAGTGCGTGACCGGGAATGGGAACCCAAGGGCTATTGATACCCAGGGTGGAAGAGCAGAGGTCAAATGGATGGTTGACTGGAGTAGAGTTAACTGCAAGGTTTTCAAGTAGGTGCTGAGTCAGTTGCCAAGAATGGAAGGTTTTTATGCAAGCCAGAGTTGATAAGCAGAAGGCACCTTTGATTTTTTGCTTTTATTTGTGTCACACGTATGAACTGAAGTAGATGGTACTGAGGAAAGGATATGTCAAAGTGAGGGAGACAATAATACTTAGGCTTGAAGCATGACAGAATCCACCCAACATCCAAAAGCATGGAGGTGCTCTAAGCAAGGTGGTTTTCCCATTATGGACTCATAGGGAGAGATAAAATTATTGTGGGTATTTTTGTCAGCCTCCTGGATGCAAAGACCCTTGCTATCCTTTAGCTACCAGAGATGATAGAATAAATAATAAATATATTATTTAATAAATGCAGCAAAAATACGTAAAATATTTGGATAAAGCTTATTGCAAGGTTAATTGGTTTGGATATAGTTTAATGTTATAAATCAATATACATGAATTGATTATTAAATAATTATTTTTATAGAGAGAACACAATTATATTGGGGATCTTGAACACCTCTCTTCAGGGAATTCAGTATGAAAACACATAGGCCTGGTTACTTTTGGCTCTTTGGTTTAAAGGAGATTTTGCCCAAAGATAATATGTAAATAAAATACACGGTGGAGTGGCAGGGCTTTGTAACCAAGATGCCACGACAGAGAAAGGGTAATAAGACTCACTGGTATGTTATGAAATCCTTTGGGTATCTGTTTGGGACGTGCACTGATGGGTCAAACCTGTATACTGGGGTTATAAGGTTTTTCAGCAGTTTTAATTTGATAAAAGAGGGTTGAGGACGGATATTATTAATCAGACTAAAGCCATAAATCACTTACTTATCTCTTATAAGTATTTGATTACCTTGGCATGGTGTCTGGGTATAAATATAACTGGGTCTCTGGGTATCAATATTATCTAAAGAGCTCTTTATTTATAGCTTTTGGAGTCCCAATATTGTCCTTCTGAGGGGTACAGGGGCTCAAAGGGATGGACACTTAGGCTAGCAGGGTAAACAGTGGTAGCCTGTTACTTTTTTCTTGGCGCTGTAACACGGGTAGCATCTAATTCCACAGGGTATGGGAATTATTCTACTTTATAATTGATGTTTGGACGTGTGAATAACACTAATCTGTCCTTTTGATTTTTAATTTAATTAATTATCCTTATTAAATGTTCCCAGTAAGTTAATAATTATATTAATAGACATTCCTACAGATATTCTGATGTGAGGTGAGTTCTCATTATGTATTAAATATTTTGAGTAAAGTCATGATATTGATTTTACTCCTTATTTTCAAAATTCA